>OW052241.1:173718467-174318467 GCA_932526585.2 Philonthus cognatus
TATTATTTCTATTTATTATTAAAGTACACAAATAGGGATTTTTTTTTTAAATTACATGATCCATATGTGATCCTTGGACTATTTTTTTGGGTTTTGGCTTTTGCCTGGCCTTGGTAACTTGCCCATTAGCCAACATCATTTATTTATATTATTATTAAAGTTTATTTATTTTCACCAAGTAAAATCAACAGGTTGTTTACAATCATTACAACTAACATTACAATGAATATTTTACAAAATGAACCTATTTGTATTTGTTTTATTTCTTTAACTTATTGCTAATTACCTATAACTATATATTTGGACGAATATTTTTCGTTAGAAAAATTACTCGCCCCGGCTGGGAATCGAACCCAGATCACCGCCGTGAACGATTGGTGAAACCAGCGGCTCAAGCGCTCGGCCACGGCGGGCCCTGCGGCAACCTGGAGTGGAAATTTTCAATGACGGCCTCACAAGTGTTTCATGAAATGTTTTGCATTTCCTCTCGAATATTTTCCTTTAGGGACACTGGGTTGCTGTTAAAAACTTTACTTTTAAGGTATCCCCAAAGAGAGAAGTCCAGTGGGGATAAGTCCGGGCTACGGGGTGGCCAGTTAATGGCACCTCTTTTGGATATCACTTTTTGTCCAAAAATTTTGCGAACAGCACTTAATGAGTCGTTGGATTTTGTTCGGATGTAAATGTAAATCTTTGTGAAGAATACGAATCAAAGATGTTTTGGGCACACCTAAGGCATTAGACGGCTTCCGAGTAGAGAGTCTATGATTTTCACCAATAGACGCTCTTACATGCTCGACGCTTTCGGGATCTCTTGATGTTCTAGGTCGGCCGGATCGTGGTTGATTCATTGTTGAACCTGTCTCCTCGAACTTCTGTACCCATTTTCGAATCAATTGAATCGATGGAGCTTTATTTTTACGCTGTATGTTGTAATAAGCGCAAAATGTTCGTTGCGCTAGAGCAGTGATGGGGAAACTACGGCCCGCGGGCCAAGTCCGGCCCGCGGAAAGGTTTAATCCGGACACATGAAATTGTGCATTTTACTGCTTTTAAGGTTTAGTGTTCACTGAGCTTCTAAAAAATGTCTTCTCCGCCTAAAACCACCACTTCGATCTCTGAAGATCAAACAAAAGGTTAGAGGGATTATTACTTTATGTTATTAATAGAATTTAGAAGAAAAACAATACTTTCCGTTTGATTTTAGTATAGGGCAGAGTAAAAATATAGAAAATGACATTTTGACCCTCCATTTTCTGAGATACGAAGAGGCTAACTTGAAATTTTCTTTTTTGAACTTTGTATTACAAAAATAAATGAAATATAATACAAATGATTATGTTTTTAAGAACTGCAATAATTTTTTACTACTCTTTTAATACCCAATTTTGTTTTCATTATTTAATTTTAATAATAATCTTTATTTAGCATCTTTGCTATATAATAACGGCCCGCGGGCCAAGTCCGGCCCGCGGAAAGGTTTAATCCGGCCCGTTTAAGAGTGCCGTCGTGAGAATGTTGAACGCGTTCTTACTTCGTAATGTGACGACCCGCATAAAAACTACCTACCTACGATTAAGCATTATTCTTTGGCCCGCAACGATTGTCTGGTTATTACAAATGGCCCGTCTTAAAAAAAGTTTCCCCACCACTGCGCTAGAGTATAAGAATCGTTGTTGCGGTAGTACTTGCTTGCGTACACAGAACGCACATTGTTTATCGCTGAACGACGCCATGGTACTGAATTCCCATTGGCCGCTCTTGCGCTTCGTAACCCCTCCGCCCCACCCCGCCGTGCCTGCTTGTCGCAGCTACCGATTCAAATTTAAACGGACTTTTGGTCCACCCTGTATAAAGATTAAATGGAGATTGGCTCGTAAAATATAAAGCAACTCTGTCGTAATTATCTATGCAGTCTTCACTCCATTGCTAATGCACTCGCAATCAGCTGAAGGTACAAGCATCTTATGCTTTAACCACCGTGTAACGTTGACTCGAGGTAACTTTAACAGGTTAATAAAGCTGATCAAATTTTGTAATCAAATCCATTCTGGATTTGTATCTTTGTTGATGATCTTTAGCAAGTATCATTAGGTAAAATTCTATTCTAAACTCGAAATTTTACTTCATGCGCCACGCGTATAAAACACAAAAATATTTTGAAATGTTTGTATATTTAAACCTCACTTGAAATCAGTGTTTTATATGCGTGGCGCATGAAGTAAAATTTCGAGTTTAGAAAAGCCCAGAAAATTTGTCTCGGGTCGCTGCGCGACCCTCGACAAATTTTCACCGGGCTTTTCTAAACTCGAAATTTTACTTCATGCTTAGCCTGGGAGTGGAAACACCCATTCAAAACTTCAAATTATGGAAACTAGATTGTTATTTTTAAAATAATTTTCAGTCATTTAAAGTTCTTATCAACGTATTCAGTTTGAAGTTTCGAACGAGTGTTTCCACTCCCAGACTAAGCATGAAGTAAAATTTCGAGTTTAGAAAAGCCCCGCGTAGAAAATTTGTCGAGGGTCGCGCAGCGACCCGAGACAAATTTTCACGGGGCTTTTCTAAACTCGAAATTTTACGTCATGCGCCACGCGTATTAAACACAAAAATATTGTGAAATGTTTGTATATTTGAACCTCACTTGAAATCAGTGTTTTATACGCGTGGCGCATGAAGTAAAATTTCGAGTTTAGAAAAGCCCAGAAAATTTGTCTCGGGTCGCTGCGCGACCCTCGACAAATTTTCACGGGGCTTTTCTAAACTCGAAATTTTACTTCATGCTTAATCTGGGAGTGGAAACACTCGTTCGAAACAGTGATTTAACGAGAAATTTAAAAACACACAAAAAGCAATTTTTCAAGTTCCTCACAATTAATTCGAATTATTTTTGACGATTCAAAACCGTTTGTAAGTATTCGAATCCTTTTATAAGAAATACGAATCCTCTTGAAAAAATCCGGATCACGAATCCAGTTGAACTAAAGTATTCGAATGCCTCTAAAAGGATTCGAATCCTGAATGATTCGAATCCTGCCCAGCTCTGCAATCTACTATTATGAAGTACATCAATTAAAAGAACACATACATCATATTTAACTAGAATAGCACGGAAGCAAATATTTATGTAACTAATTAAAATATTAACATATTTAAATTTCCCGCAAAGAAAATTTAGAAACTTTAAGTTGTGTAAGTCATACTTTGCCCACTTTTTAAAAAAGGAAAATATATATATATATATATATATATATATATATATATATATATATATATATACACGATTCCATTTGTTTCTGGATCTCGCCTAGCTATGGAAAAGTGACAGTTTAAGTATTGTAAATGGGGCTGGTTGTGTTTTAAATCAGGGTTTTTAAAAGTCACTGTCAGATGTTCGATTTTAAGGTTATAATTTCTGACTATTGTGATCTTACACTGTTGCCTGTTTTACAAATTTTCAGATATAAAAGGATAATAATATGCAGTTTTAAGATTAACAAAATTTACTACTTGGTTTTTGTACATACAAACACAGCAATAATATTGTATATAACAAATATAATGAATTCGGCTCTGCAAACTTATTTCGTCATCCATTTGTATTTCTCGCTTGGGTCTTCCCGTTAACACATTTTGATCAACTCCATCCATCCACCTTAATTTTGGTCATTCTCTCTTCTGTTGGCCCTCAGTATTTTTTTGTAGAATTGCAAATTTATTCCCACCCTCTTGTGATACTGATAGTTTTCATGTCAAACAATTTTTAAGCCCTCATTCCACTTTTATTATTTAGTCAAGAGAACCTGCATCTGAATCTACTGATGTTTGTTCTGAGCCAGATTCCCCAAGCGAAATAATAAAAGGAGGAATGGTTTCAAAAGAAAGGTTCCCCATGTGTTTTGTCCAGTCATCCGAAATAAGTTTTTCACAATGATCACAGAAATTTTGCCACATATCGGATGTACATTTTGAGAGAGACTCAAGCCATAAATTCTGAACACGATCCTTAGATGGTTGCTTAGAATTTATGTGCTTATTGTAGTAAGTCTTACAAAACCCCCATGCCATTTCAATTGGATTGTATTGACAATGGTATGGCGGTAATCTAAGAACTTCGTGTCCGTTCTTTCTCAAAATGTCATCAACTACGTAAATTTTGTCATTTGATCGAAAAGGTATAAATAAAGCCCATAGTTCCTTTTTGGTTAATTTTGGATTGAATTTTACATTGTGTTTAACCAACCACTCCTGCATTTCGCATTTCTTACAAGAAAATGAAGGAGTTTTGTCTAATTGCACAGAATGGTATGCAGCATTATCCATAATAACTACACATTTCCCTGAAAGCTTAGCCAAAGCAGGAATAAGTTGATTAACCACCCAATTTTGAAAAGTATTACCATCCATTGTGGCATGGTAATCTCGGTCATTGTTTTTCGAATGTAATAAAAAATCGCACCCATCCAAAAACCCACCCCTATACCCAGCATGTAGAATGGTGAAGCGTTTGCCTTCATTTTTGAATTTAGTTGGATTACTTTTTATATCCGTTTCATGTACCCAGCATCGAACCACGGATCCATTCTGATATATCCATGTTTCATCCAGGTATACGAATTGGATATCTTCACTGGAATTTTGATACTGTAAAAATTTTCTAAGGAAAATAATTTTAGCTGCAACAACATGTTTTTGTTCACAGAGAATTTTGCGCCCATTAATTAATTTGAATTTATACCCCATACTTTTAACAACCCTATAAAGTGTTGTTCTACTCCCATGGAACCCATAATTTTCTTTCATATCATTCAAAAGATCTCTCAAAGTAAAATACTGATTTCTAGAGTTATATTGCCAAATTAGTTGTTGCAGATCTTTTCTAGCTAGGTGATTCCAAAAATGGCTGTTTTTAGATCGTTTGCCAGAAGTAGTAGATTTCAATTCGTCAGGTCTTTGTCGTAAAATTAATTGTAATGAAGATCTCCCTACCTGAAACGTAATTATCTTTAATTAAATATATATGATAATTAAAATACTAGACATACCCCAAAAATATCTATTAAAATCGTAATAATATTGTGATGCTGTAGATTTGGATTACTTTGCCTAACATGTTTGTAGGATTTCAGAATTTGTAACCTTTTTGATTCAGAGATAATCTTTGGCATGTTAATATTTAATATGTGCCTGAAATTATTTTTCACTCTGACATTGACACAGCATTGCAACACTAGATTAATTTGATTTAATAGTAAGTAAGTAGTAAGTAAGTAGTAAGTAAGTAGTAAGTAAGTAAGTAGTTTTATTCGTGCTATCACAGTAGTTTACACTCGTCAGGTACATAAGTATAATAATAAAAACAATAAAATGTATAACTTATATAAAATGTTAATAAAAAATGTTAAGATAATGAAACATTAAAAAGTATAAAGTATAAACGGACACAATGTATATAATAAAAGGACAATTACAAATAAATAAATCAGAAATGTAAATATTGTTAAAATTCTTAGGCAATAATTGTGTATTGCAATTAAATGCACTCTTGGATAGTGTTGATTATGTTAATGCTATCATCTTGTAGTCATTATTTAAAATTTCTTGGATGCTATAGAAGGCTTTAGCCATTAAGTATTTTTTAATTTTCAGTTTAAATTGCTTAATACCTAAGGTCTTTATTGGGTCCGGAAGTAAATTGAACAGTTTTGGCCCATAATAATTAATGCCATTACGTGATTTGGAAAGACGTACTTTCTTTAAGCAGAGATTTGTTTTTGTTCTCGTATTGTGTCCATGCTTATCAGCATGAACACAATACGATTCAACATTTTCTCGAACATGCATCAGACATTCCAGCAAGTATAGACATGGGAGGGTTAAAATTCCCAGGTCAATGAATGCTTTTCTGCAGTCTTCCTGGTATCCTAATCCCAGAATTATCCGAACAGCACGTCTCTGCAGGCCAAATAGTCGATTCAGTATGGACGAATGACCCCACACAAGAATGGAATATGTGAGGTGCGACTGGCAGAGTGAAAAATATGCAGTGCGTAATGCTGATACAGGAAGTTTCTGTTTTAGTTGGCGTAACAGGTATATTGAACGGCAAATTTTGACTGCCACAGCCTCCTCATGGCTGTGCCATGTTAGTTTATTATCAAGGCATATTCCTAAAAATGTAGCTTTAACTTCTCTAGAAACATTTGATCGAAGAGAGAATTTAATATTAACCGTTTTGTTTTTATTTAGTGTGAGCCTGTTTGCTTGAAACCAAGAATGTACATCCTTACTCAGGGATGTATGCTCGATAGTTGCTCTTTCTATATCAGCTGACTCGTTTATGAATGTCGTATCATCAGCGAATTGAAAAATTCTCAAAGAATTGGATACATATGATAGATCGTTTATGTAAATCAGAAAGAGCAATGGCCCAAGCATAGATCCCTGAGGTACACCAAATTTTAAATTTTTTACAGTAGATGTGTTTTGATTCATTGTAACTACCTGTTGTCTTTGGCAAAGGTACGAATTAATAAGACGGCAGCTGCTTGGATGAAAATTATAGAAATATAATTTTCGTAGAAGGACATCGTGATCAATGCAGTCAAACGCCTTGCTAAGATCTAGAAACGAGGATACTGTATTTGTTCCAGATTCAAAACTTTGAATAATTTCCTCGGCAAGGGCAACAACTGCATCAGTCGTAGACCTCCCCCTACGAAAGCCATATTGTGTTTCTGAAAAAAGATGTTCAGTTTCCATAAAGCCAATTATCTGCATTTGTAGTATTTTTTCAAACACTTTAGATAGTACGGGTAATACTGCTATAGGTCTATAATTACTTACATTCTCTCTGTCGCCTTTTTTAAAGATCGGAGTAATACGAGCATTTTTGAGTGTACTCGGGAAGATGTTATTGACAATACATAAGTTAATTAAGTTCGTTACTGGCATGACAATCACGTCAACTACCCTTTAAGTAGACTAGCTGTAAAACCGAATATATCTTTAGAAGGAGAATTTTTGAGGTTGACTATAGTATCTCTTACTTCTATATAGCTGGTTTCCTGAAATATAAATTGTTTCTTAATGTTAATAGGGATATTAAGCATATAATTCATAGAAGTTTGCGTATAATTGGGTAACTTTTGCGCTAGATCTTCCGCAATATTTGCAAAGTATGTATTAAATGCGTCAGGATTAATATTGCATTCCTCACCACGTGATGTGGATTGCTTATTGTTAATTAGGGACCAGAGTGCTTTCGGACTGTTATTTGAGTTCTTTATAAATGATTCATTTGCAGATATTTTTGCATTCTTGATTGCAATGCGATATTTTTTTCTATAATTTATATAGTCGTTTTTTAGCTCGGTGTTTTTAACACTTGCCTCTTTAATTAATAACATAGTCTCCCGCATATTATGCAGATTTGCGTTAAACCATTTGACATGACTATTTAAAATATTGTTTATAATTGGAACTTTCTTTTCTAAAAAAGATTTGTTGTGGTATTCCTGCAAAATATCTACAAATGAATTAAATTTGCACTCTGGGCTTTGTGTATTACCAATAAGAATACTCCAGTCAGTTGATTCGAGAAGTCCATAAAGTATGTTTGTGCCAGCTTCTGTGATAGGTCTTACCATTTTTTGCTTCTTGATATTAGAAATTGCATTTAATTTAATGTTAACAATTAGGCCTATGTGATCAGACATACCAGAGTCACAAGGGTATACTGCTATATCTGAGTGATGGATGTTCGAGAAGACATTATCCAAACAATTCTGCTTACGTGTGTTGAATGCAACTGTACTTGTTAGGCTGTATGTTGCGAGGACGTCACATAGATTCAGAGCACGGGGATCACGTGTATTAAATTTTACGTTAAAATCTCCTCCGAGAAAAACATTCCTTTGGAAATCAACACTATCCAACAGTTTACCTAAGATAGACAGAAATATATTAAAATCTCCATCTGGTGATCTGTATACACAAATAATAATCATATTGTATAATGGCACATATGACGCAGCTATTTCACAGTGTTTATCTACTGATAGATTGTTTAGATTTAATAATTCATTGTAATTCATTTGATTTTGAATTAGCTGCATCACTCCACCGTGTTGTAGTTTGCGCCGCGAATAATTAGTAGCCACAGAATAGTTCATTATTGATAAGTGTGGGATTTCCGGTTCTTTAAGCCAATGCTCACTAATACATATAATGTTTATATTACCGTTTGTTGTAAGAAACGCTTCCAATTCATTTGTTTTATATCGTATGCTTTGAATATTGATAAAGTACATTTCCACTTCCGAAAACTGTGTAGTTGATGATGTTTCAGGCTTCTTAACTTGGCTTTGATGGCTGGCGCGCTCTTCTAAAAATATATCGGTCAAGTATAATTCCACTGGGCCAGTGCTTTGGATCCATGAGAACATCGTGGTATTTGAACTCTGCTCCGATTTTAAATACTGGGGTGGACATTGTAAAATTAATTTTTTCACAAGTAAAGTTGTTTGTTTTAACAATTTGTTTTACATGTTCTCTCATTTCCTCTTCTGTAGTGTTATTTTTCATACGTTTAATAAATATCCATGTTCTCTTTGGTTCAGCTTTTAGGTTAGATATATTAGCCTCTCCAGTACCAATAATCACATTATTTTTATTTGGTTTGCGTTTTTGTTTGTATGTAACGGTGGTAAAACCTTGATCACTGATGTATCCATCTTGATTCTCTGGAAATGTATTTTCCTTTGATTGTTTGTTCACTGTTTTCGCCGCTGAACAATTTAGGTTAGGCTTATTGTTTACTGCAGGCAGTTGATGAGTCGCCGTGCGCAATTTGGGTGGCGCGCGCATATCCTCCTTACTCGATGATGAATGAATGAAAGAGTCTTTATTGATTACAGATTGGTTCGGGGTTTTTGGTCTTTTTGTGTTTTTTGCACCTGTTTCGGTGGCTGGGATACTACCGGCTTTGATACGAAGATTAGCATTTTCTTCCTCCAACCGGTTCACTTTCTCCTGTAGTAATAGAGTTGTGAGTTTTAACTCATTCACGCGTTCTTTTAAGCAGATGTAAGCCTCCTTTTGGAAATTAAATTCGGTATTGTCGGGCGGACATGGGCTCACTCCGCCGTTTGTCACGGGAATTTCACAGCATGTTTTTACTCTCTTCGCACAACTGGGGTGGTAGTAGGATTTGCAAACAGTACACTGTATACCAGACTTGGCTATATTACCGTAGGCACATGTTTTTATAATAGTTGCACTATATTTATCACAATTTTCGCTATTTAGGTTCGCACTTCGAGATTCACGACCGTCCTGTTGATCGGCCATGTTTTAATAATAATAAAATGCTCGAAGAAGCGACCGCGTGGCGAAATAATTGTTGCAAGATTAACAATAAACCTCTTGAAAATTAAAAAGAGGATTACTTATGATATTATAAATTATTGCAACACTGTTAAAATAAGGAATCAGGAGTGCCAATTAATAAAAAATGTAAATGTTGATACTGCAACATAACAACACGAAAGCATGGCTAGGCGAGATCCAGAAACAAATGGAATCGTGTATATATTCATTTATATAATTTCGTTGTTACAACAGTAATTTAGTAATAACTATATTCTACGTGAAATCTTAAATTTAACGTACACCCTATATGAAGATTAAATGGAGATTGGCTCGTAAAATATAAAGCAACTCTGTCGTAATTATCTATGCAGTCTTCACTCTACGGCTAGTGCGCTCGCAATCAGCTGAAGGTACAAACATCTTATGCGTTAGCCACCGTGTAACGTAGACTCGAGGTAACTTTAAGGGGGATAAAATTTTGTAATCAAATCCATTCTGGATTTGTATCTGTGTTAATGATCTTTAGCAAGTATCATTAGGTAAAATGTTATTCTACTAATTTTGACTTTTCTAAGGAGGTTAATTAATTATCTATTAGCAGAAATCAGATTGTGTGTAATTAGTTTCCTAGAATTAATCTGATAATAATGTTTAGATCTCATGTTACATTAACGTATCTTCCAGTGTAAATCTAAAGTTACAATTAAAAATATCCATTTTTACAGCTATAGTTTTAAATGTTTAGAAGTACTCCTTGATTCTTGAAATAAGTATTTCGAGTATAGATAAATTTGAGACTCACCATTTGAGAAATAATTAAGTCCACTAATATTTAACACACGTTTACAATACGAAATTAGAATCTAGATGGCATTACTGTTATCATCATTAAGACAGTATCAGTTGTGCTTTAGGGAAACTCCCACTATTTCACGCACACATGAAATTGTGCATTTTACTGCTTTTAAGGTTTAGTGTTCACTGAGCTACTAAAAAATGTCTTCTCCGCCTAAAACCACCACTTCGATCTCTGAAGATCAAACAGAAGGTTAGAGGGATTATTACTTTATGTTCTTAATAGAATTTAGAAGAAAAACAATACTTTCCGTTTGTTTTTAGTATGGGGCAGAGTAAAAATATAGAAAATGACATTTTGACCCTCCATTTTCTGAGATACGAAGAGGCTAACTTGAAATTTTCTTTTTTGAACTTTGTATTACAAAAATAAATGAAATATAATACAAATCATTCTGTTTTTAAGAATTGCAATAATTTTTTACTACTCGTTTAATACCCAATTTTGTTTTCATTATTTAATTTTAATAATAATCTTTATTTAGCATCTTTGCTATATAATAACATAGAAAAATATATGTATATCTATATATATATATAAAATTCATTATTATTCATCTGCCTCACGAAACATATTGCAGTGTTTAACAATAAAGTGGAACCCTCTTAACTCAGTCGTTTTATTTCAAATACCTTTGTAATTGTCTTTCACAACTCTGTACATGAAAATGTAAAATAGAAATTAGAGGATTAATGTGGCATTTTTGGAACTATAAATAATTTTTCTTACAGTACCAGTTGATAAAATTCGAGTGGGCCGAGATTATCAAGCGATTTGTCCAGAATTACAACCAGAGGCTTTGCGGAAACCTGAATTACTGGCAGACAGAGCTTTGTTAGTATGGTCTCCCACGACGGATATACCAGAATCAAAACGTGAGTATTTTATTTCATTTGTAATGAAAGTTAACACTAAGAGCCGTCTTGTGTCACACGAGAATTTTCGCAGAAATGTATAAATGTTTTCATTTTGCTGAAGGCCATACAATAACGGCAATGGTCACTTGGCCAATGTGTTGATTGAGAAGTTGGCGCTTGTGAAGGAATTGTCAGACGCTGGCACTTGCCATTGGGTTGTCAGTTTTTTGTCCTGCGTCAAAAGAACATGTGACAAGCTGGTGGTCGTTAAGCTAATATGTGGATACCAGAGCTGGGACGAATCCTCCAATAAAAGATTCGAATCACGAATCCGAATCATCTAATATGATTCGAATCACGAATACTCGAATAAAGAATTCGTAAGAGATAAATATGATTCAAAACAAAGATTCTAATCCTGTTTTTTCGAATCACGAATACTCGAATAAAGGATTCATAAGAGATAAATATGATTCAAATCGAAGATTCTAATCCTGTTTTTTCGAATCACGAATACAAATCCTTTAAGATTAAATTTGATTTTATTTTTTTCTGCAACAATTAATATATAAAAATCGCTACCAGTTGTTTTAACAAAAATATTGAAAACCTAATTATTCATTACTAACACTGAACATCGTTGATAACAGACTAAATATCTGACTCCCTGTTACTTTGATTAAAGATGTATTTTTGTGTTTCTGAACCTTACTTTAAATCAGTGTTTTGTACGCGTGGCGCATGAAGTAAAATTTCGAGTTTAGAAAAGCCCGAAAATTTGTCTCGGGTCGCTGCGCGACCCTCGACAAATTTTCCCGGGGCTTTTCTAAACTCGAAATTTTACTTCATGCTTAGCCTGGGAGTGGAAACACCCGTTCAACTTCAAATTGAACTTTATTATAAAATCGACGAATGCCTGAAAATTAGGAAAATAAAAAATTCCCTGAATATCATTAAAACCGGGAAGGCCAGAGAAAAGCCATGAAATTATATTCAAATTGACCAAAACACTATGAAAAAAGCCATATGATATTAAATTTGTCAAAATCAGCAGGCCAGGGAAAAATATCTTGAATCAGGGAAATGTCTGGAAAAATTAACATTTCAGATTGTGGCTACCATATCAGTTTTACTTCATATAATATTGAACAAAATTTTGAAAACTAGATTATTATCTTTAAAAACATTTTCAGTCATTTAATGTTCTCAAAGCATACAGTTTGAAGTTTCGAACGAGCATTTCCACTCCCAGACTAAGCATGAAGTAAAATTTCGAGTTTAGAAAAGCCCCGCGTAGAAAATTTGTCGAGGGTCGCGCAGCGACCCGAGACAAATTTTCACGGGGCTTTTCTAAACTCGAAATTTTACTTCATGCGCCACGCGTATAAAACAGTGGTTTAACGAGAAATTTAAAAACACACAAAAGACATTTTTCATGTTAATCCTCTCACAATTCGAATTATTTTTGACGATTCAAGTCCTTTTGTAAGTATTCGAATCCTTTTGTAAGTATTCGATTCTTTTTACAAATATTCGAATCCTTTTATAAATATTCGAATCCTTCTATAATCCAAATGTGGGTGGGATTCGAATACAAATCCTCTTAAAAAAATGTAACGAATCTGGATCACGAATCCAGTTGAACTAAAGTATTCGAATCTCTCTTTTGAATCCTCTAAAAGGATTTGAATCCAGGATTCGAATCACCCACATTTGGATTCAAATACGAATCCTCTTAAAAAACTAACGAATCCAGTTGAACCAAAGTATTCGAATGCCTCTTTTGAATCCTCTAAAAGGATTCGAATCCTGAATGATTCGAATCCTGCCCAGCTCTGGTGGATACCCACTTGCAAAATGAGAAAGAACCGCAAATGGAACAAACATTGGCCTGGCCTTATTAGCCAATGTGTGCAATTGTTTTATATACAGCTTGAAAGCCTACTCTTTAAAATAAAATAAAACACATGCTGTGACCTTTTTAAAGGTTTTGTTTAACCTTTTTATGAATTTTCCAGTGGAAGAATATATTACACTGGCGAAAGATAAATACGGCTACAACGGCGAGCAAGCACTGGGCATGCTGTTCTGGCACAAGCACGACCTGGACAGGGCGGTGCTCGACCTCGCCAATTTCACACCTTTCCCGGACGAGTGGTCCGTCGAGGACAAGGTCCTCTTCGAGCAGGCCTTCCAGTTCCACGGTAAAAGTTTCCACAGAATACGACAAATGGTAAGTCACAAAAATAAATGCATTGCGTTTAATTAGTTCTCTTGAATTTCTCATTCTTCAAGAGAATTGCTCCAAAAAGTTGATCTATATATCATAAATTTTATATTATTTCCATATTTCTCCTTGATGCTACAAATATAAATTCCTATATCTTGTCGGCCATAACCGATGAACGTGGGATGTAAAAACTCATCGAGCCGATTCTTACAAATTACAAAATTACAGTCCGCGCCCCATACTTTGGCGAGAAGCCGCGCAGCCCGAATAGTCCCGAGTGCACTGTTTATAGCCGACCGACAAATGTAAAATGTACCGCGCGGCGGTCAGTGGCGTAACGCAGATTCTTTAGCCCTTTTGTTGTATGAAAATCACTTATAATAAAAGTAATAAAAATTACATATATCTTAATAATGTACGTTTTTTATCCAGGCTCTTAAATATTAAACCATTTTCGGGTGCATTGTTTCCCTCACTCACTATTCGTTCAACACTTCTCACTGAAACACCCGTCGCCGTGGACACAATGCCTTTTATTTCCTTTAAGGTACAATCCCAGTATCAATTTGTCCGTGAAAGAGTGCACATCGCTGTTGACCTTCTACGCAGTCGTCGCTCAGTATCACAGATAAGTCTTAATTATTATTATTTAAATAACACCCTAGGGTGACAAAGTAGTCAGATATAAACAAATTAGATTAGGTAGTTTGTTAATAGATCGCCTCCGGCATGGCCGGAGGCGAGCAGAGCAAAGAAGAGCGCGCGGTCTCGGCCGACCTCGCTGCTCCGTCTGATATGGATTCATCGACGGCCGAAAATTCAAATAAAAAACTATTGGATTTATCAATTAAATATAAACAGTCGGACAAAGGTCCGTTTATCATATATGTAGAAAATAATTCAACAGAATTGCCAAGATTACATCCGATGCGTGTAGGGCATATCTTACATAGTATTCCAGAAGTTAGACATAAAATTGATAAAGTAACGTCCATAGGAAAAAACAGAGTTAAGGTTATTCTTAAAGATTATATTACCGCGAACTCTTTAATAGAACATCAATTTTTTAAATCCAAAAACCTGATAGCTTATGTTCCTCGACAATTAGTCGAAAAGAAAGGGGTTATAAGGGGATTAGATACATTCTTTAAAGACGAATTTATAATGGGTTGTATTGAGTCAGAAATTCAGGTTTTGAATATGCGCAGAATGAATAGGAAAAAAGTAATGGATGACGGATCTGTTGTATATGTTCCTAGAGAAACTGCAGTGCTCACATTTGCTGGTTCATATATACTAACGTATGTTTATGTCTTAAGCGTTAGGTTTGAAGTAGAAACGTATATCCCCCCGGTATTACAATGCTTTAATTGTTTAAATTTTGGCCACATGAGTAAACAATGCAAAGGTAAAAAGAAATGCAAAATTTGTTTGGACTCTCATGAAGGGGACTGCACTCTCCCATCAACAAATAAAATATGTTTGCACTGCAAATCTACTGAACACAACTCATTGTACAGAGATTGTCCTAAATTCCACGAACAAAAATCAATCAAGGAATTAATGACTTGTCAAAATCTATCATTTAATGAAGCCAAACAATTAAACAAAATGCCTTCGTACTCTAATATAACTAACTCGAATAGATTTTCAGTATTAGCAAATGCACCAGCATTTCCCCCGTTACCTCCCTCGCAATTCCAAAAATCAAATTACATAAATCCCACCCACTCCACAATCTCAGTCAATGGAAATAAAAAACGCAAACCATCCTCCCCAATTAATTATCCTGCAATTAATATTCCTAGGACACAACCACACAATCTTAAGGTCAACCCCATTGTTCCTAATCCGCACAGAGATGCATTCATGAAATATAAGTCAGAGGTTACAAACAAAATTGATGCATTCGTACAGAGCATCATTAGAGAAAAGCATATATTTAGTGAGGAGGACATTCAAAATTTAAATATAAAAAATACAATAAGTACGTATCTGAACGACATACCGGGATCATCAGGAAGTACGAACATTATTAATACACAGAGATTATCTGACCTTGACAGTGATGAAGACATTACAGATAAATAAAAATGAAACCTACGACTTTAAAAATTATGCAATGGAATGCACGATCTTTAAATTCGAACAAACAAAGTCTAGTTGCTTTTCTTATGAATTACGATATTGACATATGTCTATTACAAGAAACCTGGCTAAAACCAGGCCATAACTTTCATATTATAAACTACAATGTTATTCTTTGCGACAGACCTTCAGGCAAAGGAGGAGTTGCAATCATGATAAAATATGCAATAAAATAAAAAGTTATCAAATCTTTAAATATAAACACCGACTTAATTGAACTATGCGGAATTGAAATAGATTATAAAAATCAGCCTCTCATTCTTTTATCAATCTACAAACCTCCAAACGTAAGAGCCACCACACAAAATTGGAATAAATTATTCAGCCAAATTACAGGAAACTTTGTAATAGGTGGCGATTTTAACGCTCACAATCCTTTGTGGGGTTCAGCATCTCTGGATGCAGCTGGAAAATATCTTCAAGAGTCCATTGATTTATATAATATTGTAGTTCTAAACGAAGATTGTCCGACGAGGATATCCTATTCCCAATCTAGGTCCTCAATCGACGTAACTCTGTGTAACCCTCTAGCTGCACTGTTTGCCCAGTGGAAAGTATTTGATGATACTCTTGGCTCAGACCACTATCCATTAATAATAACCCTAGATGACTTCTCAGTAAGCAACATAATTCAACCCAACACTAGATGGAATAGTTCAAAGGCTGATTGGATTATGTACAGCGATCATATCTCAAACTGCATCAATCATATACCCTCTGAATTTTCCTGTAATGAAGATCGTTACAAATTTTTCATGAATACAGTTAACTCAGCAGCTAATGCATCAATCCCAATCAAGAAATCATTTAACATAAATTCAAGAAAGAGTCCGGTATGGTGGGATAATGAATGTAGCGAAATAATTAATAAACGTAAGTCAATTCTCCAGAACTACAATAACAACCCATCACATCAAAATTATATTGAGTTCAAAAAAATATCCGCTTTATCCAAACGTACTTTTAAAAATAAAGCAAAAGAATCTTGGAAGAAATATATGGAATCATTCAATAAAGCAACCCCAATATCAAAGATATGGAATACTGTCAAACGAATAAATAATATTAATCCGAATAAATCACAACCTAACTTGGACGAGGAAATGATAGAAAAAATGTTAGACTTATATGCTCCTCCCTCTGTGGTACCCCAAATAACGGATTGCTCTCCATACCCTAATATTAATACTAATGATCACCTATCCAGACCTTTTACGCTAGAAGAACTTCTAATAGCTATAAAAAGTTCACCAAACACGTCACCCGGGGTAGATTCCATAACCTATCCTATGCTAGTATACCTTCCGATTAATGCAAAATCACTTCTGCTTGATATATTTAATTCTTGGTGGGTGAAATCCGACCACATTCAAGCGTTGAGTAATATTATGATAGTCCCTATCCTGAAACCATCCAAAAATCCCCAGCTATGTGAATCTTATAGACCTATATCCCTAATCTCATGCATAACCAAAACATTCGAACGAATGATTAAAAAACGCCTTGTGTGGTACCTAGAACACCATTCACTTTTGCCTGAACATACGTTTGGCTTCAGAGAGGGTCTGGGGACAATAGATGCGCTAAGTAATTTTGTTTGTGAAGTTCAGGATAGTTTTAGTAAAAATATTTATCTTCCTACGCTTTTTGTGGACATTAATAAAGCATATGACCAGATTAATTTAGAAATATTATATCAAAAAATGATTAAACTTAAAATACCAACCGTTGTGACTAGAAATATTATTCATCTGTATTATGGCAGAGATATACACTACAGACATTTCCCGCAACTAAAACGGAAGTTGTACTCAGGAATACCTCAGGGCTCTGTTCTTAGTCCCTTATTGTTCAATGTTTATTGTTCTGACATACAAAAACACTGTCCCAGCACTGTGAATATAATACAATACGCAGATGATTTCTGCTTATTCTCAAGACAAAAATCATACACACAATCAATAGATGTGCTAACTACAATGGTTAGATTCATTCATTCCTGGTTGCTTAATCATAACTTACAACTTTCTCATAATAAATCATCTATTGTGATATTTACTAGACACAGAATACCTCCAATAAGTCAATTATTATGGGATGAAGATCCAATACCAATTCGAATGAGTCAAAAATATCTCGGTGTCATTCTGGACAAAACACTTACTTGGAAAGAGCATGTAAATCAAGTATCCAAAAAATCCGAAAAGGGAATTAATTTACTTAAAACTATAACTCGGACTTGGTGGGGAGCTGATCCGAGTATTTCATTATTATTTTATAAATGTTATATTCGTTCTATACTTGACTATGCTTGTACACTCTATGGTAGTGCGTGTAAAACCACCTTGAATATCATAGATCGTATCCAATACAAGGCTGTTAAAATATGTATTGGAGCTATGAAATCGTCACCCAATATTGCTGCTTTGGCAGAAGCCCAAGAAATACCTCTGAGCTATAGACGCGAGTACATCGCACAAAAATTTATTAGCAAACTTAGGTCAAAAGGGAGGATATTCCCGAAATTATATAATCTCAGTATAGATAGCCTTACTAACGCTTATTGGAAAAAAAAAAGATGTCCACCACTAGCAGTGGCATTTAGATCAACTGCATATTATGCATCATATATTGAAAACCATACGTCATATAAATATCCATACGAATTTGGTGAGAACAGTATTGAAAATCATGCACTGTATAAGGAAATTAAAAACACATTTTCAAATGCTTTGTCTGTATATACGGATGCAAGTAAAAGTTTAGCTCATGCAGGAATTGCCTGCTTTATACCAGAATTTAAATTGTCCTACTCTGCATCGGTATGTACATTTGCAACAATTTTCTCATTAGAGGCCTTAGCTATCAATAAAGCTCTTAGTTGGTGTTTATCAAACCGCGATAAGTTGGCATCATTTTCAAATATCATTATATATTCAGACTCTCTATCCGTTATAAAATCATTAAACAATGGCATATTCAGAACAAACCTTATAAGTACTATAAACCAATTATGTTACTCTCTACTACCTATTAAAGTAACTTTTGTTTGGATTAAAGCGCATTGTGGTATCTATGGAAATGAGATGGCAGATAAACTGGCTAAATCAGCTACAGAGAAAGAAAATATCAAAATCCCTTACTCTGACCTTTTACAAACATATAAATACAGTATGAAGATTAAATGGAAAAGAACATACTTAGAACAGTCAGAAAGTAGTCATAGTCAATACTATCTTATACATCCAACCTTGCCAGAGAAATCAGCATATATTTTCCAAACTATGACCAATAGATTTTTGTCATCTACTATTACACGCCTCAAATTGGGTCATGGATGTTTTCCAGCGCATCTCCATAAAATAGGTGTACTGGCTAGCAAAGTATGCACTTGTGGTGCCGAAGATGGAGACCTAAATCATATTTTTTTTTCGTGTGCATTAACTGAGCAACCTAGAACAATCCTCATGAATAACTTAGCCTGTTTAAATTATTTACCTCCGTTTAATCTCGTAAATCTTCTTTCCATTAACAATATGGATGTTTTTGACTGCATGGTGAAATTTATTAAAAATTCAAATATGAAAATATAATGTATCCTCTGTTTTATACCTGTGTTATCAATCCCTTCGTTCCGTGGTCGAGTAATGTGCTGTGTCAAGATTATAAAAGTCGTTATGAAAGACCCCTTAACATGAAGAATTGTATCCTTGTTTTATCCTAAATAAATATTGAGCTGGCCATATGGACAAGTATCCGAGGCCAATAAAGAAAATAAAAAAAAAAAAGGTACAATCCACTTTAATAGTTTTAAAATAATTATACACATTAAAAATTACTTCGCGTGGCTGACTGTAAATTACCTTATTACTTAATGTACTTGTCATTTTGATATAAAAATTGTAACGTTCAGTATGGTGGTTTACTCTCAATTGACACATTTCGGAAAAGCGGCCGTAATGTAGGTGTGTTTAATGTAATTAGTAGGGGATTATCTCCCTTTTGGTATTTATTTACCTACCTGACGGGCCTAAATGTTGGCCTAAATAACCTTACTAGATTACAATTAGGTAAATTGTATTAAAAATACATGCCCAATACCACTGCTTTTCGTCGCTACTTCTATCGCATGTTATTCGCCGCCGCGGCGCCGCTGGAATTTTAAAAACGTCGCGGGGAGTAATATACCACTGCGCATCCGAGCCATTCGCCAAGGTATGGGGCGCGGACTGTACTTCTACTACTAGATTATCGCTTACTTGATTATTAATATACTTTATCTTGCCCATCACTAATAAATATATCGTATGTTCAATTAAAAAAAACCTCGAGCGTGCTATGATTTAATCTTTTTTTTAAATTTAAGTTGGTACACGCTTTAGAAATTGTCACATAAAACGTCAGACATAATAATTCTAATATATAATTTCAGAGTTGCCAACCTACAATATTTTCGATAGCACTCTAGAGGTTTTTTTTTATTGAACATATGATACATTTAGGATATCTTGTGCCACAACCCACCACAACTCACAACCCACCAGTGGGCTGAACAGTTTGAGTAATGCTGGCCTAGACTATTATCATATTTTTATCACTAATATTCTCAGTTTCTGTTTTACTATTAGTTTTGTTCGTTTTGTTGTCGTTTAGTTACCAGATAAGAGTATCGCGAGCCTCGTGAAATACTACTACAGTTGGAAGAAGACACGGTCCCGCACGAGCCTGATGGACAAGCAAGCGAGGAAGCTGAACGCACCGAGGGAGGAGGGCGCGCCGTCGGAGGGTGGCTCCGAAGGGGGCTCCAATGACGAATCTGATCACGATGAAAAGGTAGGCACTTCTTTAACTTCTCGCGCTCGAATTTCTAACCCTGCCCCCACCCGAACACACCCACATAGGCGTGAACGATTATTTTTAACACGGAAAACCATGCAATGGAATACATTAAGAATGGACATAAAACAAGTAAAATTTAACCTCAAAATTTTGATTAAAATTGAGCGACGGCAATAACCAATCGATAATGATTGTGTACTATAATTAAAACTATTACAAGTTGAATTGAATACTGTCTCTCTTGACAATTGTAAAAACCATCAATTGATAGCAACTTTTACCTTTTATAAGTAAGAATGAAATTGCCAACAACTCAGTGTAGCATACTTCAAAACATTAAAAGTGCGATTCTTTTCACAATCTTGTAGATTGGAAACTAACGCGTTCGAACACGCTACCTGGTAAACATACTACTAAATTTTCCTTAATTAAATGCCGGAACAGCTGATCGACAGTACTCTTTTCTCAGTGCGACGCCAGCGCCCTCATTGGTCATGTTAGTTCTCAATTGCGTAAAGAATCGCACTTTTAATGTTTTTACCTTTCACTTTACCTTTACTCCTACGATATTATAAAAGTAGGAATTATGTCCATTATGTTATGCATCCATTCTAACTTTCTGTCATAATATTAAACATAAATTATTTTCTAGTGATAAAATGAGAGAAAGAGTTAGAGAGAAACAGACAATTGACGACGATTGAGAATAACTGCATGTCTTAAAATTGCTATCCATTTTTTTATTAGAAGCATGCTATGTTTTATTTACGATTAACCACGAAGAGTTTTCGACGAATTTATCGAATAACAACACTTTGGTTCCCTCCGTGTTTTCATTGGGTATTTTTACATTATTATAAGTGCTTGCTTATTTGGCCTATGTTTGAATAACGAGTGAGACATTCATAAGTTTTGCTAAGGATTAGAGAACAATTATTTGCGTTTGTCGTTGGAATAGAAAGTCGAGAATGCGCTTTTTATAGAAGAGTGTGGCCCGAATTGCGTTTGTTTTCTGTTGTTTTTAGCCGGGCCCGGGGAAAAGTTTTAGGTTATGTTTTTGTTTGGTTGTGTTTTTCTTTCCGCAGAAGGGAGATGAACAGGAATTTGAAATAAATTGATTGCGTTACGTTAAGATCAAATTTAGTTTATCTTTACTTATTGATTAATGAAATGAAATAAATTCATTGATTTTATATAGCCTTTTAAAATGGAAATAAATTGATTGATTTTATATAGACTTTTAAAATGGAAATAAATTCATTGATTTTATATAGACTTTTAAAATGGAAATAAATTGAATGATTTTATATAGCCTTTTAATATTAAATTAAATTGATTGATTTTACATAGCCTTTTAACAACCTCGCATAATATTGAATGCTTAGAGAGACAACGACGACAACATTGAACATGAACATTTTTCCATGTTTCTACTCCCAGGCTAAGCATGAAGTAAAATTTCCAGTTTAGAATAGCCTGAAAATTTAGATTTGCCAGGCGGAGTGATGTGCTCCCGGCAAATCCAAATTTTCAGGGTTTTCTAAACTCGAAATTTATCTCATACACCACCGGTATAAAACACTGATTTATTTTGAAGGAAAAAGTCAGAATTACAACCAGAGTATCCAACCAAATACCCAACATTGTAGAAAAAAACCAACAGCGGCTGCTCGCAGCCTAATTTCAGGGTAGGCCAGATTCCCAAGGTAATATGTATACGTTATTGAAAGGTGACTTTGTTGTATTTATAAAGCGCGATCCCAACCTCCAATTTTGTGTGCCTTGGCGCTGTGGTCGACCCTGAAGTTAGGCTGCAAGCCGTCGCTGAAAACCACTAGATTTGATTGGTTAATAAAACAAAAATGTCAACTGTCTCGATTAAACAGAATTAAATGAATAACTGTTGTAATTATTACTAACAACAACACCAGTACACGTTCCGATACCTTATTTTCTAATCTCGCACAATTCGGTTTCAGACAGGGCAGATAATCACCAACGATTTTGGACCCAATAAAAACAATTGACCGATGTGTTTAGACGAGAGAAGAAAACAAGGTATTTGACGTTCGTGCATTCAATGTTCCTCCGGCCCTTCAGAGACACACATCAGGGAACGTCCACTGTCGACTCGCACAAAACACACATTAACGTATCAACATAACCTTCTAGCCGACGATGCGCTAACCTAACGAAAAAAAATGTTTGAATTTAAAAAAAATTATCAACGTAACATTCTGGCCGACGACGATGAGATAACCTAACAAAAATATGTTTGAATTTTATCATCGTAACCTTCTGGCGTACGACGATGAGATAACCTAACAAAAAAATGTTTGAATTTTAAAGAAATTATCATTCCTCACGTAGAGAACACAGGGGAACTCGCGAATGACAGTTTTTTCTTTTTTTACTTTAGTTTTCCCCACCCCCGTCATCTTCATCATCGTATTTATTTCAAATTTTTAACTTATTACTTTTCTCAATGATGATTTTGTAAATATTTTTAGGATAGAGTATTTTTATACGAGTTTTATGTATATAAAGTTATCGGATAATTTTTAATAACGAGTGTTTAATTAATTACCTCCACATTTTTCAATTGAAAAAAAAAATTAACGAATGTTGATTAGTTTACTTAACACACTGGCGGCCACAGCGGTCACTGACGACCGATGTGTAATTTTCATACTTTACATACGAAACTATTGTATGTTTAGCTGAGTTGACATATAAAACATCAAACATAACCTCAAAATCGAATTGTAAACAATGTAAAACTTGTCTACCACTAGAAAAAAAATGGTAAACAAAACAACTTCAATTCTAATCTCTAAAACTTATGCAATGACGTAAAGGCAAAAAGGCGGTTAAAGTTTAATTGTCAAATCTCAGAGTTGCCAACCTACAATATTTTCTATGGCACTCAAGAGTATTTTTTTCACACAGCCTAGATAACCCTTTTTTCATTTTACCGAGAAAGTTACAAGAACTGCGCGCAAGAAAATTTGGTATCAAAATTGCTTACGCAGGCTCATTATAATAATAAGTCTTTATTTTCCAACAGGAAAATTACATCCCAATTACGTCGTACATGTATACTGAGCTCACTGTTGCCATATTTGAAGAAATGTCTTCATTATGAAGAATTTTAACCATAAATACCGACCAATGAAAAAAAGAAGAATATTTTTTACATTTTGAAGAATTTTTGTGTTATTGTTGAGGTCAATAAACTGCTTTTAAAACTTTACACTGAATCAGTGTTTAATACGCCTGGCGCATGAAGTAAATATTTGTATAGGGATTTTTTCCTATCAGTATACGTATCCCCGTGTATTCATACAAGTTGTAAATTCGTCGTTTTTATAAAATCATTCAATTTTGAACTTTCAACGAGTGTTTTCCACTCCCAGACTAAGCATGAAGTAAAATTTCGAGTTTAGGAAAGCCTGAAAATTTGGATTTGCCGGGCGGAGCGAAGCGAGCCCGGCAAATCCAAATTTTCAGGCTTTTCTAAACTCGAAATTTTACTTCATGCGCCACCGATACAAAACACTGATTTCAAGTGAAGTTCAAAATATTATTGATCATTACGTTAATAACTTTTAAAAACGTTTATTCTTACAATAAATTTCAGTACCTAAATTTAAATTAAAGACGAAATGTAATCTCTTCTAAATTGTATGAGTTTTATAAAAACTCGTGCGGTGAGGTTTTTTTGAAATTATATTAAGCTACCGTGATAATTAATGCAATTTATCATAAAATATCTTCGCCGAATCACCAAATCTCTACATTGGCGGTTAATCGCAATATCTTGCAACATTAGGCAGTATGATTTCCCCTACGTTAAGGCTTTAGTTGACTAAATAATTGATTAGAGTGAGTTTACTTGTCAAATCTCAGAGCTGCCTCTAATATTTTCTATGGCACTCAAGAGGCTTCTTTTATTGGACCTAAAAACATACATTCAGAGCTGCCTGAGATTTGACAAGTAAACTGACTCTAATCAATTATTTAGTCAACAAAAGCCTTATCGTAGGGGAAATCATACTGCCTAATGTTGCAAGATATTGCGATTAACCGCCAATGTAGAGATTTGGTGATTCAGCGAAGATATTTTATGATAAATTGCGTTAATTATGACGGTAGCTTAATATAATTTCAAAAAAACCTCACAGCACGAGTTTTTATAAAACTCATACAATTTAGAAGAGATTACATTTCGTCTTTAATTTAAATTTAGGTACTGAAATTTATTGTACGAATAAACGTTTTTAAAAGTTATTAACGTAATGATCAATTACATTTTGAACTTCACTTGAAATCAGTGTTTTGTATCGGTGGCGCATGAAGTAAAATTTCGAGTTTAGAAAAGCCTGAAAATTTGGATTTGCCGGGCTCGCTTCGCTCCGCCCGGCAAATCCAAATTTTCAGGCTTTTCTAAACTCGAAATTTTACTTCATGCTTAGTCTGGGAGTCGAAAACACTTGTTCAAAGTTCAAAATTGAATAATTTTATAAAAACGACGAATTTACAACTTGTATGAACCTCCAATATTTTCTATGGCACTCAAGAGGCTTCTTTTATTGGACCTAAAAACATACACTTCCTCCAGGGCTGTGAATGTGTTAATATCGTGCGATCAGTTAAATTAGAGCAGGCGATATTTTTTTTGTGCCAGTGCCCAGAATGCTAATTAATTGATCACCTAGGTGATAGGTGATCAATTAATTAGCATTCTGGGCAACTGCAGAAAAAAAAATATCACCTGCTCTAATTTAACTGATCTCACGATATTAACACATTTGCGGCCTTGGAGGAAGTGTATGTTTTTAAAATCCCTTCATTCATGGGTGTAGCCAAGGGGGGGTGCCCGGGGGCCCCCCTCTAACCGCAATTTCTGCAACTAATATTGTATTTTCTAAAAATAAGGAACGGTTGAAGGTATATTAGGCTCACAGCCTAACGCCTAACTTCAGAGTAGGCCAGAGACCCAAGGTAATAAAAAAAAAAGATCTTTATTGGCATATCCTACAGTTATTTACAATGTCGACACTATATCACATCTTGCCCTCTTTCTCCCGTCCCACTTTCTCCAGCGTCTTTACCCTAGCTCCGTCCTCCCTCATCCATTCCGTCACCCTTCTATTCCCTTTCACTCCCACCCATTCCTCACTCACACCCTCACACTCCTCCGCCAAGTGCCTCCATGTATCCTTCCCCCATTCACACAACCTACATCTCATATATTCTTCCCCCATCCATCTCTTCCTTCCCCTCTCCCCAGACCCACACCTTGCCCTCGCCATTATCACCCTTTCATCCCTGTTCCACCCATCCTCACTCATGTATCTCGGCACCGTCCCATATACTTGCCATCTCCCAAACATATCATTATATTCACTTTTGTCCATCCGTCCCTGTCTCTCCTGCGCTTCCACCTCCTTCATCTTCTCTCTCATCCACGCCGCCACCTTCACCCCTCTACCCAACCATTCCTGTACCTTCCTCTCTGCCAGTCCTCCCCTTTCATACATTCTCTTTCTCTCTTCCCTCCACCTCCCCCCTTCTACTTTCATGCACGCCTCCCATACTATTCTCACCAATCTCTCCTCTTCTACTCCGCATAATTTCATTTCATACTTCACCACTCTCTCCACCGCCTCACATTCCAATCTCTCTCTATTCGTTTCCTGCAACAGTATATATCCCGGTGTCGACTTCTCTAGTCCCAGCATCCGTCTCAGGAACCATAGCTGTTCTCTTTCAATCACCTCATATGCTCTCGTTCCCCATGCTTCTACCTCGTACATTAGTATCGGTCTTACACATGCGTCCCACACCTTGCATGTCACCTTAATACTGTTCTCCATCCATCTCCCCCATTTTCTCCATGCCATTCCCCATGCTCTCCTCGCTTTTCCTTGTACCCACCTTATATGCTCTTCATACCCACCCGTCCCTTTAAAAATAAATCCCAAGTATCTGAAACTTTTCACTCTCTCAATCACCTCTCCCTTCCATTCTAGCACTCCCACTCTCCCCTCTCTCCCTTTATTCCTAAACCTCATCCATTTCGTCTTCCCCACATTCACACACATTCCTCTCTTATCCATATATCTTTCCACCCTTTTCAACATGCCTTTCACTCCCTCCCAATCTCTCGCCATCAACACTATATCGTCTGCATACGCCAGTAACCATACTTTCTCCTTTCCAATCACCACTCCCCCTTCCTGCCCCTTTCTCAACACCTCTTCTAGTTCGCTTATGTATATATTAAACACGACCGGACTCATGGGGCACCCCTGTCTCAAACCCTTCCATGTAATAAACCTTTCCGATACTTCTTCCCCCACCTTCGCTTCCACCCATGTTTCCCTATACACCTCCCTTACACACTCAACTACACCGTCACTCACTCCCTTTCGCCTCAGACATTCTACCATATCTTCCCTCGGTACTGAATCATACGCCGCTTTCAAATCTACAAACACCGCATACACACACCCTTTCTCTTCCATCACTTTCTCTGTCATCCTCGCTAGGGTAAATACCTGGTCCCTCGTTCCCCTCCCCCTCCTAAATCCCCCTTGTGACTCTGGTGGCATCCTCTTCTACCTCTACTTCTAGTCTGTTCTTCACCATAATCATCAGTATTTTGTATCCCGTGCTCATAATCGTCACCCCTCTATAGTTCTCTGCTTTCCTCTCATCTTTCCCTTTATATATCGGGCATATCCTGCCTACTCTCCATGCCTCTGGCATGCTCTCCCATCCCCTCCATATTCCATTTACTAGCTCTCGGAATTTCTTCTTTCCCCCTTCTCCTATCTCTCTCTACATTTCCGCCTTCAATCCATCTCTTCCGGCCGCCTTTCCTCCCTTCACCTCCTTGAATGCTCTTTCTGTTTCCTCTTCCGTAAATTCCTCTCCTCCAATCCCTCGCCCTACTTCTCTTACTGTCCCTTGTTCACCGCACTCCTCCTTACACTTTCTGGTCCAGTCTTCTAACGACACCCCTATCCTCCTCATCTCTTTCCCTCTCCTCAATACATTCCATATTTCTCTCTCGTTCCTACACTCCTTCATTTCCTCCCCTGCTCTCTCTGCCACTTCCAGCTTCTTCCTTTCACACACCTTTTCGTATGCCCTTCTCGCTTCCATCATACTCTTTCCCTCTCCTCCGTTCTTTATATATTCTCTCATTACTTTCCTCACCTCCCTCTTCGCTCGTTTACATTCTTCATCAAACCACTCTTGCCCCTTCCTCCTTGTTCCCCTCATCTTTCTTCCGCATCGTATTATGGTCTTCTCCATCTCCTCCATTGAACTTATCTCCTCCCATTGTACCTTCTCTAATTTCCTCCTCACGACCTTAATCGCCTCTCTCCCACTCTCTAGCTTCTCATTTCCTTGTTCCTGTTTCCCTTCTTCATTCCTTCCTATCCTTAGTTCCACTCTCAACGGCAGGTGATCCGATCCCAGCACCTCCTCCACTTCCATCTTCCTCTCTTGCTATTCCCTTGATTATCGCGTAGTCAATTACTGTTGATCCTTGTGCTCCCACGTATGTTTTCTTCCCTCCCCAGTCTCCTTCTGTGCACCCATTCAGAACTTCCCAACCCTCTTCCGTCGACCACTCCTTCATCCTCCTCCCATCTCCGTTTATACATTTATCTTGCGATCTCCTTTCTATTTCCATGCCGTCCTCCCCAATCCCTCCTCCCAATTCCCCCATCCTCGCATTAAAATCCCCCATGATCACACACCGTCCTGCTTCCCCTGTTCTATCGTCAATCTCTTTTCTCACCTCATTCCAGTTTTTATTCACGTAGACTATCCCCACATTCATTTGTTCTCCTCCCTCCCGCCATCTCATCCACATCAGCCCCTCGCCTCCTTCCCTTGTTTCTACCTTGCCTCCTATCCTGCTCTCCCTCCATCCCACAATCATGCCCCCTTTCGCCCTTCCTCTTGCTGCACTTTTCTTTGCTTCCTTCATCTCCCATCTAAAGTTCCCTGGTAACCATCTTTTCACTTCCTCCCATTCTTCTTTAACTATCCACGTCTCTACCATCCCTACTATGTCTTTCCCCACCATCCACTCCTCCATGTCCCTTTTCCATGTGCCCTCCTTTATCTTCGATTTTATTCCTGCCACGTTCCATACACCAATTGCTATCCTCCTTTCTTTCCTCTCCTCCCCTTCTCCGTCGTCTCCACACCACCATTCCTCTCTGTCCTTTTGTCCTCCTCTATGTTTCCCCCCTTCCTTTCCTATGCACTTATCTCTGTCCTTCTGCCACCGCTTTGGTCCTACCCCTTTACCCCTTTTGTCATCACCCGCCCAATCCTTCTGCTCTCCTTCCTCTCCCTTCCTTCGATCCATCTCCTCGCCTTCCTCACGTTCCTGCCTCCCCCTTTCCCTTTCCCTGATCGCCCACTCCCTAATCTCCTTCTGGACCCTCCTCTCTTGCCTAGTGAGATCATCATCTATATACACCTTTTTCTCCATCCCGTCTCGTAGCTTCTTCTTATTCCGCATCACCTGTATTTTATCGTCTAGGTGGCCCAACTTTACCAATATCATTGGCGCCACCCTATCCACAACGAAGCTATCATTCACCTTCACCTCCACACCAAGGCTATCTTTTAGGAAATCCTCCACCTCCCTTTTCTCCTTCAATTCCTTCCCTCTAATTATTATATTATTTCTCCTTTCCTGTCTCTCCCTCCTCTCCGCCTGACTCTCCAACTCCACTATCCTTCGCTTCAAAATATCTCTTTCCTGTTTCCACATCTCTTTCATTTCCTTCATTTCCTCTCTCCACATCTCCCTGGCCTCCCTCATCTCCTCCTTCCAGATCTCCCTCTCCTTCCTCATCTCTTCTCTAAACTGCTGCATTATCCTGATGCACTCTCCACCGCATCCTTCCTTCACTCCTTCCCCAGCCTTTTTCTTTCCCACTCCACGCGCACCATCCTCCTCCAACGACGTATCCGCCACCTTTCTTTTCTCCACAAACTCTCCTATCCCTTCCTGCCGCTGCGGTGACCTCCTCAAACTCCCTCCTCTTGAAAACACCTGCCTCCTCTCTCTCTCCTCCCGCTGCTCCCACTCTTCCACCTCCTTCCTCTCCCTCTGCTTATTCTCTCCCATTTTAACCTCAACAAAACGTGTCTAATACAACCGAAATTTTCGAGTCACCTTCCAGCACAGTGTGGAAAAGCGTACCGTCCGCCTTCTCTGGTTCGAACACCGCACTACACCTCGGTGGAAAAACGTCCCGTCCGTCTTCGCTGGCTCGAAAACCACACTTAACCTCCAAATGTATCTAATAAAAACCGATGGCCCGTTTGCACCTCACTAACTTGCGTACTCTTTGCCACGGATTATGCACTTCACATGTATTACCGAACTAACACACACTCCTGTTAAATTTCCGGGATTTTCACGTCAAAAACTCTAGCACCGTTCATGCGCCACGCACATAACCGCGTTCTTCCAAGGTAGGACCCAAGGTAATATGTATCCGTTATTGTTGTGCAATTCCTTGTATTTATAAAGCGCGATTTCAACCTTAAATTGTGTGTGCCTTGGCGCTGTGGCCGACCCTGAAGTTAGGCTGCGAGCCGTCGCTGCTGCTTACGCCCATTCATTTATTACCCATCCTTACAAGCACGTGTGTACTTTCCATAAATCCCTTTCCTCTCCTCTGGGATACTGAAACTCTATTAAATTATTTAGAATTACTGTGGCTGATCAATAGGGCTTAATAGTCAAGGCCATTAAATATGCGAAAGAAGAAGAAATTTGAGGTTATGGTAAACTATGTGTTAACAGTCGGTAGTGCCAACCTAATTTGAAATTTAAAGCCTACACTAACTTATATTTTATATGATCGCATGGTATAAATAAACTTTGTTCATAATTTGATTATAAGTAATTTAACATCGACTTTATCAACAAACACTAACTATGACCCTTGCCAATGTTGGTTGAATTAATTTCCCCGATGAAAAAAAAAAAAACAACAAATTTGTTCTCTAATATTAGTAGAACATATGAATTATGTATTGAATAAAACTTGTGGTGGGGGGATTGGGATTACTTACGATGATTTCAGTGCACACGCCCACTGTAGGTACTACGCAAAAGGAACATCGACTGTATATAAATTTCGAAACCGATCAAAAAGGAAACACTTATTTGTATAGGAATTGTTGTATTACAGAAATGGACAATACACCGGGGCATACGTCGTAAAAGTGGCTCGCCACTGCGTGCCGGCCAGGCACAAGACGAAAATTCCACGCAGGTAGTTCAAATCAATCTAAAAAAAAAAACAATCAAAACAAAACAAAACGATTATTTTTTTCCGATTGCGGAAATTCGCACCTACTAGAACCCGTCCGGCAATGCAATCTGCAGCTTTTTTTTTGAATGGATGTTCATAAATTACACCCAAATTTATGAGCTTCCATTGATTAATAAAAATTAATGACGAGTGCGGATTGGGTTGTCATGTTTCTGGGTTTTTGTTTTTTTAATTTAAAATCACACATGTGTATGTTCATCTTCTTTCGGTGCTTTTTAGCTATTTGTTTTATTAATTCACCTATTTTCTATTAGAGAGGTAGAGTAGCAATACGGCATGATTAGTATACTATCTTGGTTTATTTCTGTCGGAGTATTATATATCTATGATGCTAGTAACGGCATGATGTGCAACATTACTTCTGGGGGGGGCTAGTCACAGCACCGATGCAATTTGTCATCGGTGAAAAGTTGCACTGAAATGGCGCCCAAACAGTAGGGTGAATTCTTCCCAAAATGCCGTAGTTTCAGTGCGAGTTCTCACTGATGACAATTTGCATCGGTACTGTGAATAGCCGCCCTGGTATTTCGTTTGTGTGTGTATACACATATGGGGATTATTTTATTAAAACACTTATTTTGTACGTAAGTATTGAACAGAGCTGGAATGTGCTCAAAAAAGGATACGAATCCGAATCACCTAATATGATTTAAATCGTAAATGTTAATGGTTACAAAAAAAAAAAACATAAATTCAAATTGGTTTTCAAAGGATTTGTATTAGTAATTCGAAAAACAAGATTCGAATAATATATTTTTTTTAATATCTAGTTCCATTCCTGTTTTATGAATTACTGATACAAATCCTTTAAAAATAAAAATGAGAGTTTACGTTTTCTTTTTGCAATCATTAACATTTCTAATATTGCTTAAGTTTTTATGAACAGAAATATTCAAATAATAATTATTTATTATTAACACTGAACATAGTTCATAACAAAAAACATCTTGTTCCATGCTATTCTAATAACATTATTAAAGATGATAGTATTAATAATAATTCACGTTAAATCAGTGTTTTATATGCGTGGCGCATGAAGTAAAATTTCGAGTTTAGAAAAGCCTGAAAATTTGGTTTGGCCGCTCCGCGCTTCGCGCTACGCGACCAAACCAAATTTTCAGGCTTTTCTAAACTCGAAATTTTACTTCATGCTTAGTCTGGGATTGGAAACACTCGATATACTCGAAATTTTACTTAATGCGCCACGCGTATAAACCACTCACTTCAAGTGAGCTTCAAAATAAACTGCTTTAGAATACTGCGTAAACAGTATATTTTAAACTTTTGGATATTTTAAAGTTTTATACCGGTGGCGCATGAAGTAAAATTTCGAGTTTAGAAAAGCCTGAAAATTTGGATTTGCCGGGCTCGCTTCGCTCCGCCCGGCAAATCCAAATTTTCAGGCTTTTCTAAACTCGAAATTTTACTTCATGCTTAGTCTGGGATTGGAAACACTCGATATACTCGAAATTTTACTTCATGCGCCACGCGTATAAACCACTTACTTGAAGTGAGCTTCAAAATAAACTGCTTTAGAATACTGCGTAAACAGTATATTTTAAACTTTTGGATATTTTAGTGTTTTATACCGGTGGCGCATGAAGTAAAATTTCGAGTTTAGAAAAGCCTGAAAATTTGGATTTGCCGGGCTCGCTTCGCTCCGCCCGGCAAATCCAAATTATCAGGCTTTTCTAAACTCGAAATTTTACTTCATGCTTAGTCTGGGAGTGGACAACACTCGTTTAATTATAAAAAAAACTTTTAGGTATCACTTTTCATTCAAATAACATCAAACAAAACTTGATATTTGATAATTGATTACTCTCAATTATGAAACGTAGATATTTTTTTAAAATAAAATTGCAGTAATTTTTTGTTTCTATAAAAGCATTCAATTTTATGTTTGTAACGAGTGTTTCCACTTTTTAATTAAGCATGAAGTAAAATTTCAAGTTTAGAAAAGCCTAAAACCAGAGCTGGGACGAATCCTCGTAAAAAGGATTCGAATCACCTAATATGATTCGAATCGCGAATACTCGAATAAAGGATTCGTAAGAGATAAATATGATTCGAATCCTGTTTTTTCGAATCACGAATACAAATCCTTTAAGAATAAATTTGATTTAATTAGTTTTTTGTAACCATTAACATACAGAGAGTTTTATGTAACATCGAACATACTAAAATGTACTCAATGTTAATTTTTCTATGTTCAATGTGTACTGGGACGCATCAAAGCATTGACTACGATGTGATTGGCTAGGATTTCTAATAGTAATATAGTCAACCCAATGTACACTCTTCACGTCAAAAATAAATTAAATTTGTCAATTATTATATCAACCACAATATGTTGTATTATGAATATTTTAGTACAACGGAATGGTTATCAACTTTTGTTATATTTTTAATCAGTAAAATACTAGTTAAAGAAGGTAAGAAGATATAAACGCTTCATCAGTAAACAGAATTTTTCGCAACATTTCGTTGTTTATTTTAACATATTAAATACAATTTTACAAAAATGTAATCGCTTAATGTTGTTATACAGTAACTAGTAATGTTGGAATTTGTAGGATCTAAACTTAAATTTTTGTAGAACTACGTACAAAAGATTTTTAAATATTAAATGATTTTGCAATAGTAAGGATATTATTAGACACTCTTCGAGATAACAGAAATTGTTTAATTTCATCTCTTCCGATAATATCGATGGATTTCTAACTCTTCGCTTGTGAAATTTATCCAAACAAACTGTTTTAGAAGGTTCGAAATGGTTGAAATAAATGGTGGTCTGAACCGAAATTTTTTCAGAAAATAAATCATGGGAATTTCTTGAACTGTTTTCTCCATGGTATAAGTTTACCAGAATAATCTTTTCCTCCTTTGTATACATTATTGATATGTTTAACTCTCCGTTCTTCGTCTGCGTCTGCTTCAAGTGCTAGAACAGCAAATATCACTTGCTTGCGATAACTGACAGATTTCATTTATTTGAAATAAAACAACGCAGTTGGGAGGGTTTCACTTTTATTGTTGAACACTGCAACATGTTTCACCACACAGTGGCTTCATCAGGCAGATGAAATAATGATTTTACAAAGTACAAGTAAAGCTTATATACTAATGCAATTAAATTAATAGGGGGGGGGGGTAATGAGGTAATTAGGCTGAAACTAATAATACATAAACAATTTTGAGCGACTAAATGTTGATTAGGGGTGAATTATTTACTTCTATTTGGTCATTTAATAGAATACCTTTTTTGTTATATTTATTAATTTCTAATTCTTCTAATAAGTTTAATTTACGACTTTTGTTACATTCGTGCAAAATTTTGAATTTAGGGTTAAAGTTATGTTGGTATTCGATTAAATGATTGGCGTAGGTTGAGGAGGTTTTCTTAAATTGAAAGCATTTTTGATGTTCTGAAATGCGATCTGGGAAGCTACGTCCAGTTTGTCCAACGTATACCTTAGGGCAATCTCCACACTCCAGCAAATACACACCAGAGTTCGTAGTTTTATCAGATTTGTCTTTAGAATTATTAATGAATTTATTAAGTGAATTGACCGTTCTAATTCATTTATTTTTGAAGGGAAGAGTGTAAATTTGGTTGACTATATTAAAATTAGAAATCGTAGCCAATCACATCGCACTCAATGCTTTGATGCGTCCCAGTACACATCGAACATAGGAAAATTAACATTGAGTACATTTTAGTATGTTCGGTGTTACATAAAACTCTCTGTATAAATATCGTTACTAGTTGTTTTACCAAAAATATTCATTCATTATCAAACTAAGTTAGTTTGATAATGACTAGCTTGTAGTCGAAACTATAGTCACTGAAAAGTAAAAATAAAAGTGGTAAAACAAAGTTAAGTGTTTTAATTAAATTGTTATGAAGATGTACCACAAAGTGAACGCCGAACCAAATTAAAGCTATCATAATATTTGATAACCCATCAGTCCACGATTTACATGATCAATTCTAATCACGATCATGGGCTGAACTGGCGCCAGATTGATCGTGTAATCCCCGTCTAACAATCTCGTAGAATTTTTTCCATATTCATCCCGTTTGTATAAATAAAAGCTACCGTTCAATTATCGTTTGTAAAATGATACCCCATTAGTTTATACACGCACGAAAATGGAGCACGATTATTAGCGCAAAAAAACTGCAATCATTCGGAGGCATTCTTTCTTACCAGACACCCACCCACGCACAACAATGTTCACAATGTGTTTTTTTTATCGTTTTTTTTTTTTTGGGTTCGGTCGGTATGATTGTTGTATGTGTGTGCAGGGTGAGAGAGGCTCGTGTTCTAACTGCGGAGTCGGCTGTACCTACACGCAAGTAACTCCCAAAGGGACCCTATGTAATTCCTGTTATCTACACTGGAGGTACGTTGAAAACAAAATAATCACACACGAAGAAAAAATACAATATTTCTCTCTAAATATGTATATAATACTCAGTAACGTAATTTTATGAAAGAAATTTGTATGAAAGAAAGAAAGCCTCTTGTTTTGTTTTTCGAAATTAGTATTATGATTAGTGATCCGAGTATGCGCATGTTTGCGGTTGACGGTGTGCGGCTCCTGTTAAAGCTAGGACATTTTTACACGTGAAATGTGTCGAATGCAATTTTGTGCTCCAATCGACATTTTTGCACACGAAATGTGACAAATATAGTATGTTCAATAAAATAAAACCTCTAGAGTGCCATGGAAAATATTGTAGCTTGGCAACTCTGCAATAATACATCATAATTATTATGTCTGACGTTTTATATGTCAATTCCTAAAGCGTGTAACCAACTTAAATTTAAAAAAAGATAAAATCATGGCACTCTAGAGGTTTTTTTTTATTGAACATACGATACAGTTTGGAATCAGACGAGCACTTCTCCGATTACTTGCAGCAATCGAAAATGTCCCAATTTTGATGACGGGCAAAATTACACGTAGATTACTCACGTCATGCAGGAAATATTGCGCGCAGGTATTGAACACAAATTAGAGCGCAGTTTTCAAGAAACATCCCTCGCTCGCACAGCCTTGACAACCCTTATTTTCTTTTTACTGAGAAAGTCACGAGAACTGCGTGCAGGAAAATTTAATATCAGAATTGCTCACGCAGGCTCATTATAATAATAATTCTTTATTTCCCAACAGAAAAATTACATCCCAATTACGTCGTATTTGTATACAGCCTGTTTACGCAGCTTAGCAATTTGTTTAAAAATTGAATAAAAAAAAAAAAAAGACCTTTATTGGCATATCTTACAGACTATTTACAATTCATTCATTATTTCTCCATTTCCGTATCCCTCTTACCCTCCCTTCTCTTTTCCCTCTCCCTCCCCAGCTTTTCCAACGTCCTTACCCCGATCCCATCCTCTCTCATCCACTCCACTACCCTTCTATTCCCTTTCGCTCCCAGCCACTCCTCTTTCACCCCCTCACAATCCTCCGCCAAGTGTCCCCACGTATCCTTCCCCTGTCCACACAACACACACCTTCCATATTCTTCCCCCGTCCATACTTTCCTTCCTCTCTCCTCCGATCCACACCTCGCCCTTGCCACAATCACCCTATCCTCTCTACCCCATCCCTTCTCTATCAAATACTTCGGCACTCTTCCATACACCTGCCACCTCCCATACATATCATTATAATAATAATAATAATAATAATAATTTATTTCTCAACAGACCAGGTCCAATTACAGAGAAAAATATATTTAACGTACAATACATTAAAGTACACATTAAAAATAAAAAGAAAAGTATACATTAAAAATACACAATATAGAAAACAAATATATATAAATAAAACATACATGCGCCAAATATGATCTATAAGAAACACGTTTTTAAAACATTTTCGAATTCAGTAGTGTTATTACAAAAGATATCGACAGCGTACTGAACCTCATGATAATTCCTAATCATATTGATGACGGGTGAAAATAAGTGGTGATTTGTACGAGGAGTATTATATGAAAATGAATGCATGCTTCTTGAATTTATCCTCGGAATTGTAAAATTAAGCAACGATAGGAAAGATGTATTATCAATATTATTGTGAATGAGTTTATGAAGTTCACAAATTGAAATATATTTATGTCTATTAAAAACAGACATAAAATCAAATTCACGTAAGAGGGCGCTGTACCTTACATCAAAGGTAGGATAGATGTTGTACTTGCGATAGTATAAATATCTTAGAAATTTCTTTTGTATTCTCTCAAGTGAATTTATATGAATTTTATAATAAGGAGTCCATACGCAAGCACAATAGTTTATTTTACTGATAATTAGAGAGTCGAACAGTCGAATAATTGATGATAGGTCAGAAAAGTCACGACTATTTCGAATAATGAATCCAAGTAGCCTGAGACAATCATTTACAACCTTTGTAATATGTTCCTTAAACGATAACGTATTATCAAATATTACTCCTAAATCCGTGTGGCTGGTGGTCCTTTTAATAGAAGCATTACATATTTGATAATTAAACAGAACGGGCCTACGAACACGAAAATAGGATACGATGCAACATTTTGAAATATTGATATTCAGTCCATTGTCTGAGCACCAACTGTGCATCGACTGCAAATTATGTTGTAAAGATACACAGTCTAACTCCGTTTCAATTACACGGTATAATTTTATATCATCTGCATACATGAGGTAGTCACAGGTTAAAGAATCAATTACGTTATTAATAAAAACAAGAAATAGTAAGGGGCCCAGGTTTGAACCTTGCGGAACCCCACTTTCAGCAGAAAATTGACTCGACTGAAACCCCATGCACGAAACAAATTGCTGCCTGCCACATAAATAAGACTTAAGAACAGAAATTACATTATCGTTGATATTGTAACGCTTTAGATAATTCAACAATTTATCATGTGGCATTCTATCAAAAGCCTTACTTATATCTGTATAAATAACATCAACTTGCTTTCCACGATCAAGTTGATCAGATACAAATTGAGTTATATTTAATAAGTTAGACTTTGTACTTTTTTTTCTTCATGAAGCCGTGCTGATGAGGGGTAATGAAAGGAGAAACAATTTTATAAATATGATCGTACAGAATGCTTTCAAACACTTTAGAAAAGTTTGAAATTAATGCGATTGGTCGATAGTTTTCGATGCAACTCCTGTCACCCGATTTATACACTGGAGTAAGTCTCGTTAACTTCCACCGTTTTGGAAAAATTCCCGTTGATAAAATTAAATTAAAAATGATTGTCAAAGGTCGAGACAGTTGGTTAGCACAATCTTTTATAAAAAATGCTGGTATTTGATCAGCACCTGCCGTCATTTTGGGTTTAAGAGCTTTCAAATAACAAAGGACGATATCATCAGTTATAGAATAGTTTCCTAGAATATTACACACAAGAGCACAATTAATATCACACGCAGTGCTGTTACGTTTATATGCCTTTTGAAAATGGTCACCGAATCCTTGAACAATGCCTCCACCTGTTATTTTATTGTCCCCGCCAAGTGACATGAGTCCAGGCAATCTGGATTTCTTCTTCTTTTTATTGACGAAGGACCAAAATTGTTTGGGATTTTTGGATAAATTCGTTTCGGCAGTTTTGATGAAATTTTGATACGCTTCACGAGTCATTATACTCACTTCTCTCAATACGCCCTTGCCTTTCTTGCCCTTCCACCTCCTTCCCTTTCCCCCTCACCCACTCATCCACCTTCACCCCATTTCCTAGCCATTCCATTACCTTCGCCTCCGACAGCCCTAGCCTCTCATACATTTTCCTCCTCTCCCCCCTCCATCTACCCTCACCCCCAAAAATTAAATAAACACGTATAATAAACAAACAAAATATTTATTGAATAAACGTGCATCGAAAATATGTACAAACATAGCAAAATAAAAATAGATAATTAACAAATAACAAAAAATAAAGTCTTTGAAATAATAAAAAAAAGTGACCACAGAAATTGTAAGTTAAGTTAAAGATCAAAATAAGCCAAGTAAGAATTGGAATTTGAACAAAGTTTTACGTCGTTTGGGTTGATTACTTAGGGCTGTTTCTACGATCGATAGTTGTAGCTCTAGCAAAGTAGTCCTTTGGTACTGTGCTTTCTAGTTTAAACCATTGGCAAACGGTCTTCTGATTCTACAATTAAATTACGAGATGTGCCACAACAAATCAAAACATAAATGGCTTAACTGGCGGAATTCACGAGCAGGGGCGCTGTTCGGTCTCACACAGGTTTACCTCATGCTCCAAGCACGGGCTAGACTGACAGTGAGGTAACTCAGCTTTACTTCCAACAATGCTTTACCTCGCAATTGTAGAATCACCACCCAAGGTTTGATCGGTGTTGCCGAAGGTGTAACTATGGATCGTAGAAATGGCCCTTAGTCGTGTCGAAATTCAGTTTGGACACAGAAAGATGAAAACAGGAAAGTAAAAGGAACCACGTGACTACGGGAGGGAGATTTAAGGGGTGGTGCAAAAGTGCGGAAAGAAAAAAAGATAGACTGACACGAGATAAGCGAGGATAGTAGAGGAATTTCTAAAAACGTTCACATTTGGCTCGGCCTGCGTTTTATGACTTTAATGGGCTTTGCCTTAGCGTAATTCTTGCTAAGGCCAATTGAGCACATCCTTAGTGAATTCCATTGTCCAGCTCAAGATATTCGGACAATGGTTCGCTTCTAAGTTACGACTGCAATCAGTGGCGTAGTCAGGAAGGGGTTACAGGAGGTTAGAACCCCCTAGTCGCTGCTATCGCCGCGTATTTAAAATCATTGAAAAATTTAGCATAAGTATGGGTCTGTACACGCCCTGATTTAATAATAATAATAATAATAATCTTTATTTAGCATCTTTGCTATATAATAACATAGAAAAATATATGTATATCTATATATATATATATAAAATAAACATTTGAACATTTTTAACGCGAAATGATATTATAAATAGTTGTTTTTTATGTTTATGTTTATGCAAATTCTATTATTCTGTCTAAACTGTTTTTTCTTTCTGCACTTCAGTTAGAAACCCCCCCCATGTAAAAATCCTGGCTACACCACTGACTGCAATATGTCATAAAACACAGCCCGACGAGCACACAAAAGAATGGTTGTAGCAATAAGGTTCACAAGTAAAGTAAAAGTAAACTAAAGAATATTTTTGGAAATATCCGTTACAGTAAAAAGCCCAAACGGTTAAAAGTGTACACGAACATAAAATAATATAAAAAACACAAAATATATTTTTATTTATTTTTATTTTATTTATTATTATTATTATTACATAACATGAGTACATATATTTTCAACAAATTAACATCCGTTCTATAATATATTTATAAAAAGGTATGGGGTCAGTTTTCCTAATCCTTTTTTCCTAATTTTTTTTTCCTAATCCTTTTTTCCTAATATTTTTTTTCCCTAATTTCTATTATTATTATTTTCCTAATACTATTTTCCAAATTCACATTTTATTTCCGAGACTCATTTCCAAATGTACAGTTCAAAAACCAATGTAGCAACCGACGTCCTTTAAGTACTCCATAGCTTCCTCCCGCCGATCTTCATACTGGAGAACGACGTTCGTAATCCTTTCTTCGTTCTGCTCCATTGCTTTGCTCACGTCTCGCCGGACTCTTTTCCCTAAATTTAGGTCGCGGATCATGCCTTCAGTGTCAGATTGCTCTTTCTTGAGTTCCTTGAGGAGAGTGTACAAACCCGGATGGTTCTTTCCCACCACAAGTGCGAAACGAGTATGCCAACCTGTAAGATAAGATGTGGGATAAAGGACAGTTGTTGGATTCAGGAAAAAGTAAAAGGAAAAAGGAAAAGGAACCTTCTGAAAGGTTGTTGGTTCTCGATAGGTTTTGGAGCGTCGCATCGTACATGTTCCAAACATCTGGTGGGTATCGGGCATCAACGGCTCGACGTCTACCTCGAGCTGTCTGTCCTTTTACGTACGTCGTCTACGGGGTAGTAATACTTGTAAAAAATAACTGATGAGCAGACTGATAGCGGACTGATGAGAAAGAAAAAATACCCGAAAATAGTCGACCACCGATTTGAATGCAGGAGGTGCTTGGTTTTCGAATTCAGCAAACACAGATAACACGTCGGCGAGAGGAACGAACGCGATAGCGCACATCATTCGCGCTGCATCTTTTATAGTTCGATCTTTCTTATCGCTATACGCCACTTGCAGCCCCTCCTGTTGGATGTACCGGTACACTGCTTGTCGGAGGTGAAAAAAGCAGGCTCTGACTTTCGTACTCTCCGTCATGATTTTTCTAATTGCGTTCAGGATAGCGAGTTCAAAATCCGTCATCACAATAACCGGCACTCTGCGTGGAATGCCTGCTTCCTCATACGCGTTTCTGATGACATCCAGTACTTTTTCGGGCCGATGTGAAGTTTACGGGATGTTCTCGAAAATTGATTTTTTATATTGATACTTGTAGAATCGCGTATGGAATGGCCGAAAATGACGAAAAAAAAGTGCGGAAACCACGTTTAGCCCCATTTGGGGGCTCCGAAAGGGTGAAAATTGGTGTATTTCAACAGTGTTTTTTGGTGTGTACAAAATAAAATGTGGTGATTATATGTATTCGTTTCACAAAACTAAATGGTTTAAATGTGTTTTTATAAGGATAGGACTTACAGTTTGCTTAAAACTTTCACTTAAATATTACGATTTTTGACAGGTTATGTTATCACCTACTTCCATTGTTATTCATAGATATAGCACAATTGATGCTAAGGGACCATGGTTTTGAATCAAATTTAAGGTTCAATTTCTGTACACCAGGAGGCAGCAGCAATATTTTAAAAAACATTTGATAAAAATCAAGCAGTGAAAATAATAAAAACAATTGATTGGAATTAGAGTTTCATAATTTAATACGCACATGGAGAGAATAACTCTTCTTAGTTTATTTAATCTTGTCCAAAATAAAGAGGAACTTATAAAACAATTACAATGTTGGGGCTTAATTCCTAAAGAGGAAAATTATATTTGCAAAAATTTCATATTTAATAATTGTTTTTAAATTTATAACGCTGTCAACTAATCTAACAAAAACGAAAAATGAAATCAATGTTCCCATCACATATTCTTTTTTTTTTTTAATTTATAGTGAGCGTTGGTACTTTACTCCTGGAAATGACACCAGGGTGCGCCTATCTCTTGTTCTGGGCAATTGTGAACCAGTTATCACATTCCATTATAGTATTATTGGTATCATTATGTTATATCTATGAATCAACAAAAGAAGTAATTGTCAACAACTTAACCTGCCAAAAATCGTAATCTTTAAGTAGAAGTTTTAAGCAATCCGTAAGTCCTATCTTTATAAAAACACATTTAAACAATTGAGTTTTGTGAAACGAATACATATTATCACCACATTTTATTTTTTTCCGGCTAAAAAACACATTTTAAGTAAACGGATTTCCAACCTTTCGGGGCCCCAAAATGGGGCTAAACGTTGTTTCCGCACTTTTTTTTCGTCATTTTCGGCCATTCCATCCGCGATTTTACAAGTATCAATATAAAAAATCAATTTTCGAGAACATCCCGTAAACTTCACATTAGCCCTTTTTCGTACGCGACTTGTTTTTTATTTTCCAGCAGTGCGTATACGAGAGGGATAGCGACTATTTGTTGTTTACCGTTCCGAATTTGTGTCAGGGAAGCAAGGACAGTGAAGAGTTGAAAAAAAATTTGCGGTACAACCTGAAAAAATAATACGGTACAACTCGAAAAATAAAATAAAAATAATGTACATTATGAAAAGAATAAACCTAACCTTGAAGGTGCCGTCCAAGTACCAATTTGGACTTCTCATTAACAGCCGCAAGTTCTGTATGGTCGCAAAAATCAGAATTCGTCCCATCCCTTCGTTTTCTTCGTCATCATCCTCACGCGAGTCATACAAAAGGAAATTTTCACCCGTATGTGTTTTCGCATATAACTCTGGTACTTCTTCCAAATCTTCGATGTCGACAGGGTTCGTTGGCATATTTTGTCTTCTTCTTCGCGAAATTAATTTTGCCATATTTGGCCTGTCAGGTAGATGAGCCAGAACAGCAGCTGGCACGCCGTCCAATTCTTCGCGCAACACTTGAATAGGAGGGGCTTCGGGGTGTTCCACCGCTTTTCTCTTCACGCGATATTTTAATTTGACGGCTTCGACGGCATCATAGTCTGGAGCGTGGTTGTGGGTGGCATCCAAGTTTTCTCCACCTTTTATGACGTCCACCGCCTGTCCGTGCGTCAACTGCAACCTCGTTACCGCCGTGGCATTACACAGTTTGCAGTTCCAAAAGACTCTTCCATTTTTTGTCAGGCGTTTACTATACAAAAATCCGCTCATGTGTAAAACATGGCTTAAGTTAGTTTGAATCAGTTCAACGGTCACTTTTACAGACGCAAATTTGGACACACGCACTGAAATATTGACACTTTCTAGAGGTTTTGTTTGCCTGACAAATGACGGTTGGCATGGGAACTTCACGGTTAACATTGGAAAATTACGAAAATTAGGAATATTAGGAAAATTGTTAAATTAGGAAAATAATAAGTTAGGGAAAAAAATCATTAGGAAAATAATATTAGGAAAACTGTACCCCAATCTTATAAAAAACACATTCGCGATTTGGCGCAAACACAGGCTTTGAAGAAATGTCTTCATTATGAACAATTTTAACCATAAATAACGACCAATGAAGAAGAGAAGAATATTTTTTACATTTTGAAGAATTTTTGTGTTATTGTTTAGATGAATAAGTGTTTTTAAAACTTTACACTAAATCAGTGTTTAATACGCCTGACGCATGAAGTAAATATTTTAATCTTTTCTTATCGTGTATTCATACAAGTTGTAAATTTGTTGTTTTTATAAAATCTAATTTTTAACTTTAAACGAGTGTTTTCCACTCCCAGACTAAGCATGAAGTAAAATTTCGAGTTTAGAAAAGCCTGAAAATTTGGATTGGCCGCGTAGCGAAGCGGAGCGGCCAATCCAAATTAGGCTTTTCTAAACTCGAAATTTTACTTCATGCGCCACCGATACAAAACACTAATTTCAAGTGAAGCTCAAAATATACTTTAATCCTCACGTTAATAAATTTTAAAAACGTTTATTCATACATTAAATTTCAGTATCTAAATTTAAAGACGAATTGTAAACTCTTCTAAATTGTATGGGTTTTATAAAAACTCGTGCTATGGAGTTTTTATGAATTTTATGAAATTATATTAACCTATCGTCATAAATAATGCAATTTATCCTAAAATATCTTCGCCGAATCACCAAATCTCTACATTGGCGGTTAATCGCCATATCTTGCAACATTAGGCAGTATGATTTTCCCTACGTTAAGGCTTTTCTTCACAACATTATTAATTTTATGTTAATTAAACTACTAATTGAATTAATTTGATATATTATATTTTTTGATTTGTCTTGAAAAACGTAAATATTTTGTTATTTAAATATCTCAATTATTACTCATTAAAAAAATGTTTTCAGTGTATTTCTAACTTTACAATATTTCAGTGTTTTATACGCGTGGCGCATGAAGTAAAATTTCGAGTTTAGAAAAGCCCCGTGAAAATTTGTCTCGGGTCGCTGCGCGACCCTCGACAAATTTTCTACGCGGGGCTTTTCTAAACTCGAAATTTTACTTCATGCTTAGTCTGGGAGTGGAAATACTCGTTCTAAACTTGATATTGTACGTTTTTATACAAAATCGACGCATGCCTTGCATTTACAGCGTATATTTAAAATTCACAGTATGTAACACAATAAGTCATTCGTAAAAATCATTAAAAGAAGTGTAGATTTTTTTCTAAAATCAACTCTAAGAGTTAACTCTATAATTGTTCGGCCGTTAATGGGTTAAACAAAAATTATTGTAATTTTAATAATTGTATTACTTGTTCAGTTGTGTAATGGGAAAAAAACATGAATATTAATGCAGAAATTCTGATGCTGCGAATGGATTCATAAAGGGTATCACAGGATAAGAGGGTTAAAAGTGCCCCGCATGCGAATCCAGTACCGCGATACTCAGACGAAAGACAATTGAAAATGCCGACATTCCCCAAATTTTCAGCTTCCTAAACCAATTTGTTACTGAGATATGAGGGAAAACGTGATGTTTACGTTTTATTTTTTTTTTCTCGGCATCTACTGCGTGCATCGAGCTGGAAAAAAATATTGCTTAAAAGGAAAAAAAAGTTACATGTCAGAGTATTTTTTTTTTTAAATATTGGCGCCAAATTCAAATATAAAAAAATATTAAAGTTTTCAAATTCGATTTTCGCACTGTAGACATTGGACTACTGTCTCAGATTTTGTACATGTAATGTGTTTTTTAACCCTCTACAACATATATTTTTTGTAGAATTTTAAACAATGTGGAAGATAGTCAAATAAAATAAACCGTTTTAAATATTCCTATTTCGCGCCAAAACTGTAATAAAAAAATGTGATGGTCCACATTACGAATAATTCATATTAATATTAATATTTAACTGTCATTTTCAACTACTTTCTTCTGTATTTTGATAATAAATAAGATTTCTGATGTTAAAAAGATTTAACATTACGTAATAAAACTACCAAACTCATTTTTTAAATGACATTTTCGTTTAGCAGTTCATAATTGTTTATTGTTGTACGAGAAGATACGAGTAAAGGCATTTAAAAAATTATGTATTCAGTTTTAGATATGCTTTATAATATCTACTCGTCGTCATTATCTTCTTCTATAACAGGTATTACTTGTTCGTTCACAAACAGCCGACTTAAAATTTCGGCCGGTTTGACGATTTTGGCTAAGTAACGCGCATGTGTTAAGTAATAAATAATCGCAGCGATGTGAGAAGAACATCCCAGGGTGCGACTCCCGTTCGCACATTCACAATAGTGTCGTTTCACTCCCGCTATTCGGATTGAGTCCGGTACGTAATCTATATATACTCTATATATTTTCGCGTTTATGTGTTGGGATCGAACCTGGATTTTAACAATATTCGATTGTTCTTTCAAAAACTGCAGTTTTAGGGTTCCCTCTTTATCCAATAATTCCGCCAAATAAGACACCGCTTGCTTCAACTGATAAGTCCCAGTGAAAAATATTTTCAAGTCATTCTCAGTCATTTCCGGAAAGTCAGCCAAATCCTCCACTTCAGCCTCCAACGTGTTCGTGGTATTCTTCTTAGATGCAATCTGGCGAAGAATTTCTTCTCGATTCTCGACGTCAGAATTGAGTCGCTTTCCGAATTTGTTGTTTAAAAAACTTGCGATTCTGCAAAATGCTTTTGCTTTAGGCTGCAATTTGTTGTCGAGTTGGTGATGCAACAATTTATATTTTTGCCCTATGATTCCATGAACCGCCTCAACCACCCAGCGAACCTTAGTTACAATCCGAGATGCATTCGATTCAGCAGTTGTTAATTGCTTCCGTTTGCCTGCAATAATTATTTTTTTTTATTTTGGGTTTTACGTCATCTATTTCCGCAGCTATGGCCAATCATGACGCCGGAGATTAGGTCTACAGCTATCCGGGAATTTTGCCGAACCCGGTGGGAGTTGCAACCCACCGGTAGGGATTTTTAACGTGCACGCAACATCCAGGCAGTACACGGGTCCTACATGCATTTAACGTCATATCCGAGAAGACGGAGTGTTTGGCATTTTTATCCTAACCTATATAAATGCAGACAACTTGTCAGGCCGGTATTTGAACCCCGGCCCGTGGCGCGGCAGTACAACACTCTAACCACTACACCACCAAGCTGCCCTGCAATAATTAATAATTTATGTCAAAACATGAAATTGTTTTATTGCAAATAAACCTCTAATACATTTTCGTAATTATTCTTTCGAAATTAATAAAATGTCAAGATAAATGATAAATATACCTTTAAGGCATACAGACTGTGTACCCTTGCTCTTCTAACTCAGCCTTGACATCTCGAAATCCCCGGTCAACTATGCAAATATCACCTTGTTCTAAAAGACATTTTAGTCCATTTTCATCTTCCATGATTTGGCGCATTATTTGAGCATCATTTAAATGGTCCAAGCGTATGGTCCAAGCGTTTCAACAATAAAACCATTTTTTGTACAAATTGTAAATGGCTTCAACAACGGTTTCTTTTTTGTCCTAAAAGATAAGTTTTTTCTACGGTGAGATATAACAATTTCATAAGTGTGATATAATGTAATAAAAACATTCCAGAAAAAAATATTTTTTCTGAACACGTGATATTTTATGGAAACTGGAAAATGAATTGCATGTTTTTTAAACGAAAAGATAATATTTCAACAATTTGATTCCGAGGCGACTAATTCTAGTGAAAACAATAATACCTGAGTACGATTTTCGCTGATACTCATTGTTTCTACTTTTTTGGTGCGTGACATAAGTGCCGTCAAAAATGAGTGTCAATTTCTTATCAGCATTGAACAACTCTTGCGCAAATGTTGATGTTTGCTTTTCAATCAAATCCTGTCGAGAAATTGTTCCGAGACCGAAATGAAAAGGCAATATATCTTTTTCAAACGGCTCGATGACAGAACTGCAATATTCTCACACCTGTTGTTCATTTCCTAAGCCAAAAGTTGTAGATATGAGACTATTCGAGATTCCGGTGCGTATCTTAAAGAGAAACACCACGAGTGCTTGAGTCACGCTTCGGGTTTTAGAAGATCTCATTGACGTCATCATGTCACGAAGCTCTGTGAGATTTTCCTACGTTAAACCTCAAAATACAAAAAGATATTTAAATAATTGTACAAGATTTAGCGTTGTTACCCAGATATCCGCAGTTTTAACATTGAATTATCTACGAATTCACAGTTAAATGATTGTGAAATCTGTAGTTGTCCAGGCAATTACTATTTTATGTCAAAGGAGAAAAATATTGTTTAAATTGCTACATAACTGTAAATGTTTTAATTTGCTCCGCCGAAATATTGTAATCGCCCAATTTGTCCAAAATGGTTGATTCGGAACGATCTGACAAATAGTGCAAATAGTTTTTTAGATCCTTAACATCGATAAAACTAGAGTTCGCATAGACAATGAGCTGCATCAAAATATTTTCGTAAAACCGTTTTCTCATTAGGTGACCCGGGCAACAACGGTTGCCTTTTGGAATAAATATTTTTCTTTTACTGAAAGCTAGTCTTCTCGCATCGTTTGGAACTGTTATAATATTTTGAGCCTTCCCACAAACAAAGCAATATTTGTGGGTCGACACAACTCGCTGAAATGGTAACTCAACGAATTCGAACGGCTGTTGGTCAAATTCCTTCATAACGAACGACGGATCATCGGCTGAATTTGAGGAAATCGACTTCTGCGACGAGAATTCTGATGAAAATGAGTCGCTCTGAACAAAGGTAGAAACTCGACTTTCTTCCATGTTTTTGTCAGTTTTAGTGTAAACAATAGCCCGACACTTATTGCAAAATTCATCACCAACTGCGACTTCTCTATGCAAAACATTTGCCAAATGGTCTCCTTGAACTTTAGACCGAATAACCTTTACTTGGCCTGTTGATCGCCAAATCAAAATATTGCAGCTTACACATCTTACGTGTTTCGGCTTTTTTGAAGTACGCTCGCTTTCAGTCGACATAATACAACGGTGAGGTTATGTACGCCGCGCCACTAGCATTGTGGCGCAGGCGCACGAGTCGCCGGCCGCCTCAGTAGCGCCACCTATGCAAAACAATTATGAACTGCTAAACGAAAAAATCATTTAAAAATTGAGTTTAATACTATTATTACGTAATGTTAAATCTATTTAACATCACAAATCTTATTCATTAACAAATTACAAGAGAAACTAATTGAAAATGACAGTTAAATATTAATATTAATATGAATTAATCATAATGGGGACAAACTCATATTTTAATTGCAATTTGGGCGCGATATTTTAATATTTAAACCGGTAAAGTTGGTTTTTATTTTATTTTACTATCTTCCACATTGTTGAAAAATCTACAAAAAATATATGTTATAGGGGGTTAAAAAACACATTACATGTACAAAATTTGAGACAGTAGTTCAATGCCTACAGTGCGAAAATCGAGTTTGAAAACTTTTTTATTTTTTTTATATTTGAATTTGGCGCCAAGATTTTTTGAAAAAAATACCTCGACATGTAACTTTTTATTTTCTTCACAGCATAATTTTTTTTTAGCTCGATACACGCAGTTCATGCTGAGAAAAAAAATTAAATGTAAAAATCACGTTTTACCTCGTATCTCAGTAACAAATTGGTTTAGGAAGCTGAAAATTTGGGGAATGTCGGTATTTTCAGTTGTCTTTCGTCTGAGTATCGCAATTCTGGATTTACATTGGGGGCACTTTTCACCCCCTTATCCGGTGATACCCTTTAAATTAAAACAAAAGGGGGACGATTTTTCGTGAGCTGCAATGTTTCAGACTCCTCGACACTCCATCATAATTAATGCAGTGCGAAACAGACGTTCGACACAATGTCTGCTCTTAAATAATCCAATTATAATTCCATTTATCTGGAGATGACGGCTGCTCATGATAACACCGCAACCAGTTACACTCAACAGAAACAGATATTTATTTTATAAAGGTTTATCAAATTGAACACTTACCGCAAAAAAACAAAGAACAATATTTTTCTTAACCCATTAAGCGCTATTGATGCACTTTTCTTAACTAAATAATTGATTAGAGTGAGTCGTAACATAGAAATTAACATGTATGACAAGGAGAAACAGACTTAATGACTGTCTCTAACTTTAATGAAAGGGAAATCAAGGGTCCCGTTCATCAGAGACAACAGTTGGGACTCTACTGCCAACTATTTGGGAATTCTCTGGTGACCGGATTGATATTTGTAAACGTGTTTGGAACTTTAAACGAGTTTTTTCCACTCCCAGACTAAGCATGAAGTAAAATTTCGAGTTTAGAAAAGCCTGAAAATTTGGATTTGCCGGGCGGAGCGAAGCGAGCCCGGCAAATCCAAATTTTCAGGCTTTTCTAAACTCGAAATTTTACTTCATGCGCCACCGATACAAAACACTAATTTCAAGTGAAGTTCAAAATATACTTTAATCCTCACGTTAATAAATTTTAAAAACGTTTATTCTTACATTAAATTTCAGTATCTAAATTTAAAGACGAAATGTAAACTCTTCTAAATTGTATGAGTTTTATAAAAACTCGTGCTATGGAGTTTTTATGAATTTTCTGAAATTATATTAAGCTATCGTCATAAATAATGCAATTTATCCTAAAATATCTTCGCCGAATCACCAAATTTCTACATTGGCGGTTAATCGCCATATCTTGCAACATTAGGCAGTATGATTTTCCCTACGTTAAGGCTTTTCTTAACTAAATAATTGATTAGAGTGAGTGGTAACATGTAAATTAACATGTATGACAAGGAGAAACAGACTTAATGACTGTCTCTAACTTTAATGAAAGGGAAATCAGGGGTCCCGTTCATCAGAGACAACAGTTGGGAGTCTACTGCCAACTATTTGGGAATTCTCTGGTGACCGGATTGATATTCGTAAACGTGTTTGGAACTTTAAACGAGTTTTTTCCACTCCCTGACTAAGCATGAAGTAAAATTTCGAGTTTAGAAAAGCCTGAAAATTTGGATTTGCCGGGCGGAGCGAAGCGAGCCCGGCAAATCCAAATTTTCAGGCTTTTCTAAACTCGAAATTTTACTTCATGCGCCACCGATACAAAACACTAATTTCAAGTGAAGTTCAAAATATACTTTAATCCTCACGTTAATAAATTTTAAAAACGTTTATTCTTACATTAAATTTCAGTATCTAAATTTAAAGACGAAATATAAACTCTTCTAAATTGTATGGGTTTTATAAAAACTCGCGCTATGGAGTTTTTATGAATTTTCTGAAATTATATTAAGCTATCGTCATAAATAATGCAATTCATCCTAAAATATCTTCTCCGAATCACCAAATCTCTACATTGGCGGTTAATCGCCATATCTTGCAACATTAGGCAGTATGATTTCCCTACGTTAAGGCTTTTCTTAACTAAATAATAATTTCTGAGGCTTTTGATGTGAAGTGCGGAGTGCGACAGGGATGCCCGCTTAGCCCACTCCTATTTAATCTGTACACAGCAGATATGGAAAGGGTTCTGGAGCTGGGTCAGGCAGGCGGAATGGTTGTTGGAAGGATGAAAGTGTGGAGTCTAGCGTACGCAGATGATGTTGTCGTTCTGGCAAGTACAATGAAAGATTTGACAGAGATGAAGCGGACGCTAGAAAGATATATGGTGAAGCGAAAGTTAACGGTAAATGTGAAGAAAACAAAGTGGATGGTGTGTAAGAATAGAGGTGGAAGGAAAAAAAAAGAGGAAAAGCTTGAATGGGGGGGTGAAGTGCTAGAATGTGTGAGTGAATTTAAATATCTGGGTTATCTGTTCTCAAATAATGGGAGCAGAAACCAACACATCGAGTATGTTTGTAAGAAGGCAAAAATGGCGATGGGACGATTGAGAGAAGTGTGGAACGGTAACAATATACCAATGCAAATGGCATGGTGGGATGCCTGTGTGAGAAGCATAATTATGTATGGAGTAGAAGTGTGGGGAATGAAAGGCCAGAGTAGGGTGAAGAAAATACACCTGCAATACTTAAAACGCATGCTGAATTTGGATGTCACAACACCAGGATACATAGTATTGCAGGAGTTAAACAGAATGCCAGTAGAATGGATGACAGTGAGAAAGGTAGTGAGGTTTGAAAGAAGAGTAGAAGGTTTAGAGGAGGACAGATTGTTGAAAGAAATGTGGAAGGTAAATAAGAAAGACTGGGAGAGAGGTATTAGAGGTATGTGGATGATTGAGAGAGAGGGTATGTACAACAGAGTTGGGCTAGCAGGAAGTACAGTAGAGGAAAAAATAAGGCGAGGAGAAAAGGTAGAGCTGGAAGTGACGAATAGACTGGAAAATGTCGAGTTCCAAACAAGACTGACGCGTATTGAGAACAGTTCATATTGCGGGAGATATAAGTCACTTTCAGTACACGGTAGGCTTCCCGGCTACATTACACGAGGGCTGACAAAGGAGGAGGTATGCATGTTAGCAAGAATGAGATGTGGAAATGAGGAGAGAGGCAAGAAGATATGGATGGGAGAGGAGTATACGCGGTGTGTGTTTTGTGGAGAAAGTAAGGATGAATGGGAGCATTGGTTAGGTGATTGTGCAGTGAGTAAAAGTATAAAGACGGAGGGTAGGATAAAATGGGAAATGTGCCTGTGTGAAAGCGGAAATGGAATCAATGTTTGCAAGAAAATAAAGGAGAAAAGGACACAACAGTGCGGCGGTCTGGTCCATTGAGGGTGGAGAGAGGATTTTTTAGTGCTTGATATAATTTTGGTTGGGGGATAAATGGTTGTTATTTAAGTTTTTGTTTTGGTGTTTGTTTTTTTTAAATAAGAGTGTATTGTTTTAATTAGAATGAATATTTTGTATGATTTGATGCCAAATAAAGGTTTACTTATATAACTAAATAATTGATTAGAGTGAGTGGTAACATAAAAATTAACATGTATGACAAGGAGAAACAGACTTAATGACTGTCTCTAACTTTAATGAAAGGGAAATCAGGGGTCCCGTTCATCAGAGACAACCGTTGGGAGTCTACTGCCAACTATTTGGGAATTCTCTGGTGACCGGATTGATATTCGTGTAAACGTGTTTGGAACTTTAAACGAGTTTTTTCCACTCCCAGACTAAGCATGAAGTAAAATTTCGAGTTTAGAAAAGCCTGAAAATTTGGATTTGCCGGGCGGAGCGAAGCGAGCCCGGCAAATCCAAATTTTCAGGCTTTTCTAAACTCGAAATTTTACTTCATGCGCCACCGATACAAAACACTAATTACTGAGGAATTATAAAGAAATTCTGCGCTTGTGTTCAAAACAATCTGGTAGTACTGACTTAGCTTTTTATCACTACTTCATTGATTTATTTTCTTGTTGACCTGTGTAAAACTTGTTAAGTTGCTAACACCAATAAAGATATCGTGCTTGATCTGAGAAAACAATCTGGCAACACTGCTGAGCATTTTTCCTTCGTGATATGAGTCACCTGAGACAAATGAGCTTACCAAATCGCCACATCTGGCAACGTTGTTTCACTGGTTGAAGAATTATGAAGAAATTATTTTTTTTTTAAATTATATGCCCTTCTACCTTTCAGTGTAGGGCGGTGAAGAAATTCTTGCGACGAGCAAAATCTTGCTGAGCTTTTATTCCTGCGTGACATGAGTCACCTGCCACTCATTTTGTGTACAGGATAACGAGAGCTGCGCACAGTCGATCGCAATGGTGCGCCCTACCCACATCTCTAGTAATATGAAAATATTTGCCGATTAAATTATCTTGTTAATATTCGATAATATAATCGGCAGATATTTCGGGCGGTGAAGAAATTCTTGCGACGAGCAAAATCTTGCTGAGCTTTTATTCCTGCGTGACATGAGTCACCTGCCACTCATTTTGTGTACAGGGTAACAAGAGCTGCGCACAGTCGATCGCAATGGTGCGCCCTACCCGCATCTCTAGTAATATGAAAATATTTGCCGATTAAATTATCTTGTTAATAATAATAATAATAATAATAATAATAATAATAATAATCTTTATTTAGCATCTTTGCTATATAATAACATAGAAAAATATATGTATATCTATATATATATATATAAAATAAACATTTGATCATCCTTAATCTATAAATTGTGTATGTATAATAAATTTATCACATAATAATACTTAATATATAATCTTTTTACTACTTTAATAAAATCAGTCTAAAACCATACTTAAATATCTATGTAAAAATAATAAATCCATAATACAACAATACTTATACATTTATGCAATTTATTCGATAATATAATCGGCACATATTTTGGGCGGTGAAGAAATTCTTGCGACGAGCAAAATCTTGCTGAGCTTTAATTCCTGCATGACATGAGTCGCCTGCCACTCATTTTGTGTACAGGGTAACAAGAGCTGCGCACAGTCGATCGCAATGGTGCGCCCTACCCACATCTCTAGTTATATGAAAATATTTGCCGATTAAATTATCTTGTTAATATTCGATAATATAATCGGCAAATATTTCCATATTATTACCGGTAATTACTAGTGATGCGGGTACAATACTGCTTGTTTCATGTCATTAATTTAAAGGTAAAAGTCTTTAAGTACATCTGAAATCAATAGCACTTAACGACTTTATCTTCACTGTCTCTTGAGCGTCTGATCCGCCCTTAAGGCCCAGTTACACCAAAAACGTTGCACTGTCTTCATCTCTGAACTCGAGTTCAAAATACTATCATTTTGAACTCGAGTTCTGTTGTTGTAATGACCATAGCGCGGATTTTGGCAGGGATCGTTCATGAACCGGCGCCGCTCTGTTGAGTTGGGCATATAACGCGCGCGACTGTGCGTCGAATGCACAAGTCGACGCTTGCGGCTATGTCTGGTGATGCAGTCGCCCGTTTGTGTATTTGACGCCAAGCGGCGTGCGTAATATGCTTAACTCGACTGGGCGACAACGGTTCACGAAAGCGATCCCTGCAAAAATCCGCGCTTTGGTGACACTTTAAATTCGAGTTTAGCGATGAATCAGTTCAACGAATTCGGTGCAATTGACCCTAAGTCGCCGGTCATCGGGCTGCCGTATCGTGTATAAGTCTATCATACATTTCGAGAGGAATATTTTTATTGAGTAAATCGAAAAGAAGCTTACAAAAAAAATAGCCAATGAACTAATGAGTTATCAATGTACCTCCTATAGACGTACGGGCATTTTGAGACCCACTTCGGGTCCGACCGGCGGCAAACGGGGCACTATGCCGGGAGTCAGGCACAAGCGCAAGCCCCCTCGCGGCATGTACATCAATCACGACGACCTGGCCGCCATGGCGACAAGTGGCGCCGGCGTGCTAATGCTCAAGGCTCTTAACCGCGAACAGGACGCCCTGCAGAGACAAGTGAGTACCCCGCCTAATAATCAACAATTACCCCCCCCCCCCCCCCCTACTTAGTTGAAACCCCTCACCACAAAAAGAGCTGCTCACTTAGTTTTGCATGAGTATGTTTTCGTTGTTATTTATTTCTGTATACGTAAAATTGTGTGGGTGTATTCTTTAGAGTTGACGCTTGTCCGTTTGTTTTCCATGTTCTGTGATCTTCCATTTGATTGACATGTTTTGTATGTTTGTATTATCCGTTCGAAAGTGAAGCTTTAAATCGGGTAACTTTATTTTCTCCTCTTTTATTTGTAATATAAAACAATTGGTACGGGGAACAAACTTAAGAGATTAAAAGAATTTTCGATCATCCATTTGATTAACATGTTTTGTATGCTTGTATTATCCATTTGAAAGCGAAGCTTTAAAACGGGCGATTCTATTTTCTCCTCTTTTATTTGTACGATAGAACGATTGTTAGGGGGTTTTTGACCACCTGGAACAAACTTAAGAGATTAAAATAATCTTTGATCATCGTTTCATTTTTAATTGATAATCAATGCACACATTTTCTTTTGTTTTAGAATGATTTGACTATCTTAAGGCCCAGTTGCACCAGAAACGTTGAACTCGAGTTCAAGTTGAAGTCAAGTTCAAGATGACAGTTCCTATTGTTCTAATGTCACGTTGAACTTAAGTTTAAACTGAACTCGATTTCTGGCTGAACTTTAGTTCAATCTGAACTTGTGTTCAAGATGACAGTTCTTATTGTAAATAAAACACTGTTTATCACTTTGTTTGTATAACAATTGGTTTATTTGGTGACTATAGTTTCGATACTACACGTATCATTATCAAACCGTTAGTAACAAAAAACTACAAAGGAACATTATTTATATTTGCAAATTTTCTAATAACAGCGTTAAAGAGGGGGGTGTATTTAAGGTCAAGCTGGTCGTTAATTACGGGAATTTCCCGATTAGCGCGGGCTCTGTGAATCTCCAAAGACTCCAGGAGGTCCATCTTTCTACCCTTCTCGGCAAAGTGAATAACTGAAAGTACATCCTCGCCAAAAAAATGGTTATTTTCAATCAAATGTTTGGCGAAAGATGACTTATCAATTAATCTATGCCGAAAAGAGTAAAGATGCTCACTGAGTCTGGTCTTAAAAGATTAATTGATAAGTCATCTTTCGCCAAACATTTGATTGAAAATAACCATTCTTTTGGCGAGGATGTACTTTCAGTTATTCACTTTGCCGAGAAGGGTAGAAAGATGGACATCCTGGAGTCTTTGGAGATTCACAGAGCCCGCGCTAATCGGGAAATTTCCGTAATTAACGACCAGCTTGACCTTAAATACACCCCCCTCTTTAACGCTGTTATTAGAAAATTTGCAAATATAAATAATATTCCTTTGTAGTTTTTTGTTACTAACGGTTTGATAATGATACGTGTAGTATCGAAACTATAGTCACCAAATAAACCAATTGTTATACAAACAAAGTGATAAACAGTGTTTTATTTATGTTCAACAATGTATAACGAAGTAGAAGCCTCTATAATCAGTGAAGTTCTTATTGTTCTAATGTCACGTTGAACTGGAGTTCAAGATGACAGTTCCTGTTGTTCTAATGTCACTTTGAACTCGAGTTCACAGTTGTACCAGTTCAATGTGTTTGGTGCAACTTGCTCAAATGAATATACATATTTTTTTGACGGTTTTTTTAATGGCTGTTAATTAATAGTACAGTTTTTTAAAGAAGTCGTTTGATGTAAATAATGCTTATATTAAATCGTATGTTTAATAAAATAAAACCTCTATGAGTGCCATGATTTAATCTTTATTCCAATTTAAGTTGGCTACACGTTTTAGGAATTGACATTTAAAACTTCAGACATAACCTCAACTGTTTGTTAAGTTAGAATAATAACCTCTAAAACTTGCGGAATGACAAAGACAAAAATGCAGTTATACACGATTCCATTTGTTTCTGGATCTCGCCTAGCTATGGAAAAGTGACAGTTTAAGTATTGTAAATGGGGCTGGTTGTGTTTTAAATCAGGGTTTTTAAATGTCACTGTCAGATGTTCGATTTTAAGGTTATAATTTCTGACTATTGTGATCTTACACTGTTGCCTGTTTTACAAATTTTCAGATATAAAAGGATAATAATATGCAGTTTTAAGATTAACAAAATTTACTACTTGGTTTTTGTACATACAAACACAGCAATAATATTGTATATAACAAATATAATGAATTCGGCTCTGCAAACTTATTTCGTCATCCATTTGTATTTCTCGCTTGGGTCTTCCCGTTAACACATTTTGATCAACTCCATCCATCCACCTTAATTTTGGTCATTCTCTCTTCTGTTGGCCCTCAGTATTTTTTTGTAGAATTGCAAATTTATTCCCACCCTCTTGTGATACTGATCATTTTCATGTCAAACAATTTTTAAGCCCTCATTCCACTTTTATTATTTAGTCAAGAGAACCTGCATCTGAATCTTCTGATGTTTGTTCTGAGCCAGATTCCCCAAGCGAAATAATAAAAGGAGGAATGGTTTCAAAAGAAAGGTTCCCCATGTGTTTTGTCCAGTCATTTTTCACTTTGACATTGACACAGCATTGCAACACTAGATTAATTTGATTTAATAATAAAATGCTCGAAGAAGCGACCGCGTAGCGAAATAATTGTTGCAAGATTAACAATAAACCTCTTGAAAATTAAAAAGAGGATTACTTATGATATCATAAATTATTGCAACACTGTTAAAATAAGGAATCAGGAGTGGCAACTAATAAAAAATGTAAATGTTGATACTGCAACATAACAACACGAAAGCATGGCTAGGCGAGATCCAGAAACAAATGGAATGGTGTATAAAGGTAAATTGCCAACCTACAATCTTTTCCATGGCAATCTAGAGGTTTTTTCTATTGAACATACGATGTCTAAGTGATTTTTAAAAAATAAATGGGAAGTTTTGAAATCAAGCTCTCAAAATATTTACTTCATGTATAAAACAATTAAAACCTTTAATAACAACACTGAATTCTTTAAAAAAAATGAATAATAAGATAACTAATGAAAAACAAAAAAGATTATAATAATAACTTTATTTGCCCAACAGATAACCAATTACAGGACAAAATTAAGTACAATATATGTGTATAAAACGTTTAAAAAATTACAGCATTAAATAGTTTCAAATAAGTAAAACAAAATAAGTTGAAAACAACTAGAGTTTGTGCGTTTCCCATTTTCTTTAAAAAATCAGAATTGTCATTAAAGGTTCTAATAACTGCCGAACAAGTGTTTTCCACTCCCAGGCTAAGCATGAAGTAAAATTTCGAGTTTAGAAAAGCCTGAAAATTTGGATTTGCCGGGCGGAGCGAAGCGAGCTCGGCAAATCCAAATTTTCAGGCTTTTCTAAACTCGAAATTTTACTTCATGCGCCAGGCATACAAGACACTGAATTCAAGCAATTCAAATTTAATTATTCATTCAAAAACAGTTTGCAAATAAAATATTTGCAAACTGTTTTTGAATGAATAATCAAATAAAATATTTGCAAACTGTTTTTGAATGAATAATTAAATTTGAATTGCTTGAATTCAGTGTCTTGTATGCCTGGCGCATGAAGTAAAACTTTGAGTTTAGAAAAGCCTGAAAATTTGGATTTGCCGAGCTCGCTTCGCTCCGCCCGAATATTTTAATATTTGGATATTCCAATATTTAAATATGAAATATTTAAATTATTCGAATATATTTTAATTACTAAATTATTTACATATTCAAATATCCAAATATTTAAGGATATTCGAATATTCAAATATGTGAATAATTTAGTGATTAAAATATTCATATGTGACTATCTGAATTATTCGTATCCAAATCACAGCCTAAATTATAACGTTTGAAAACAACCGAGTGGGAAGGGTTTCACTTTATTGTTGTAGTTCAACAATAAAATGAAACCCTCCTAACTTAGTTGTTTTTGTTTTTTTAAGTAAGATTTCTTTTATAATTTGTTAGAATCTGAAACTAATCGCTGGCCGGCCCTATATTGGGCGCCAAAATTTATGTTGGGACACCCTAATATATATATGTATAAAAACAGTCCCTAATAGATTCTCAATTGTTTCAGATACAGCAGAACAAACAACAAATCAGCTCGCTGAAGCGCAAACACTCGGACTCCATCGAGGACCTCCGTCCGTCCAACGACACCTCGACGAGGATCAACGCCCGCTGGACCAACGACGAGCTGCACCAGGCCGTCCTGGCCGTGCGCAAGTACGGCAAGGACTTCAAGAGCATAGCCGAGGTGCTGGGCAACAAAACCGAGCACCACGTCCGGACGTTCTTCATCAACTACCGCAAACGGTACGGCCTGGACGACGCCCTGAAGGAGTTCGAGAAGGACAACGGGCCTATTACCGCGGAGGACTCCACCGAGGACAAGATGGAAATCGACGAGTCTGCAAACGACAGCGGAGAAGTCATCTGCTTGTCCCCCTCGCCCGTTAAGAAGGATTACAAAAATAACAAGATCGCTGTGGCGCAAGCGAAATGATGACCTCAATTGCGCAGCAGGCAATAATCCCTTCAACATGATCTACAGAAACAACGTACGATCTTCCTTTAACACGATGAAATGAATAAGTTATGAATAATCTTAAGGTTGATCTACAGAAAAGACGTACGATCTTCCTTTAACACAATGGAATAAGTTATGAATAATCTTAAGGTTAAAAAAAAACACTAAATACCTCGAGTAACTCGAGCCCGTTCAGGCACGTTTCCTCCTACGAAACAAGTGACTTTATCAAGAAGTGTGTCCCTTTTGCCGCACACTGGCGACGATGATAATCCATGTAAATAAACTAATTAACGCTTGTATAATGCTTTTCCTTTTTTAAATTCGTCAATTTAGAAAATAGATTTATTTTTAAATTATACAAAACGTTTTATTTTACGTCTCGTTACACAACGCAATTATTTTTTTTTAAACAAAGAACCTAATTTAAATTAATAAATAATGAAACTTTATTTAAGGTATTGAATGAACAGTTAAAAAAAAAGATCTCGTGCAATTCGGTTTTGATCTCTGTTTTACCGCAAAAATTATTTAATTCACATGTGGTTTAAATTATTTTATTCAATTTTGTTAATTTAAATCAACATTATTAACTCCATAACAACCGTAATAAACAAGGTTTTATTCACTAGTGAACTAAAAATTTTTTAGGTCACTAGTGAGTTAAAAAATTTATTTTAAAATCAATGTAAAGTACATTTTCTTTACAATTTCGTCAAAATTGAATAAAAACATATATACGCCACGTGAATTAAACACCTTTATTCACTCAAAGAAATGATTTCACTCGCGCCGAGGCGCTCATGAAATCAAAAATCTTTTCGTGAATAAAATCGTGTTTAATTCACTTGATGTATAATATTTATAATTCATCGCAATTTGCACCACTTATAGTCATGAAAGATCACACTAAATGCTGGGTTTATAAGGCTAATTAAAATCTTTAAACGGTGCATGAACGCATACGTTCTACTCTGCTTAAACGCAAAACCTTAAACGTCTTATAAACCCAGCATAAATTTTGATGATTAATGACATCCTAGAACAAATGAGTTTAACCTAACAATTTAAATAGGGCTCAAATTTAAAGACAGTGAGGTGCAATTTTACTTTGTTGACACAGTTAGTGAACACGTTGACTGCCGTGTGAAGCAAATATGATTCATGGTTAATAGAAATTTCCATGTGGCATTATGGCAGTCAACGTGTTAATTGGATAAATACTTTGTTCACTGCTCTCTTGATGAAACGAAATTGTAATATTAGGTAAATTAAAACACTTGTTTGGTTTCATATTTGTATATTCAGTTTCCTGACACGTGTTTCGGTCAATAACGACCATTCTCAAAGGAATTACAAGAATAACTAATTAAAATTGAAAAATGTTACAATATATATAGGGGGTTAATTACGGGAGAGTCCAGAGATTAAGAGATTCGAACTTGTTAATAATTCGTTTTGGTTGTTAAGTATATTATCACCTTTCCTAATGGCTCTCTTAATCTCTAGCCCTTCGAGCAGATTTAATTTGCGGCCTTTTTCTGCGAAGCGGATTGGTTTTATGTCGTCTAATTGATGTCCCGTTGTGACGCAATGTTCGGATAATCCTGTTCCCGTGGTTCGTTTTTCTACTGCTTTTCTGTGTTCATTGAGCCGGATCTTGAAATTTCTTCCTGTTTGTCCTATATATTTTCCGTCGCAGTTCTCACATTCCACTTGATAAACACCGGATTTTTCTAATGGATCTAATGTCTCCATTTTGTTGTTGACTAAATGTTTCTTCAAATTTTCTTTATTGATCTCTATTGCTTGGACGTTGTGTTTTGATATTTCTTTGACTATTTTCTGGCTGAGATATGGGATGTATGGAATGGCTGCGAACTTGGTATCTTCTTTGATTCCTTCTCCATTGAACAGAAGTTTTTGAACTGCTTTTCTTCATTTACGTTTCAGTATTCTGTCTACCTTATTTTTCTTGTATCCGTTGTTCATGGCTATTTGGTAGATTGTATGTAGTTCTCTTGTGAAATCTTCTTCGCTAAGTGGGATGTTAATTAAACGGTGAATATATGAGTTTAGTGCGGAAGATTTGATTTGTTCTGATTGGCAGGATGTCGATGGGATGATTGTGTCTGTGGCGGTAGGTTTTCTATATATGGCATATTTTAATTGATTGTTTTCTAATGAAATGCTCAGATCTAAAAAGTTCAGTATGCCATTAGCTTGTTTTTCTATAGTGAATTGAATTTTTCTATTGATTGAATTTAGCGTTATTAAAAATGCGTCCAATTGTCTATCTGTGCCATTCCAGATGCAGAATATGTCGTCAACATATCTGCACCAGTATTGTATGTTCACAGACACAGATAGACAATTGGACGCATTTTTAACAACGCTAAATTCAATCAATAGAAAAATTCAATTCACTATAGAAAAACAAGCTAATGGCATACTGAACTTTTTAGATCTGAGCATTTCATTAGAAAACAATCAATTAAAATATGCCATATATAGAAAACCCACCGCCACAGACACAATCATCCCATCGACATCCTGCCAATCAGAACAAATCAAATCTTCCGCACTAAACTCATATATTCACCGTTTAATTAACATCCCACTTAGCGAAGAAGATTTCACAAGAGAACTACATACAATCTACCAAATAGCCATGAACAACGGATACAAGAAAAATAAGGTAGACAGAATACTGAAACGTAAACGAAGAAAAGCAGTTCAAAAACTTCTGTTCAATGGAGAAGGAATCAAAGAAGATACCAAGTTCGCAGCCATTCCATACATCCCATATCTCAGCCAGAAAATAGTCAAAGAAATATCAAAACACAACGTCCAAGCAATAGAGATCAATAAAGAAAATTTGAAGAAACATTTAGTCAACAACAAAATGGAGACATTAGATCCATTAGAAAAATCCGGTGTTTATCAAGTGGAATGTGAGAACTGCGACGGAAAATATATAGGACAAACAGGAAGAAATTTCAAGATCCGGCTCAATGAACACAGAAAAGCAGTAGAAAAACGAACCACGGGAACAGGATTATCCGAACATTGCGTCACAACGGGACATCAATTAGCCGACATAAAACCAATCCGCTTCGCAGAAAAAGGCCGCAAATTAAATCTGCTCGAAGGGCTAGAGATTAAGAGAGCCATTAGGAAAGGTGATAATATACTTAACAACCAAAACGAATTATTAACAAGTTCGAATCTCTTAATCTCTGGACTCTCCCGTAATTAACCCCCTATATATATTGTAACATTTTTCAATTTTAATTAGATATTCTTGTAATTCCTTTGAGAATGGTCGTTATTGACCGAAACACGTGTCAGGAAACTGAATATACAAATATGAAACCAAACAAGTGTTTTAATTTACCTAATATGTGTTAATTGGAATTTATCGACACAATTAATTAATTGTTTTATTGATACAATTAATTTATTGTTTTTTACGTCCGTATTTTTTTCTTTAGGTAGCATAGTTAGTTTATGCTTAAAAAAAAAACTAATCGTTCCTTTATAATTAAGAAATTTTAGATGAATTGCCAAAATTATCAATTAAATTTGTTCACGTTTGTTTTACGTGTGAGTGTTGATAAAAAAAACCTTTCTTATTTTAATTTCATTTCAGAGTATTTTAGAGGAAGTAATTTCCTCATATTCATATCTGGTTATATGTAGAGATGATATTGTAAATAATACTATTTTAGTAATATTAGCAATAAGAATGTATGCAAACTGCATTGCATTGGAATATTATTTTCTTAAAATCAATTTTGATTTGACGTTCTTTCCATAACATATAAGGTTCATTTTCGTATTAGGTATAAGTGTAGTTTTAAGTAAGATACATAATTTTATTATATATTTCATTGAATAAATATAATACATTATTCTATAGAATTGTATTTTTTTTTAACCCTAAATCTAGGGTAGATAATGTTGACCGAATTTGACCAGGCATAAAAATGTAGACAATTTTAAAGTTTTCTAGTGTGCTAGGAGTTCAGCACACTAGAAGATTTGAACTCCTACTATACACCATTCCATTTGTTTCTGGATCTCGCCTAGCCATGCTTTCGTGTTGTTATGTTGCAGTATCAACATTTACATTTTTTATTAGTTGCCACTCCTGATTCCTTATTTTAACAGTGTTGCAATAATTTATGATATCATAAGTAATCCTCTTTTTAATTTTCAAGAGGTTTATTGTTAATCTTGCAACAATTATTTCGCCACGCGGTCGCTTCTTCGAGCATATTATTATTAAATCAAATTAATCTAGTGTTGCAATGCTAAATAATAAAAGTGGAATGAGGGCTTAAAAATTGTTTGACATGAAAATTATCAGTATCACAAGAGGGTGGGAATAAATTTGCAATTCTACAAAAAAATACTGAGGGCCAACAGAAGAGAGAATGACCAAAATTAAGGTGGATGGATGGAGTTGATCAAAATGTGTTAACGGGAAGACCCAAGCGAGAAATACAAATGGATGACGAAATAAGTTTGCAGAGCCGAATTCATTATATTTGTTATATACAATATTATTGCTGTGTTTGTATGTACAAAAACCAAGTAGTAAATTTTGTTAATCTTAAAACTGCATATTATTATCCTTTTATATCTGAAAATTTGTAAAACAGGCAACAGTGTAAGATCACAATAGTCAGAAATTATAACCTTAAAATCGAACATCTGACAGTGACATTTAAAAACCCTGATTTAAAACACAACCAGCCCCATTTACAATACTTAAATTGTCACTTTTCCATAGCTAGGCGAGATCCAGAAACAAATGGAATATATTATAAATACAAATCTTGCTGAGGAAAACGATATTTCTCTCTTTTTCTAAACCCACTTTGGGCGTCGAGTGGGAAAAAAAAGGATATTAAGTTGAAACCAATAACGTCATAAACTCTTTATATAATCATGATTCATATAAAACTGTATTAAATATATATTGTATAAAAAAACTTTGAAATAAGTGAGAAAAATATAACACTGAAGTGCGCATGCTCGAATCAAAACAGTCGACAGTCAATGCTTTTATTTAACTCACTTACTGCATCAGCAACGACAAGTACTGATTCAGGAATTCTTCTTCTTTTTCGAGGTTCAAATCCAGGTGATCATCGTCCACCATCGAAATTTCCTGGGAGAGCCTCGTCCACGCCTCGTCCTTCTTTTTCTTCTCCGCTTCATCGAGTTTACTCCCTTTACTGAAGTCTTGGTAAAAATAAAATAATTAATAAAATTAGTGTTAATTACTTAGTGTGATTCATTGTTTAAAGTTTGGATGAATACCTGCTAAAAGATCGTCTAAATTTCCATCTACTATGCCGTTATTCGCCAACAGTTCTTCGGCAGCTTTCATCACATCACAATTGTGCTTTTTAAGTGCTAATTTTGCCATGTTCACATCAAAACCGGCAGCTGTTAACTAAAATATACGAAGAAGTATTAAAAACTATAAAGAATTATAAAAAAATACATCAGGTAAATATGAAATATAAATAACTGTATTGTTTCGAGTTTACGTGAAGTGATTAATCACAAATAGAAAGACTGTTATTCCTTACTTCACTTTTTATTTTTATGTTAGATGTACATTTCGAGACACAAGGTGCTCATTATCAATAACAAACTAAATTCTTAAAACTATGTGCGCGGTATATATAGTTGACGGGATATCGGAAAAACCAAAAAGTAATTAAACCTATTGTTAGCGGCTAAAGGTTCTAGATGGGTGTCGGTGTCATTACATTATCTGCGGGGTGGGACGGCGCGGGCGGCTTATGGATCGGGAAGTTGGTCGGTAGGATTACATTCGCTGAAGGATTATTTTTGGGTAACAAATCTAATAATGGATTAACTAAGGGACTAAGATCGAAATTCAGCAAAACATTTTTATTTTTATACATTTCAATGGATTCAAGCATATTTAATCTACGATGACTTGATTGCTTTAAAAGTTTAATATTGTTTACCGAGAATGTGTGTCCTGTTTCAATTGAATGGTGTGCAACAGCTGATTTGTCCGGGTTTTGAATTTTAAAATAATACTGGTGTTCTTTAAATCTTTTTAATATGTTACGTTGTGTTTGACCTACGTTTTTGGTTTTTCCGATATCCCGTCAACTATATATACCGCGCACATAGTTTTAAGAATTTAGTTTGTTATTGATAATGAGCACCTTGTGTCTCGAAATGTACATCTAACATAAAAATAAAAAGTGAAGTAAGGAATAACAGTCTTTCTATTTGTGATGAAATATAAAATTAGGAGAAATATACGAATAATCGCAAACATAACCGGTGATCAAAAAGTAAGGTTACAAAGCCGGTTCGGACACTTTGGAGAATAACTCTTATTTTATAAACAAAATTAATGTTTGCGTACTTCAGGTAATAAGTCCTCTAAAAGCGAGATGAACTCCTGACTTTTTGTGTTGCTCGGCCCGGGCTGCGGGTGTTCCTGTATGTACTGAATACTATCGGAGATCCTGTTGTTCGTTTGTTGCAGAGCGAGCCGGGCAGCTTGTTTGCTAAAGCCCATGTTGACTAGCATGTTGAGGAATCTCGGGTCTACAAACTGCTGTCCATCCACGCATCTACCCAATTTTTCACGTTCCCTAAAAGGTTCGTATAAATAAGTTTTTACAACATTCACAAGTCATATTTAAAGTGCGATAATGTTCGCGATTTAATATTATAGCATAAACGCCGTCTGTTGCCCATTTACACAAACAAACTCAAATTTACTGCTATTTGATTTCACATACAGAGAGTTTTATGTAACACCGAACATTTTCATCCAATACAATTTGACACCTTTAATTTTTAAGTTATGTGTGAATTGGGTTGCCTATATGACCATTAAAAATTGTAGCCAATCAATCGCAAGATATATACAGGGAGTTTTTCTTTCAAGTATACATGTCACAATTACAGCGTATATGCCATAAATCTTTAGATACTAGTTTTTTTAACAGAGTTCAATTTAAAACTTGAAATGAGTGTGTTCCACTCCCAGACTAAGCATGAAGTAAAATTTCGAGTTTAGAAAAGCCTGAAAATTTGGTTTGGTCGCGTAGCGCGAAGCGCGGAGCGGCCAAACCAAATTTTCAGGCTTTTCTAAACTCGAAATTTTACTTCATGCGCCACCAGTGCAAAACACTGATGTAATGTAAAGTTTAGCGGCGTGCTTCAAACTTCGTAGTACGTCAGTGCTTTGTACCGGTGGCGCATGAAGTAAAATTTCGAGTTTAGAAAAGCCTGAAAATTTGGTTTGGCCGCTTCGCGCTACGCGACCAAACCGAATTTTCAGGCTCTTCTAAACTCGAAATTTTACTTCATGCTTAGTGTGGGAGTGGAACACTCTTTTAAAGTTTTAAATTGATCTCTGTTAAAAAAACAACGAGTATCTAAAAATTTATGGCATATACGCTGTAATTGTGACATGTATACTTGAAAGAAAAACTCCCTGTATATATCTTGCGATTAATTAGCTACAATTTTTAATGGTCTGTAACGTCCCATTTTTGGGAATGTTCCGTTTCATTTGAATCCCAAAGTTATGCTTGCTACGCTCATGGTTTGAGATATTTTACATTCGCGATATCGAGAGCGCGCTGAGCGAGGAGGCGCGCGGCGGACGTGCGTGCGGGGACTTGGTTGGGAGAGCGCGGCGTGTACGGATGTGTGTGCTGGGTGAGTGAATAAGAATAGAGTTTTTTTGCCAATTGATATGAGAATTAAAAATAACCGACTGCATGATTAAGATTCGAGTAAAATAAATTTAGGGCAGCCCATGCACACACCCACCGCTCGCCCACTCAGGTTTTTTTGTAGTGTGGCGTATTAATGTAATTGAGTTTGTCGTTGGTGTTGGTAAATGTTTTAGTTGTTGCATGCCTCCCTGTTCCTAAGTCATTACTTAATTACTATTCATTAAAGTGCGCTATGCGTAGAGTACGTAACTGTGACGCTAAGTAGCCACATAGGGCCCTCATGAACTTCGATACTGCCTTTCGCTCTAAACTACAGATAACGTTGGGTCGGCATCCGCTCTAAGGGAGGGAGTCCTAGCCGGAAGAGAGGAGAGGAGATATCCCAGGACAGAAGGGTAGCTGCGCCTGCCTTTTGAAGGGAAGGAGCCAACGACTAAGGCCAAAACCAGCCTTAACCGAGACTTGCTGCCTATTTCGAACGACTTCCAGCATGTTGCATGGCTTAACTGCACTTACACCCTGAGGATAAAATCCGGTGAGGCTATTTATTCCTTAACTCCGCCAGACGAACGGGCCAATACGGACGCCATTTTGTTGCTGATATAGAGAGCGAGGCAGCCAGCAAATCATTCATTAGCTTTGCTTGTTGTGGTTGCTTATTTTTGTTCCTTAAAATTTAATTCGATTCACACAGTATTCAAATTATATTAAGTACATTCTCTTCACCTTCTCCCATTAATTGTTGATCATAATTTTATTAATATATTAAGTTGTTATAAAACTGTGTGCAAGTTAGTTATTTACTAACAGTTCCTTATACCGGATTAACAGCCTAACCCTATCTGTCACTCAGTGACTGGCGCCCAAAATCATGCTGAAGTAATTATTACAAACCGAACTACGACCCCGCGCCGCCATTCAACCAACCTAGCCGCGTGCATTGTGAGTTGAGCGTCACAATTTGGCGCCCAAAACGTGGGGCCGATTTTTTTGAATAACGTACTTTAATAACATACTTACTTCAGCATCATTTCAATCCCACCTACCCTTTCCTTACGGCTGTTAATCTTTGAGTTTGCAATTATTGGCCCGTTCTCGATATATATTTTTTTGTTTTGTCGAAATTCTACGGAATATTTTACGCGTTTATGAAATTTCTTTGGGATTTAAATGAACTATTGATTGGATGATTGTGTTGCATATTGTTGAGATTTTTTTATTAGGAATGTACCGGCGTAGCTTGATTCTGCTGGTATCTCGTCTTTAGTTAAAAATTTTTTTTTGCCTATTAAATAATAGATTGATTGTTATGATGACTGCTCTGCTATGATAGCAGGTGAGTGTGGCAATCGTATTCATCTCCGTTTTACCATCCTGTCACAGTACCGGGCGTATTTATTGTTTGGTATATTTTTCTGAATTCTTTTGCATAATCTAAATAATTGAGTAGGTTGAGGGATTTTTTTAAATCTAAATAAGAATTTATTTAGAGAAGTCTGGCAACAAGGTATCGTGTTGTGAGAGAGTTGTTGTGTAATTATTGAATTGTTGTGCGAGTTGGACTCTGACCGGGCTATTTGTTAATTCATCTTATTTTTTGTGCATAGTTTCCACACTCAGTTTTTTTGTTCGGCATTTTATTAATAATTTACATTTTATTTGTTTAATTAAATTAACTATTCAATTATTAGAATTAATCAGAAATTAGTAAATAAACCTGGGATTATTCGGTTGGAACTTAAAGAAGGAAACAGATTTATTGAGGACTAATATTGAGCGATCAGTGATTAAATGCTGTTAATTTAGGTATCGCCTCTTGCTTATTTATTCACTGTCTTGTTAAAGATTTGTTTTCCTATTAATTATTTATTTGTTTAGTTGGTTTATTTATTTAAATTGTTGTTAACAGGACGCCTAGTCATATAAATTGACAAGCATTTTTTTATTGACGTTCGGTTAATGAATAATTAGGTGTTTTTTGTAGTTTTTGTGTTTATCTCTTACTTAATTATCAATTTAAATTCTGTTGGTTCAACTAATAATTGTTTTATTCATTCTGGATCGGAATAGTTATCAGGTGACTGTTTGTGGTTCGCAACGCTTTTGAAGTCGGCTAACAACGTTGTGAAATATTATTTACGTCTTCAATATTTCCTTCTTTAACCATACTTAACTGTGCGTTCGGGTGAATATTTTGGTTATCTATAATGAGTTTATTGATGGATCCTATGCACTTGCGTGCGCACGAAGTGGTATACGAACTTCGATTAAGAGGCATTATAACTAGGTGTGATGCCAATTCGAGGCGTAAGGCTCTACGCAAGTGCTTGCAATCTGATCTGGCAAGGGGTATTACTGATTATGAATTGGTTGATTTTGAATTTGAGCAAGAAAAGGCAGATATAACAAATAGTCTTTCTTCGTTGAAGGAAGCTGCTGCGGATGTTGATAGCTCCTCTGGAAGGAAAAAGTTGTATAGCCGATTTAATCACCTTAGGCAGCGAATTTCGCGTATTCCAACTAATACAGAGGAACTTAAGGAATATCGGGCTGATACTCTTGTCACAATTTTGGCCCTAGAAGATGATGTTGATCAGAAACTGATAGGGCGTGTTGAGGCTTCGGAAGCAGAGTTTCAGGAAAGTGCTATCAAATCGGTAGCTATACACAAGTGGGAAGTGCAGTTTAATGGCGAGGAGGATAGATTGTTTGATTTTCTAGAGCGGGTTGATGAATTAAGAGTTTCTCGCAACGTGTCCAAGCATAGGTTGTTTATTTCGGCCATTGAACTATTTACTGGTCCGGCTCTTGTGTGGTACCGTGGCGTAAGGGACCGAATTAAATCCTGGGATAACTTAGTAGCGGTCCTCAAAGATAACTTTCTACCTCATGATATTGAAGATAGTTTATGGGAGGAAATAAAGGGTCGTAAACAAGCTCCTCGGGAGAAGATCGTTTTATATCTGTCCGCCATGGAGAATCTATTTCGTCGTCTGAGTACCATGCCCTCTGAGGAAAAGAAAATCAAAATTTTAAAGAAAAATATATTACCGTTCTATCACCCCCATCTAGCCCTTCAAAATGTCACGTCAGTTGAGATTTTATGTGAATTGTGTCGTTGTCTTGAAAATACTCTTGATCCAAAGTCGTTAGCTGGGGATTTAATCAAAATCGCATCACTTCCTAGTAGCCCGAATCAGGCCTTGTGTTGGAATTGTGGCAAAACTGGCCACTTATTCAGAAGCTGTACTGAGTCTCGGCGTCGTTTTTGCTATGGTTGCGGAGCACGCAATAATACTCGTCTATCATGCGGTAAGTGTTCGGGAAACGAGTCTGCGGGGCGACCAGAGGCCGACGTCCCCTGTACCTCAAAGGGCCAAAATCCCTCGTAATCTCTTCTGACAATTGGAAGGAATGGTTATCTGTAGTAAAGAATTTCTTTCGGCCAACCCAAACGTCAGATAAAATGCAATCTATAGTACCTGATGTTAATCCTCTACTCGTTGATAAATTTCCAGATAACCGACCTTATATAAATGTTTCCATTTTTGATCGTACCATAACAGCTCTTCTCGATACTGGCGCGAGCCACTCAGTACTTGGAGGTCCAGGATTAAATATTTTAGAGTCCCTTCCGATTAAGCTTGATAATTGTAAAGAAAAGGTAATTGCGACTGCTGACGGATTTCGGCAGGCCGTTAGAGGTTGTTTTAACGTTCCCATTGTTGTGGATAGCCTTATGCGAAAATTAAGGGTTTTAGTTGTGCCCTCTATCGAGAGCACCCTAATTCTGGGTAGTGATTTCGCTAGGTTGTTTAGGATTGCGATGGACTACCCTTCGTGGTCATTCAACGTTTCTAGAGGAGGTACCTCCGGCGCTGTAGGGCGCGGTAATATTTACGCTTTGGAAGAAGCAAGTGATAGTAGGTTACAGGGCGCTGATGATCTAACTATAGATCAGGTTCAGAAGGTTAACGAAATACGTAATAATTATTGTGAACTATCTTGGAAATCGGGCACTAAATTAGGAAGAACGAATAAAATCTTCCATCGAATTGATACTGGTAACGCGTTACCAGTAAAACAGCGGCAGTATCCCTTATCTCCATATATGTTGCAACATCTTTATAAAGAAATTGATGATATGGAATCATTGGGGGTATTACGGAAGTCATCTAGCCCTTGGTGTTCACCAATATTGTTTGTCAAAAAGGCTAGTGGTGAACTTCGGTTTTGTTTCGATGGTAGGAAACTAAATTCATTAACAAAACGGGATGCCTATCCCCTTCCAAGGGTCGATCACATTTTAAATAAACTTAACGGTGCCCGCTTCCTCTCCAGCGTGGATTTGAAATCAGCCTTCTGGCAGATACCACTTGACCCAGAATCTTGCGAGAAAACAGCATTTGCTGTGCCTGGAAAGGGCTTATATGAGTTCATGGTCATGCCGTTTGGTCTCAACAATGCCCCCCAAACTCAGCAACGGCTGATGGATCAGGTGCTTGGCCCTGCCTTAGAACCGTTTTGCTTCGTCTACCTCGATGACGTCATTATTGCCACACCTAACTTTGAGACCCACGTCAACATTCTCAATGAGGTCTGTCGTCGCCTGAAAGAAGCCAATCTAACCATTAACTTGGATAAATGCGAATTCTGTCGCTCATCATTAAACTATTTAGGTTTTGTTGTAGACCGCTTAGGATTAAGGACAGACCCTGCAAAGGTATCAGCCATGCTGGAGTACCCTCGACCCGAAACTGCGACTCAGGTTAAGAGATTCATCGGCATGTGCTCATGGTATCGGAGGTTTATTCCCCATTTCTCCACCTTAACCGCTCCAGTCACCTCACTAATCAAAGGTAAAAGTAAGGGTGGTAAAATACAGTGGACTCCTGAGGCCGAAAATGCTTTTATTTTGATTAAAAAATCGCTCAGTACGGCCCCTGTTTTGTCTACCCCTGACTTTGAAAAACCCTTTAGTATCCAGTGCGATGCATCCGATGTCGGGTTGGGTTGTGTTTTGGTTCAACAGAATTCTTGTGGGCAGGAAGTACCGGTAGCATATGCCAGCCGTACTTTGTCAGAATCGGAGCGCAAGTTCTGCGCTACTGAGAAGGAGTGCCTGGCGGTGCTATTCGGCATTGAAAAGTTCCGGCCCTATATAGAGGGTGTTCGGTTTAAAGTAATCACTGACCATCATTCCCTCCTATGGCTGCACAACCTGAAGGACCCAACTGGTAGGCTCGCTCGTTGGGCTGTTAAGATGCAGCAATTTGAAATGGAAATTGAGCATCGGAAGGGCAGCCTTAATGTTGTTCCTGACGCTCTATCTAGGGCACCGGTAGCAATAAATATGTTGGAAGTATCTGACGAGGCCTGTTTGACTGATGCGTGGTACAAGAAAATGGTGAAGGCCAGGGAAAAGTCTCCTGAACGATACCCTCAGTGGGCTTTTAGTAATAATCGCCTTCTGAGGCATGTCTCCAGGAAAGATGGCTTAACAACAAACCATCCTCAATGGAAGTTAGTGGTTCCAAAATCTATGCGAAACGATGTCTTACGGGCTTGTCATGATGTTCCCACAGCAGGACATTTCGGTGTGTTCAAGACCCTAAACCGTGTTCGTGACCTTTACTACTGGCCTCGTCTTCGTCAAGATGTAAAGCGATATGTCCGCTCTTGTGAAGTGTGTGGAGCCCAAAAGGTGCCGACGGGTGGTATCCCTGGGCAAATGGGTAAACCAAAAGTGATTTCCTTTCCCTGGCAACTAATTGCATGCGACATTGTAGGACCGCTTCCTCGGTCGAGAAAGGGGAATTCCTACTTACTGGTGGTTACGGATTGGTTGACGAAATTTACCTTATTAAAACCCCTACGTAAGGCTGTTTCCTCGGCTATAGCTGAGTTCCTCGAACATAACGTCTTTTTGGTATTCGGTGCTCCTCAGATCCTCATGACGGATAACGGCACTGAATTCACGTCTAATGTGATCAAGGACCTAGCAGACCAGTACGGAGTGAAGTTGTGGCTGAACGCTAAATACCACCCTCAAGTAAATTTTGTTGAACGTTATAACCGTACGATCGGGACCACAATTCGATCCTTTATAACTAATCTCGATCATAGAACGTGGGATTTAGAAGTTCCTAAAATCGGTTATGCCCTTCGTACCGCCAAGCACGAAGTCACCAGCTTCACTCCGGCCGAGCTAAATTTTGGGCGATATGTGCCCTTGCGCGGTGACTATTATGGGGCTGTCAAGGACTTGGGGGAAGTGTCATTGGAAGGAAGGGGAGATGAATACGCGGAGAGTCTAAGGGAGCTCCCACGACTTTACCAAGAAGTTCAAGATCGGTTGTCTTCCGCGTATAAACGAAATGCCAACACGTATAATCTCCGTAGAAGAGCTACTCCGGTATATCCTTCTGGTGCATTGGTTTGGGTCCGTAACAAGGTACTGTCTGATGCAGGTAAACACTTTGCTGCGAAGCTGGCGCCGAGGTATAAAATGGGCCAAATAAAAGAAAAGTTTGGTCAGTTGGTTTATTCTGTTGTTGATAAGTCGGGTCGTGATCTTGGTCGCTGGCACGTAAAGGACCTAAAACCTTGTTACGGTCCTGACCCTCCTTCTTCTGAGGACGAAGCCCAGTGAAGGAATATATATATATATATATATATATTTTTTTTTTTTTTGAGGAAACGGAGGAGTGTAACGTCCCATTTTTGGGAATGTTCCGTTTCATTTGAATCCCAAAGTTATGCTTGCTACGCTCATGGTTTGAGATATTTTACATTCGCGATATCGAGAGCGCGCTGAGCGAGGAGGCGCGCGGCGGACGTGCGTGCGGGGACTTGGTTGGGAGAGCGCGGCGTGTACGGATGTGTGTGCTGGGTGAGTGAATAAGAATAGAGTTTTTTTGCCAATTGATATGAGAATTAAAAATAACCGACTGCATGATTAAGATTCGAGTAAAATAAATTTAGGGCAGCCCATGCACACACCCACCGCTCGCCCACTCAGGTTTTTTTGTAGTGTGGCGTATTAATGTAATTGAGTTTGTCGTTGGTGTTGGTAAATGTTTTAGTTGTTGCATGCCTCCCTGTTCCTAAGTCATTACTTAATTACTATTCATTAAAGTGCGCTATGCGTAGAGTACGTAACTGTGACGCTAAGTAGCCACATAGGGCCCTCATGAACTTCGATACTGCCTTTCGCTCTAAACTACAGATAACGTTGGGTCGGCATCCGCTCTAAGGGAGGGAGTCCTAGCCGGAAGAGAGGAGAGGAGATATCCCAGGACAGAAGGGTAGCTGCGCCTGCCTTTTGAAGGGAAGGAGCCAACGACTAAGGCCAAAACCAGCCTTAACCGAGACTTGCTGCCTATTTCGAACGACTTCCAGCATGTTGCATGGCTTAACTGCACTTACACCCTGAGGATAAAATCCGGTGAGGCTATTTATTCCTTAACTCCGCCAGACGAACGGGCCAATACGGACGCCATTTTGTTGCTGATATAGAGAGCGAGGCAGCCAGCAAATCATTCATTAGCTTTGCTTGTTGTGGTTGCTTATTTTTGTTCCTTAAAATTTAATTCGATTCACACAGTATTCAAATTATATTAAGTACATTCTCTTCACCTTCTCCCATTAATTGTTGATCATAATTTTATTAATATATTAAGTTGTTATAAAACTGTGTGCAAGTTAGTTATTTACTAACAGTTCCTTATACCGGATTAACAGCCTAACCCTATCTGTCACTCAGTGACTGGCGCCCAAAATCATGCTGAAGTAATTATTACAAACCGAACTACGACCCCGCGCCGCCATTCAACCAACCTAGCCGCGTGCATTGTGAGTTGAGCGTCACAATTTGGCGCCCAAAACGTGGGGCCGATTTTTTTGAATAACGTACTTTAATAACATACTTACTTCAGCATCATTTCAATCCCACCTACCCTTTCCTTACGGCTGTTAATCTTTGAGTTTGCAATTATTGGCCCGTTCTCGATATATATTTTTTTGTTTTGTCGAAATTCTACGGAATATTTTACGCGTTTATGAAATTTCTTTGGGATTTAAATGAACTATTGATTGGATGATTGTGTTGCATATTGTTGAGATTTTTTTATTAGGAATGTACCGGCGTAGCTTGATTCTGCTGGTATCTCGTCTTTAGTTAAAAATTTTTTTTTGCCTATTAAATAATAGATTGATTGTTATGATGACTGCTCTGCTATGATAGCAGGTGAGTGTGGCAATCGTATTCATCTCCGTTTTACCATCCTGTCACAGTACCGGGCGTATTTATTGTTTGGTATATTTTTCTGAATTCTTTTGCATAATCTAAATAATTGAGTAGGTTGAGGGATTTTTTTAAATCTAAATAAGAATTTATTTAGAGAAGTCTGGCAACAAGGTATCGTGTTGTGAGAGAGTTGTTGTGTAATTATTGAATTGTTGTGCGAGTTGGACTCTGACCGGGCTATTTGTTAATTCATCTTATTTTTTGTGCATAGTTTCCACACTCAGTTTTTTTGTTCGGCATTTTATTAATAATTTACATTTTATTTGTTTAATTAAATTAACTATTCAATTATTAGAATTAATCAGAAATTAGTAAATAAACCTGGGATTATTCGGTTGGAACTTAAAGAAGGAAACAGATTTATTGAGGACTAATATTGAGCGATCAGTGATTAAATGCTGTTAATTTAGGTATCGCCTCTTGCTTATTTATTCACTGTCTTGTTAAAGATTTGTTTTCCTATTAATTATTTATTTGTTTAGTTGGTTTATTTATTTAAATTGTTGTTAACAGGACGCCTAGTCATATAAATTGACAAGCATTTTTTTATTGACGTTCGGTTAATGAATAATTAGGTGTTTTTTGTAGTTTTTGTGTTTATCTCTTACTTAATTATCAATTTAAATTCTGTTGGTTCAACTAATAATTGTTTTATTCATTCTGGATCGGAATAGTTATCAGGTGACTGTTTGTGGTTCGCAACGCTTTTGAAGTCGGCTAACAACGTTGTGAAATATTATTTACGTCTTCAATATTTCCTTCTTTAACCATACTTAACTGTGCGTTCGGGTGAATATTTTGGTTATCTATAATGAGTTTATTGATGGATCCTATGCACTTGCGTGCGCACGAAGTGGTATACGAACTTCGATTAAGAGGCATTATAACTAGGTGTGATGCCAATTCGAGGCGTAAGGCTCTACGCAAGTGCTTGCAATCTGATCTGGCAAGGGGTATTACTGATTATGAATTGGTTGATTTTGAATTTGAGCAAGAAAAGGCAGATATAACAAATAGTCTTTCTTCGTTGAAGGAAGCTGCTGCGGATGTTGATAGCTCCTCTGGAAGGAAAAAGTTGTATAGCCGATTTAATCACCTTAGGCAGCGAATTTCGCGTATTCCAACTAATACAGAGGAACTTAAGGAATATCGGGCTGATACTCTTGTCACAATTTTGGCCCTAGAAGATGATGTTGATCAGAAACTGATAGGGCGTGTTGAGGCTTCGGAAGCAGAGTTTCAGGAAAGTGCTATCAAATCGGTAGCTATACACAAGTGGGAAGTGCAGTTTAATGGCGAGGAGGATAGATTGTTTGATTTTCTAGAGCGGGTTGATGAATTAAGAGTTTCTCGCAACGTGTCCAAGCATAGGTTGTTTATTTCGGCCATTGAACTATTTACTGGTCCGGCTCTTGTGTGGTACCGTGGCGTAAGGGACCGAATTAAATCCTGGGATAACTTAGTAGCGGTCCTCAAAGATAACTTTCTACCTCATGATATTGAAGATAGTTTATGGGAGGAAATAAAGGGTCGTAAACAAGCTCCTCGGGAGAAGATCGTTTTATATCTGTCCGCCATGGAGAATCTATTTCGTCGTCTGAGTACCATGCCCTCTGAGGAAAAGAAAATCAAAATTTTAAAGAAAAATATATTACCGTTCTATCACCCCCATCTAGCCCTTCAAAATGTCACGTCAGTTGAGATTTTATGTGAATTGTGTCGTTGTCTTGAAAATACTCTTGATCCAAAGTCGTTAGCTGGGGATTTAATCAAAATCGCATCACTTCCTAGTAGCCCGAATCAGGCCTTGTGTTGGAATTGTGGCAAAACTGGCCACTTATTCAGAAGCTGTACTGAGTCTCGGCGTCGTTTTTGCTATGGTTGCGGAGCACGCAATAATACTCGTCTATCATGCGGTAAGTGTTCGGGAAACGAGTCTGCGGGGCGACCAGAGGCCGACGTCCCCTGTACCTCAAAGGGCCAAAATCCCTCGTAATCTCTTCTGACAATTGGAAGGAATGGTTATCTGTAGTAAAGAATTTCTTTCGGCCAACCCAAACGTCAGATAAAATGCAATCTATAGTACCTGATGTTAATCCTCTACTCGTTGATAAATTTCCAGATAACCGACCTTATATAAATGTTTCCATTTTTGATCGTACCATAACAGCTCTTCTCGATACTGGCGCGAGCCACTCAGTACTTGGAGGTCCAGGATTAAATATTTTAGAGTCCCTTCCGATTAAGCTTGATAATTGTAAAGAAAAGGTAATTGCGACTGCTGACGGATTTCGGCAGGCCGTTAGAGGTTGTTTTAACGTTCCCATTGTTGTGGATAGCCTTATGCGAAAATTAAGGGTTTTAGTTGTGCCCTCTATCGAGAGCACCCTAATTCTGGGTAGTGATTTCGCTAGGTTGTTTAGGATAGCGATGGACTACCCTTCGTGGTCATTCAACGTTTCTAGAGGAGGTACCTCCGGCGCTGTAGGGCGCGGTAATATTTACGCTTTGGAAGAAGCAAGTGATAGTAGGTTACAGGGCGCTGATGATCTAACTATAGATCAGGTTCAGAAGGTTAACGAAATACGTAATAATTATTGTGAACTATCTTGGAAATCGGGCACTAAATTAGGAAGAACGAATAAAATCTTCCATCGAATTGATACTGGTAACGCGTTACCAGTAAAACAGCGGCAGTATCCCTTATCTCCATATATGTTGCAACATCTTTATAAAGAAATTGATGATATGGAATCATTGGGGGTATTACGGAAGTCATCTAGCCCTTGGTGTTCACCAATATTGTTTGTCAAAAAGGCTAGTGGTGAACTTCGGTTTTGTTTCGATGGTAGGAAACTAAATTCATTAACAAAACGGGATGCCTATCCCCTTCCAAGGGTCGATCACATTTTAAATAAACTTAACGGTGCCCGCTTCCTCTCCAGCGTGGATTTGAAATCAGCCTTCTGGCAGATACCACTTGACCCAGAATCTTGCGAGAAAACAGCATTTGCTGTGCCTGGAAAGGGCTTATATGAGTTCATGGTCATGCCGTTTGGTCTCAACAATGCCCCCCAAACTCAGCAACGGCTGATGGATCAGGTGCTTGGCCCTGCCTTAGAACCGTTTTGCTTCGTCTACCTCGATGACGTCATTATTGCCACACCTAACTTTGAGACCCACGTCAACATTCTCAATGAGGTCTGTCGTCGCCTGAAAGAAGCCAATCTAACCATTAACTTGGATAAATGCGAATTCTGTCGCTCATCATTAAACTATTTAGGTTTTGTTGTAGACCGCTTAGGATTAAGGACAGACCCTGCAAAGGTATCAGCCATGCTGGAGTACCCTCGACCCGAAACTGCGACTCAGGTTAAGAGATTCATCGGCATGTGCTCATGGTATCGGAGGTTTATTCCCCATTTCTCCACCTTAACCGCTCCAGTCACCTCACTAATCAAAGGTAAAAGTAAGGGTGGTAAAATACAGTGGACTCCTGAGGCCGAAAATGCTTTTATTTTGATTAAAAAATCGCTCAGTACGGCCCCTGTTTTGTCTACCCCTGACTTTGAAAAACCCTTTAGTATCCAGTGCGATGCATCCGATGTCGGGTTGGGTTGTGTTTTGGTTCAACAGAATTCTTGTGGGCAGGAAGTACCGGTAGCATATGCCAGCCGTACTTTGTCAGAATCGGAGCGCAAGTTCTGCGCTACTGAGAAGGAGTGCCTGGCGGTGCTATTCGGCATTGAAAAGTTCCGGCCCTATATAGAGGGTGTTCGGTTTAAAGTAATCACTGACCATCATTCCCTCCTATGGCTGCACAACCTGAAGGACCCAACTGGTAGGCTCGCTCGTTGGGCTGTTAAGATGCAGCAATTTGAAATGGAAATTGAGCATCGGAAGGGCAGCCTTAATGTTGTTCCTGACGCTCTATCTAGGGCACCGGTAGCAATAAATATGTTGGAAGTATCTGACGAGGCCTGTTTGACTGATGCGTGGTACAAGAAAATGGTGAAGGCCAGGGAAAAGTCTCCTGAACGATACCCTCAGTGGGCTTTTAGTAATAATCGCCTTCTGAGGCATGTCTCCAGGAAAGATGGCTTAACAACAAACCATCCTCAATGGAAGTTAGTGGTTCCAAAATCTATGCGAAACGATGTCTTACGGGCTTGTCATGATGTTCCCACAGCAGGACATTTCGGTGTGTTCAAGACCCTAAACCGTGTTCGTGACCTTTACTACTGGCCTCGTCTTCGTCAAGATGTAAAGCGATATGTCCGCTCTTGTGAAGTGTGTGGAGCCCAAAAGGTGCCGACGGGTGGTATCCCTGGGCAAATGGGTAAACCAAAAGTGATTTCCTTTCCCTGGCAACTAATTGCATGCGACATTGTAGGACCGCTTCCTCGGTCGAGAAAGGGGAATTCCTACTTACTGGTGGTTACGGATTGGTTGACGAAATTTACCTTATTAAAACCCCTACGTAAGGCTGTTTCCTCGGCTATAGCTGAGTTCCTCGAACATAACGTCTTTTTGGTATTCGGTGCTCCTCAGATCCTCATGACGGATAACGGCACTGAATTCACGTCTAATGTGATCAAGGACCTAGCAGACCAGTACGGAGTGAAGTTGTGGCTGAACGCTAAATACCACCCTCAAGTAAATTTTGTTGAACGTTATAACCGTACGATCGGGACCACAATTCGATCCTTTATAACTAATCTCGATCATAGAACGTGGGATTTAGAAGTTCCTAAAATCGGTTATGCCCTTCGTACCGCCAAGCACGAAGTCACCAGCTTCACTCCGGCCGAGCTAAATTTTGGGCGATATGTGCCCTTGCGCGGTGACTATTATGGGGCTGTCAAGGACTTGGGGGAAGTGTCATTGGAAGGAAGGGGAGATGAATACGCGGAGAGTCTAAGGGAGCTCCCACGACTTTACCAAGAAGTTCAAGATCGGTTGTCTTCCGCGTATAAACGAAATGCCAACACGTATAATCTCCGTAGAAGAGCTACTCCGGTATATCCTTCTGGTGCATTGGTTTGGGTCCGTAACAAGGTACTGTCTGATGCAGGTAAACACTTTGCTGCGAAGCTGGCGCCGAGGTATAAAATGGGCCAAATAAAAGAAAAGTTTGGTCAGTTGGTTTATTCTGTTGTTGATAAGTCGGGTCGTGATCTTGGTCGCTGGCACGTAAAGGACCTAAAACCTTGTTACGGTCCTGACCCTCCTTCTTCTGAGGACGAAGCCCAGTGAAGGAATATATATATATATATATATATATTTTTTTTTTTTTTGAGGAAACGGAGGAGTGTAACGTCCCATTTTTGGGAATGTTCCGTTTCATTTGAATCCCAAAGTTATGCTTGCTACGCTCATGGTTTGAGATATTTTACATTCGCGATATCGAGAGCGCGCTGAGCGAGGAGGCGCGCGGCGGACGTGCGTGCGGGGACTTGGTTGGGAGAGCGCGGCGTGTACGGATGTGTGTGCTGGGTGAGTGAATAAGAATAGAGTTTTTTTGCCAATTGATATGAGAATTAAAAATAACCGACTGCATGATTAAGATTCGAGTAAAATAAATTTAGGGCAGCCCATGCACACACCCACCGCTCGCCCACTCAGGTTTTTTTGTAGTGTGGCGTATTAATGTAATTGAGTTTGTCGTTGGTGTTGGTAAATGTTTTAGTTGTTGCATGCCTCCCTGTTCCTAAGTCATTACTTAATTACTATTCATTAAAGTGCGCTATGCGTAGAGTACGTAACTGTGACGCTAAGTAGCCACATAGGGCCCTCATGAACTTCGATACTGCCTTTCGCTCTAAACTACAGATAACGTTGGGTCGGCATCCGCTCTAAGGGAGGGAGTCCTAGCCGGAAGAGAGGAGAGGAGATATCCCAGGACAGAAGGGTAGCTGCGCCTGCCTTTTGAAGGGAAGGAGCCAACGACTAAGGCCAAAACCAGCCTTAACCGAGACTTGCTGCCTATTTCGAACGACTTCCAGCATGTTGCATGGCTTAACTGCACTTACACCCTGAGGATAAAATCCGGTGAGGCTATTTATTCCTTAACTCCGCCAGACGAACGGGCCAATACGGACGCCATTTTGTTGCTGATATAGAGAGCGAGGCAGCCAGCAAATCATTCATTAGCTTTGCTTGTTGTGGTTGCTTATTTTTGTTCCTTAAAATTTAATTCGATTCACACAGTATTCAAATTATATTAAGTACATTCTCTTCACCTTCTCCCATTAATTGTTGATCATAATTTTATTAATATATTAAGTTGTTATAAAACTGTGTGCAAGTTAGTTATTTACTAACAGTTCCTTATACCGGATTAACAGCCTAACCCTATCTGTCACTCAGTGACTGGCGCCCAAAATCATGCTGAAGTAATTATTACAAACCGAACTACGACCCCGCGCCGCCATTCAACCAACCTAGCCGCGTGCATTGTGAGTTGAGCGTCACAGGTCATATAGGCAACCCAATTCACACATAACTTAAAAATTAAAGGTGTCAAATTGTATTGGATGAAAATGTTCGGTGTTACATAAAACTCTCTGTGAAATCAAATAGCAGTAAATTTGAGTTTGTTTGTGTAAATAGGCAACACCTTTAATTTTTAAGTTGTGTGAATTGGGTTGCCTATATGACCATTAAAAATTGTAGCTAATTAATCGCAAGATATATACAGGGAGTTTTTCTTTCAAGTATACATGTCACAATTACAGCGTATATGCCATAAATTTTTAGATACTCGTTGTTTTTTTTAACAGAGATCAATTTAAAACTTTAAATGAGTGTTCCACTCCCACACTAAGCATGAAGTAAAATTTCGAGTTTAGAAAAGCCTGAAAATTTGGTTTGGTCGCGTAGCGCGAAGCGCGGAGCGACCAAACCAAATTTTCAGGCTTTTCTAAACTCGAAATTTTACTTCATACGCCACCGGTACAAAGCATTGACATACTACAAAGTTTAAAGCACGCCGATAAACTTTACATTGAATCAGTGTTTTGTGCGGGTGGCGCATGAAGTAAAATTTCGAGTTTAGAAAAGCCTGAAAATTTGGTTTGGCCGCTCCGCGCTTCGCGCTACGCGACCAAACCAAATTTTCAGGCTTTTCTAAACTCGAAATTTTACTTCATGCTTAGCCTGGGAGTGGAAAACACTCGTTTAAAGCTTTAAATCTTTTAATAAACCGAGTGTCGGCAAACGCACAACGTATACTTCTCGTTATGAAAATGTTCGGTGTTAAATAAAACTCTCTGTAGAGTAATAAGTAAATTTTATCGTTTCACCTTTGTAAAATTTTTTCAGCGGTCGCTTTTCTTCTGCTCTCTGTCCGTTTATTCCTATTTTCGTTGATGTAATTCGCCGCCTGGTTTACGTCACCGTTCATAGCACGTAAGCCCAAACGTGCTTCAGCCATGGAATAACCTAATATTTTCCAACATTTAAAACAGACTAGTTTTTGAATACCCTTTATATTTATTGTATTAACTGTGATATAATTGGTCTGGTTTCAGTAACAACAATAATAATAATCTTTATTTAGCACCTTTTGCTATACAATTTCTAAAGTAGACATTTTTGAATATCTATTAATCTGTGTCTTTTCAAACACATGAAAAAAACATCAGTTAAATATTTGTCAGTGTTATCGAGTTTCATTTGTCTGATTTTAGTAGCAATTCGGGTTACTGAAAATTATAATATATAAAATTACGAACGTTACATATACTTTAATAGAGCGTTGTAACAAATCAAATTAAATAAGATTTTAAATATTTCATGGTATAATTCAATATCCGGAGGTGTATTTGCACGGGAAGTAGTTGTTTCAATGGATATTTATCGTCTTAAATTGTCTTATTAATTAAGACACTGTTTGCATTTTCACGAATAGTTTTTTCGTAATTTTATATATAATGTTTAAAGTGTGCAAACTATAAGAAGCGTAAGCTTATTTTCTCGAATTCAAATAGTTTTGAATTTGAATTTATCTTGTTTTTACTGAAAATAATAATATTAAGTCCAATTGCACCAAAAATGCTGAACTCGAGTTTAAGCTGGCCTTAAGTTCCAGATGACAGTTCATATTGTTCTAATGTCATTTGGAACTCAAGTTCAGAGTTGAACTAGTTCAAGGTGTTTAGTGCAACTAGCCTTTAATAGCTCTTAATTTTACAATTTGTCTATATCTACACTCTGATTATAACTTACCTAACTCGACCAAAGCCACTAAACCACCCTCGTCCACCTTCAACTTTTGCAACTCTCCCTGCGATCCCCTCAGCAGAGCCAGCGCTTCCTCCCTTTTGTTTTGATGATACAAGACGATGGCTTGGAGTAAGTGCAGTCTCATGAATAAAGCGGCTTCATTTCCTATTCAAAAAACAAAGAAATATTAACGAATAATCAAAACTGTGTCCAACAATCGGCACGTTCAGCAAAATGTTCAACATTCAACATGTTTGGATTTTTGTAAATAAAACACTTTTTACTTTGTTTAACCACTGGATCTTACATTTAATTGTGTGACTAGTTTCGACTATCTAGTAGTCATTCTCAAACTAAAGTGTGACTACTAGATAGTCGAAACTAGTCACACAATTAAATGTAAGATCCAGTGGTTAAACAAAGTAAAAAGTGTTTTATTTACAAGTGTATTTAAGATGTACCACAAAGTGAACGCCTACAACACCAAACAATGTTTGGATTTGATTGTGATATATGTTGATACTCATGAACGGTACATCGGTCAGTCTATTCCGTACGATTGCAAAAATCCCCAACACGTTTATGATTAACAGCTCGGTCATCCGAGAATTCCCCAACAGTTGGCAGTAAACTCCCAACTGTTGTCTCTGCTGAACGTTCCCAATAGAGTGTATTTTACTATAAAATTTATTACCCGGAGTTCCTTTAAGAGCAATCAGTCTCTCTAGATTCGGCCCGTAAGTCTTGTGGAACAACTCTTCGCACCTTTTCAACCGCTGGAAGGCCTCGGGTAAATGGACGAAACTTTGGAGGCACAAGTAACACCAGGCGATGTCCAAATCGAGGAGGGCGTAATTATCGACGGAGTTTAACAGTTGTGAATTGCACTGACTGTAAATATTTAGAAAATTCTGTATTGTGGAGGCTTCTACTTCGTTATACATGTTAATTACACAATGAAACACTTTTAACTTTGTTTGTATAACACGTTTTATTTAATGTGACTGCAGTTTCGACAAATTTAGCTTGTCATTATCAAACATGGAGTAACTTAAACTAGAGGTTTTACAGGTATATACAGGGTGTTCCAGACCACCCGTACACCCCTTTTAAAATTTCGCGGATGAATATTTTTCAAAAACTGAATGGGGGGTATTACTAATGTTCATGTGCTCTATCTAATGACGTATCACTCGACCCCCCCCCCCCCGCCCCTCTGAAGGGGGGGCGGGGGGCAACTTTAAATTTTCAAATGGCAACCCCTATTTTTTATTACAGATTCGAATTCTCTATAAAAAAATATTAAGAGTTTATTCGGAACATTTTTTTGTACGACCAACAGGTGGCGCTACAATCGCAAAAAACTACTTTTTAATACATTTTTTTGAATTTTAGGTCCGTACGTGGATGAATATTATTCGAAAACTCAGTGCGGGGTATTACTAATGTTCATGTGCTCTATTTAATGACGTATTACTCGACCCCCCCTGCCCCCCCCCCCCTGAAAGGGGACAGGGGGTAACTTTAACTTTTCAAATGGCAACCCCTATTTTTTATTGCAGATTCAAATTCTCCATAAAAAAAATTTCAAGAATTTATTCGGAACATTTTTTGTACGACTAACAGGTGGCGCTACGATCGCAAAAAACTATTTTTCAATACATTTTTTTGATAGTTTAGGACCGTACGTGGATGAATATTATTCGAAAACTCAGTGCGGGGTATTACTAATGTTCATGTGCTCTATCTAATGAAGTATCACTCAACCCCCCCTGCCTCCCCTGAAAAAGGGCGGGGGCAACTTTAAATTTTTAAATGGAAACCCCAATTTGTAATTGCAGATTAGAATTTTCAATTAAAAAATATGAACAATTTATTTAGAACATTTTTCTGTACGACCAACAAGTGGCGACACAATAGCAAAAAACGACTTTTTAATACATTTTTAACGAATTTTAGCATTGTACGCGAATGAATATTCTTACAAAACTTAATGCGGGAAATTGACAGCTGGGTCTTCTTCGTGTTGGGATAGCCGGATTCAGGCAACCGTCGTTGCGAGAACCTGTCCGCTTGTCCTATGCCAAGAACTGCGAACAAACAATTTAATCGAGTTTATCATTAAATGTACCATTCAGATTTTTTAATTAGAAGAAACTCTGAGAAAATTAATTTTTTAGGAAACCAACTTACTATGAAAAATGTTGTTATTTCAAGTTTTAGGTGTTTGTTTTTTATAGTAATTAAATTAAATGCCAAACGGTTCAACAAACTAAAAATGTTCTGTAGAGTCAAAATTCTAGATTCTATCTCTAAAGTGTGATTATGCTTTAAACACACTAGAATATGAACCAAAAGGTACTATTAATACCGTTAATGCCGGAGGTGTTCAAATTGAGCCCCATTCTGCGTAATGCAAGCACGGACTCTGGCTGGGAACGAATCGACTGCGGCCAGAATTTCCTGGGCATCGAGGGACTGCATCGCGTTCGTTAGATGCTGCTCCATGTCGTTCTTCGTGGTAGGCCGCTGTTGATACACTAGATCTTTAATTCTCCCCCAGAAATAATAATCCAAGACGGTCAGATCTGGCGATCGAGGAGGGTAAGGCACCGGACCATGTTTGCCGATCCATCTATTCGGAAACATGGTATTTAGTTGAGCGCGAGCCAGTCTGGAAGTATGGGCCGGGCATCCGTCCTGCTGGAACCAAAGCTCCTGGCGCAGCTGCAGAGGAACATTCTCCATCAAAACGGGGAGTTCTTCGTTTAGTAGAGATGCGTATGATGCTCCATTCAAATTACCCTCAATAAAATAAGGGCCAATTATTTTATCTCCGATGATTCCGCACCAGATGTTGATCTTCCAAACCCGTTGATGGTCTCGTTCTCGCAACCAGTGAGGGTTTTCCGTGGCCCAGTAGCGGCAGTTCCAGCTGTTCACTTCTCCGTCACTTTTGAACGTGCACTCGTCGGAAAACAGAATCGTCCTGTGGAAGTCGGCCGGCTGTCGCATCGCCCACGTGCAAAACGCCAATCTCTCTTGATGATCCGTCTCATTTAGTGCCTGGTGCTGATGCATCCTATACGGGTGGAGGTTATTTTCTTTCAGGATCCGATGAATTGTTCCCAGACCAATTCCAGAATCGATGTGCAAGCGCCTTATGGAATCGTGAGGATTCAACGTAATTGATGCAATAATGTCTGGTCCTCTTAGATCTCGAACTGGTCTAGAAATTTTCTTCCCTTTGTTGTTGATCGGCTGCACAACTCCATGTTCGATGAGACGTTTTTTCAAACGTGAAAAAACGTTTCGAGAATGATGCGTGCGATCAGGATAACGCTGTCGCCATATGTACAGTCGCAGCAGTCGCGAATAGACCTCCACACTCGCCTAGGACTTGCTGCATATCAAATGCTTCTTCATTTGAAAAACCCATTGCTGTAATGAAGGTTATAAATACATTTGAAAAATGTTTAAAAGATAGTACATAGACCAAGGAGAAAAAAAGAAATAATAAAACTGGTGCAAAGTGAGATGGAATAGAAAAGTTCACACATCACTATTGTTTTTAAATCTATTCTTATAAGTAGCCAATTATTCTTGTAAACAACTATTGAACAATTACCACTGCTTGGGAAATGTGCATTTAACTATTGTAACTCAGAAAATGTTTCAGGATTTGATACTTCAATAGTGGACCATGTTGTTTTGTGGTAACAAAAATGAGCCCATGTCCAAATTTCATTCATAAGAAAGTTAATAGATGAATTTTCTCTACTCGAATAATTAAATGTAATTTACGGAATTAGATTTTTAGATGATTCATAAACTTACCTGCGTCTGCGATGAAATTTTCCGATCCGCACTTTACAAACTGCCTTTGACGAATGACGTTAAAAAACTAAATTGTATTAGTTTTTGTCAAATTCTCCGAACTCCGCGGTCTGCATACATTTCAATCGATTACACAAGTGTAACATTAGATGTTTTTTGCGAAGGAAAAACAGAATGTTAATTTTTTAAATCTTTTGGACAGGCGAAAATCAAGGTTTGTCAATGTTAGAGTTAAAAGTGTATCTAGTTAAGAGATACACATGTCATTATTGATATGGTAATGTTTAGACTGTAATATTAAACATAAAAAACATCGAAATCAATCGTTCTTGCGCGACGGTGCTAAAATTCTTTAAAACATGTATTAAAAAGTAGTTTTTTGCTATTGTAGCGCCACCTGTCGGTCGTACAGAAAAATGTTCTAAATAAATTGTTCATATTTTTTAATTGAAAATTCAAATCTGCAATTAAAAATTGGGGTTTCCATTCAAAAACTTAAAGTTGCCCCCGCCCTTTTTCAGGGGAGGCAGGGGGGGGGGGGGGTTGAGTGATACTTCATTAGATAGAGCACATGAACATTAGTAATACCTAGCACTGAGTTTTCGAATAATATTCATCCACGTACGGTCCTAAAATATCCAAAAAATGTATCAAAAAAGAGTTTTTTGCGATTGTAGCGCCACCTGTTGGTCGTACAAAAAATGTTCCGAATAAATTCTTAATATTTTTTTATAGAGAATTCGAATCTGCAATAAAAAATAGGGGTTGTCATTTGAAAAGTTAAAGTTACCCCCCATCCCCTTTCAGGGGGGGGGCAGGGGTGGTCGAGTAATACGTCATTAGATAGAGCACATGAACATTAGTAGTACCCCGCATTGAGTTTTTGAATAATATTCATTCACGTACGGTCCTAAAATATCAAAAAAATGTATTAAAAAGTAGTTTTTTGCGATTGTAGCGCCACCTGTTGGTCGTACAAAAAAATGTTCCGAATAAACTCTTAATATTTTTTTATAGAGAATTCAAATCTGCAATAAAAAATAGGGGTTGCCGTTTGAAAATTTAAAGTTGCCCCCGCCCCCCCCTTCAGGGGGGCAGGGGGGGGGGGATCGAGTGATACGTCATTAGATAGAGCACATGAACATTAGTAATACCCCACATTCAGTTTTTGAAAAATATTCATCCGCGAAATTTTAAAAGGGGTGTACGGGTGGTCTGGAACACCCTGTATACACAATTACAAAATAGCGGTAAAAATGGGGGTGTACATTAGGTCAACCTGGTCGTTAATTAAGGGAATTCCCGAATTAGCGCGGGCTTTGTGTATCTCTAGTGCTTCTAGCAAATTCATTTTACAACCCTTTTCGGCATGATGGATTATGGTAAGTACATCTTTTTCCAAAGTGTGATTTTCATCTAAAAGGTGTTTTGCACCACTCTATTTAAGCCGAAAAGAGCGCAAATGTTCCCTCAATCTTATGTTGAAATTACGACCAGATTGGCCAATGTATATCCCTTGACAATCTCCGCAAGTTAATTTATATATTCCGGATTTATTAAATTTATCTAATTTTGTTTTACTATTAAAGATATGGTTATTGATTTTACAGTACGGTTTAAATGCAACTTGAATATTATGCTTTTTTAGGATATTTTTAACTTGAAAACTGACATTGCCAAAATAAGTTAACGATTTATATTTAATTGTTTCTTTTTCAAATGATATTCCAGCGTATAATAAATGTTTGATGTTATTAAATTTCTGTTTTTTAAGAAGTCTATCAACCAAATCACAACCATAACCATTGTTAAAAGCCATAGCTCTAATCAAGTTAATTTCCTTCTCGAAAAAACAGTAATATTTTATTTTCCAATACAGAACTTAAATTATTAGAATCTGGCCCCAAATATTCCCCACATGTCATTTCCAATAGTTATAAAGAAACACTGATCGTTGAATCAGAATTGGCCCTCAAAGAGGTAAACAACTCTGATTCAACGAAATACAAAATTGCCAAAATAATTAAAAACAGTACCACCAGCAAACCCATAGATCAAAAAACAGTAAATTCAATTAAAAATAAAGTAAAAGTGAGCGATTTAATAATAACAAAAGCAGACAAAGGGAACTCGGTTGTTATTTTGCATAAAACAGAATATTTACAAAAAGTCCAAGAATTCCTGGATAGCTCAGATATTGTTGAATTGAAAAAAGACCTGACTACTGAATTACAAACTTCTCTAAAAGAATGTTTTAAAAAATCACACGCAATTTTTCCGAATTGTAATCAATTTTCTTTATTTCCGATGAATCCGATTCCTCCCCGATTATATGGCCTAATCAAAATCCACAAACAAAATACACCGATCCGTCCCGTAGTATCCTATATGAATTCCCCAGCGCGTAATATGCCCATCCATCTTAATTCAATTTATAAGGAACTAACCGAGTTCAGAGATCCTCATTCAGTTAAAAATTCAGTAGAATTAACAACAAATTTAACTAACTTTAAAATGGAACCAGGATATAAGCTTGTATCATTCAACGTAACTAATATGTTTGCTAATATTCCTCCATCAGAGTGTATTAAACTAATAGAAGAATCTTTCGATAAATGTAATATTAATGTCACAGTAAAAACAGAATTTTTGGATTGCTTAGAAATCATCTTAAATAATAACTTATTTTCATTTAACAATAAATTTTTTAAACAAACAGAAGGCCTAGCAATGGGGTGCCCTTTAAGCCCATTGCTAGCAGATATATTTATGCATAATTTTACAAAAATAATATTAAATTCGTCACTAGCTAAAAAACATATTAAAATGTGGCACCGTTACGTCGATAATATATTAGCTTGTTTCCAGGGAACTGATAGACAACTCACTCAATTTTTAGATTTCTTAAATAAACTTCACCCTAAAATTAAATTCACAGCTGAAACCGAAATCAATAACAACATTAAATATTTAGATCTGTCTATTACCAGAGTAAATAATAAACTCTCTTTTGACATTTTTAGAAAACCTTCCTTTACCGACTCAATTATCCCTAACCATTCCAGACATCCCTATAAACATAAAATTGCTGCATTCAATTCAATGATTCATAGAGCCTTAAAAATCCCTTTGTCAGCTAATTTTTTCGAGAAGGAAATTAACTTGATTAGAGCTATGGCTTTTAACAATGGTTATGGTTGTGATTTGGTTGATAGACTTCTTAAAAAACAGAAATTTAATAACATCAAACATTTATTATACGCTGGAATATCATTTGAAAAAGAAACAATTAAATATAAATCGTTAACTTATTTTGGCAATGTCAGTTTTCAAGTTAAAAATATCCTAAAAAAGCATAATATTCAAGTTGCATTTAAACCGTACTGTAAAATCAATAACTATATCTTTAATAGTAAAACAAAATTAGATAAATTTAATAAATCCGGAATATATAAATTAACTTGCGCAGATTGTCAAGGGATATACATTGGCCAATTTGGTCGTAATTTCAACATAAGATTGAGGGAACATTTGCGCTCTTTTCGGCTTAAACAGAGTGATAAGTCGTTTTTTGCAAAACACCTTTTAGACGAAAATCACACTTTTGAAAAAGATGTACTTACCATAATCCATCATGCCGAAAAGGGTCGTAAAATGAATTTGCTAGAAGCACTAGAGATACACAAAGCCCGCGCTAATCCGGGAATTCCCTTAATTAACGACCAGGTTGACCTAATGTACACCCCCATTTTTACCGCTGTTTTGTAATTGTGTATATATACCTGTAAAACCTCTAGTTTAAGTTACTCCATGTTTGATAATGACAAGCTAAATTTGTCGAAACTGCAGTCACATTAAATAAAACGTGTTATACAAACAAAGTTAAAAGTGTTTCATTGAATATTTAGAAAGTTATAAACTTAAACATAATTTGCAACTGTGTTTTTTATAAGAATTTCATTAGTTGTGAAATGCACTTGTATATTAGAAAAGTTACAAATTGACAGATTGTTCTTAACTTTATAAGATACAGTTCATACTCACTGTTCTTTTTAATACCTTTCTCGTAATCCTCTTAGCATGATAATAGGATAAATTTTCACATTTTATTATAAAATTAACTCTTGTAAAACAATCCATCACTAACCTAAACTCCCTATCTGCATCTAAAAAGAACACCAAGGCCCTAGCGTAATCATCCTTCTTCAATGCGCTCCTACCCTTTTCGTGTAAAGCCATAGCAATCATGAGACTCTTCTTCTCTTTCGCCGGAATATTAACAACATTCCCATACTGATCTTCCAACTGATAAAAAAAAATTAAATCAACAACCCATTTTAAAATACTCTTCTAAGTACTCACTTGCATGTAGGAATTATCATCCGCGAGCAGTGAAGTGTCAGCTTTTGTGCTCTCCAAATCCTTAAACCTATTTTCATTCTCGTTCAGAGCGCTTACACTTTCATTCAAAGGCAGCGCTAACAACTGATTACCGTTCTTTACTCCCTGATCCGAAAGAGTTTTGTCGTCTTTGATTACAACTCCATTACAAATTAATTTAAACCTACAAATAACACTGGTCGAAATGAAAATCGGCCCTGACACCATTCCTGCTGATTCTTATGTAAAATTACCTCCTGAATCCGAATATGACCCCCGTTTTCCCCCATCACCCACCGTTTTCGGAGGAGGCCCCCCCACCTATTTTTATCACTTTTCGATAATTTGGAGGGATGAAAAGGATTATTTTAGCCTTTACGTTTCTTCTGAGGGGCTAGAGAGGTGAAAAGTTCCAAAACATGAACATTTGTAGCAAGGAGGTAGATTTGGGGGGGGTTTGCCCCCTTAAATTGTAAAAAAATCCTTAAAAATGATCGATTTTTCCGTTTTTTTCGCAGTTTTTTCACTTATTTTCTACCTATTCCAGCTTCCATCCCCCCCTCATCCCCCCCCAAACAATAAAAATATATAGCAACAATAATAAAAATATATTGCAACAGTTCGGAAGATTCACTGTACCACGCTGGCGCTCTCAATACCTCGCACACACAGGTTTGCCCAGGAATTTTCATGCTTTGACAGGTTTAAACTTGCATTGCTCTTGTCACTATAGACCTGCACTGTAATCCTTATCTTCCCTCAGTACATCTCTAGCGATCGTAGAGTCAACTTGTCGGTGCTCTAGGCGGGGATTCTGTGTTTCCAAGTTGTTTAAATTGTGTATAACGGTAGAAATTTTTTAATTCCGGCTTTTTCCAAGTGAATTACAGTACGTGAGTGTGAGTTGTGATTAATATCGAGCATTTATTTACTGTTTAATTATGCCACGCGAGTGTAAAAATCATCCTGATAGCTTCTGCTATGTTTGCGGGGAATTGACTTTAAAAGCGCAACGAAAACCCCTTTCTCCGCTTCTTAAAACTGCTTATAAATTTTACTTTGATTGCCAAGTTGGCGATCAGGACAAGAATTGGGCTCCAACAGTTTGCTGCACTACTTGTTACAGTAGCTTGACCAAATGGCTCAAAGGTACCCGTAAATCAATGCCATTTGCTGTGCCCATGGTTTGGCGCGAACCTCGCTGTCATCTCACAGATTGTTACTTTTGTATGACTTCCACCGTCGGGTTATCTAGCAAAAGTAAGCATACAATTCAGTATCCTAATATCCCTTCAGCTCTAAGACCAGTTCCTCACAACGAATCTTTGCCAATCCCAGTGCCCCCAAAAACCTATACTCTAGAGCCAGAAACAGATTTGAAAGACTTTGAGCCACAGCCTGGCCATCTTATGATACGTTCACCGATGATGAAGAGTGTTCTGCTGATTCAGCTCATCGAAAACCTCACCTCGTTACTCAGTCGGAATTGAATGATCTCGTCAGGGATTTGGAGTTACCTAAGAGTAAATCTCAACTTCTTGGATCTCGACTTCAGCAGTGGAATCTCTTAGAAAAGGGTGTAAAAATCTCTTCTTACAGGACTAGGCAGTCAACCCTGAAATTACTTTTTTTGGCAGATGAAGGCTTAGTGTTCTGCCCTAATTCAAATGCATTGATGATAGAACTGAAGATGCCATGTGACCCAGACAAATGGAGACTGTTTATAGACTCATCAAAGACAAGCTTGAAAGTTGTCCTATTGGCCAATGGGAATGAGTTCCCATCACTCCCGGTTGCATACTCTGTGGATATGAAGGAGACGTACGAAAACATCAGCCGGATCCTTGATAAAATCAAATACCATGATTATAATTGGAAACTTTGCGCTGACTTAAAAGTTGTTGCTCTACTCATGGGCCTGCAATCGGGCTTCACAAAATACTGCTGCTTCCTATGCGAATGGGACAGCCGAGCCCGAGACAAACATTACATCGTACGGAACTGGCCTCTGCGAGAAAGTTTTACTCCCGGTCAGAAAAACGTCGCTCACGATCCTCTGGTCCCGAAGGAAAATATTTACTTGCCGCCTTTGCACATCAAACTCGGATTGATCAAACAGTTTGTGAAAGCAATGGACAAGACCGGTGATGCATTTCAATTTTTGAAAACTAGATTCCCTCGTCTTAGTGAGGCTAAAATCAAGGCAGGAGTTTTCGTGGGCCCCCAGATTAGACAACTTTTCCAAGATTCGACGTTTATTGAACACCTGAATCGAAAAGAAAAACGAGCTTGGATTGCATTCCAAAACGTGTGTGAAAACTTTTTGGGTAACAACAAAAGTGATGATTATGTCGCTCATGTCGAGGAATTGCTGTCAGCGTACAAGGCCATGGGGTGTAACATGTCTCTTAAAGTGCATTTCCTTCACTCACACCTGGACTTCTTCCCTGAAAATTTAGGAGCAGTTTCGGATGGACACGGGGAACGGTTTCATCAAGACATCTCTAAGTTCGAGAGGAGATTTTCGGGGAAGTGGAATGCGAGCATGTTAGCAGAGTACTGCTGGTTTTTGATACGAGAAACTTCTACCTCAGGGTACAAAAGGAAAGCAAGCACCAAATGAAGGTACTTATCTTAGTTATTTATTATTCTTCACATTTATTATTTTACTTTTTATTTATTATTCTTTACAGCTAAAATAATCCTTTTCACCCCTCCAATGGATGGGGGAAACGGGGGGAGTATTGAGAGCGCCAGCGTGGTACAGTGAATCTTCCGAACTGTTGCTATATATTTTTATTATTGTTGCTATATATTTTTATTATTGTTGCTATATATTGTTGCAATATATTTTTATTATTTGGGGGTGTTTGGGGGAGGATGAGGGGGAATGGAAGCTGGAATATGTAGAAAATAAGTGAAAAAACTGCGAAAAAAAACGGAAAAAATTGATCATTTTTAATGATTTTTTTACAATTTAAGGGGGCAAATCCCCCCCAAATCTACCTCCTTGCTACAAATGTTCATGTTTTGGAACTTTTCACCTCTCTAGCCCCTCAGAAGAAATGTAAAGGCTAAAATAATCCTTTTCATCCCTCCAAATTATCGAAAAGTGATAAAAATAGGTGGGGGGGCCTCCCCCGAAAACGGTGGGTGATGGGGGAAAACGGGGGTCATATTCGGATTCAGGAGGTCATTTTACATAAGAATCAGCAGGAATGGTGTCAGGGCTCGAAAAAAACATTGTTTTTGCAGACCAGTATAATAATCATTAACAGTATCTTGAACAAGTTTCTCATCTTTCACGTGGTGAAACAGATTTAACTATGATTTAAAAAAGTAAAACAGTTGGTTAATTTTCACTAATATTTTGGTTTTTACTAGTTGGAATAAAAAAACCAAAATATTAGTGAAATTTAACCAAGTGTTTTCCTTTTTTAAATCAATCATTAACAATTTATATTCGGTCCAAAGAAAATTTATCTGAATATTCGAATAATTGACTATGTTTTTGAATGAATATTCGAATTTGATGAAGAAAACCACTTGTCATGGTTTTATCTCTAGATTCCTAACACGTGTTGTGGTCTTTACAGACCATTAATCGAATACTTTAATTTAAAAAATTCTAAGGCTTAAGTTTTACAGTTAAATCTGCCATTTTAAAATTATTTTAAACGTACCTGTCGATAGGTACATTAATATCGGCGGAAATAATGTTTTTTAAATCCACTCCAGTCGCCGTCAGCACGAGTTCTTTCGTTAGTAATTTCGGAGGTGTCTGATTGAGGACTCTAATTTTGATGGTGGCTAATCCCGAATCCCTGAACCTGTCCCTCTGCTTTAATTTTTCTATGGCGTTCGATTGGAGTTCGGATATGGCGGCGAAGCACTGCTCGAAAGATAATTTTAGAGCATCGCTGTATCTCCGTGCTAACTCCTACAAATTGTTTTCACAATAAGAAAAATATATGAAATTCAAAATTGATTTGTGTTCATTATTCCGGCACTGGATACCCACAGACGGGTTTTGGACTTCAAGGTATTCGTCATAAATTTATCTCGTGATTGAATAAAAGTTTTGCTATGTATAAATATTTAGGTAGTTAGTAGTTTTTACTTTTAAACTAGTCAATTTGTAAATCTATTCTCTTTTTAAAATCTTAATCTACAAGGAATATTTTAAATTTGCCTACTGAGCAAAAAGCAAACAAATAACGTTGTATCAACATTGTAGCAGCATTAATTGTTGTTTTAATGTTGATGAAATATTACTTAAATCGATTTGCTCAGTGGGTGTAATATGATGTAATGTTTGTTATTGTTTTCCCTTGAAGAATAATTAATATTCAATGAAGATTTTTATTACAATAAGTTGTAAATGTAATTGAATGTTAAAAAAGCAGTGATTTAATATTTTTTGCCATGAATCAATTATATTAACAAATTTTTACGATGATTAAATAGCCAAAGAAACATTTATAGATTATAATTTCTATCAATCAATTACGGAACTTATTGAAATGGTATTTCATATATTTTTACATCCCTTTGTGGGCAGGTGGTGGCCGAGCGGTAACGTCGCCGGGCTGTAACGCTCGGCGAGCCACAAATTCGGGTTCGATTCCCGTGCACGGGGAGACTTTATTTCAAAAATAATATCTCGTCGTGACCCTGGGTGTAGTATGACTGTGTGTGATTGTCCGAATGAATAGTTAAATACTACAAATTGTAAATTGTAATAAATTAATTGATACAAAAATATATAGATTGATGATGGCTAATGGGCAAGTTCCCAAGGCCAGGCAAAAGCCAAAAAAAAAAAAACATCCCTTTGTGTGACTATGATGATAAACACAATAAAGAGAGATATTTTTAAAGAACAAAGATCTTAACCTATGAGACGTAAACAATCGCTACCTTGATTTTTTCCTCGCGGGGGCCAAGCACGTCGTCGAAATAAGGGGGCAACCACAACTTCACCGCTTCCTTTTGCAGCCTGTCGCGGATCTGCAGGAAGACATCCTCTATTTTCAAATTGTTGCTCATTTTACAGCACTTTATGGCAAATTTAAATCGCACAAACGTCAGCTGATTTATAACCAAATTAAAAACTCAGTGTTGCCAACTATAAAATGCTTATGAACCTTGCGAACATAGATTGAATATGATTAGTGCTACAAAATAATTGGCAGTAGCCAAATAAATATAAAATATTTATTTTAGATGAAGTTAGGTGTTTCAGGGCCCGTATCAGACCCAGTCGACTCCATATGATTCTATAAGTTCACATATATAGTTGACCGATCCACTCCATGGGAGGGCGCATATGTCGGAATTACAAATTTCCCGCAATTTCTAACGTGGACTCGTTTTCATTCAACAGCTGTCAGATCCGTCGGATCTGAAGGCACAAAAATGCTGATAAGACGAAATCGTCTCGAGATGAGCGTTAATAAATATAAATAATTACAACCGTAAGTATGTAAAATATTTATAAATTCTAACCTATTGTGTATTATTTTAAATAAGTGTACAGTCAAACAAAGTTAAAACCAGGGTGTTACTACATTATTTCTTCCTAGTACATGTGGATGATCTTCAAGTATACTAATTATCCATGGTCGTGGATATTTTCATCATACTGAACTAGGAGCATTTTTTCATGGACTATATCCCCGTTGTTGGATTAAGGCAATTCTGAATCTTTGGGGATGGGCGTTAACATAAATAATTAAAACCGTAAGTTTATGTAATATTTTAAGTTTTTAAGCCATTGTGTATTCTTTTAATTAAATCTGTAGTCAAATACATTTAAAACCAGTGTGTCTACATTATTTCTCTTTATTTCTTCCTAGTATTAGTGAATGATCTTCAAGTACTATGCATGAAACAAGCACGGACGTGGAGATTTTCTTCACACCGAGCTAGGAGCATACTTCCATGGAGAATGTTCCTGTTGCTGTTGGATCAAGCAATTCTGAAATTCCATCTAGTCACAAAGTACAATCCCAGAACATAAATTAATGTCTTGAATTCAATTACATGGTTTTTCTGTTGCATTTCACTATTGATCAAATGAGATTCACTATATCCCAAATATGTTTCACCTTGTCAAATATAAGTCAAAAGTTTTCCCGTTTTGCGAAATGAGTTTCACTAAATACCAAATACTTTTCCCTTTAATATTTTTGCAGAACATTTTTGCAGTAACAATAACTTTCTTCTGGAAATATTTTATTTGTATTTGTATATACAGGGAGTTTTCTTTTAAGTATAAGTATTCCAAATTCAACCTATTTTCTGTAAATCTTTAGATATTCCTTGTTTTTTTAAGTTCCATTTGAAGCTTTAAATGAGTGTTTTCCACTCCCAGACTAAGCATGAAGTAAAATTTCGAGTTTAGAAAAGCCCCGTGAAAATTTGTCGAGGGTCGCGCAGCGACCCGAGACAAATTTTCTGGGCTTTTCTAAACTCGAAATTTTACTTCATGCGCCACGCGTATAAAACACAGATTTCAAGTGAAATACGAATATATATAAATTTTACAATATTTTAGTGTTTTATACGCGTGGCGCATGAAGTAAAATTTCGAGTTTAGAAAAGCCCAGAAAATTTGTCTCGGGTCGCTGCGCGACCCTCGACAAATTTTCACGGGGCTTTTCTAAACTCAAAATTTTACTTCATGCTTAGTCTGGGAGTGGAAAACACTCGTTTAAAGCTTCATATTGAACTCTTTTGAAAAACAACGAATGTCGGAAAATTTACAGCTTATGCATATGTTTACCTTAAAGAAAAATTCACTGTATGGAACACTACTTACGCCAACATCCATTCTCGGTTAAGGAGACCTCTTATTTCATTTCTCAGATGCATTTTTTGACGAACTGCAGACATTTTGTTGAGAAGTGAAATCTAATTGACACACTGATAAGGTTTTGACATATAGAGAAATATATTTGTAATAACTTTTAAAATATACATTTAACATGTTCATTAGGTCTTTGTTATTTTTCGCATCGCACGGTAATTTAATACTGTGCGATGTTCCCAGCACCGCACTCACCATTCAATGTTATGACCCCCTGCACCGCACTCCCCGCTTAGCAAAAACCCACCCGCCCACCGCGCCCAAAGACGATTGCAGCGCCGTCCCATCGAGTGGGTCGGTTAACTAAAATCATGATACGTGGGGCGCCCTATGAGTTATCAATCAAATTTAATCTATGGCCGGTATTTCCGAAGTTGATCGCACGAGCCGATCGCATGACGTATGGCCGTTTCATACGCTCCGGTATTACCCACTGAAATATAGTAATACTGGAACGCGCTCTGGCGACGCCAGCGCGAGCCGACAGAGATAGCGAGTAACGGGTCTTGTGTCTCCGTCGTACAGTCCGTGACGTGATGTACGCCGCCTGACTTTAGTTCTAATGCGCATGCGCGAGGAGCGTGAGACAATGACACAAGACCCTTTGGTCGCTGTCTCTCTCGGCTCGCTTTCTTAACCCAGCGATCATAGGCAGTGCGCGTTCCAGTATTACTATATTTCAGTGGTATTACCGAAATGAAATCATATGGCGATATTTTTGACGGTTGCCGTTTAATCACCCTCGGAGTTAACAGTCGAGATTGACAAAATTGCAAAAAAAAACTTGTTTTTCTCTGTTCCAGATAACTCGCTAATCGTTTAATTCAACATCGAAGGCGTTATCGAAGCGCCGGATTTGAAAAATTGCTCAATTGAGCCAACCTTATACGCGCTTAACTTACCTTAATATTTGTCTTCACTCATAGAAATCCCCACAGATTTTGTCTACACATCACCGACTTCACTTAATATCCCGAGCTATCATTAATATTAAATTCATTGGGAATTTTGGTGAATTCAAAAAAAAAAAATGGTTTAATATAGGCAACACAGTTTACGCAGCTGATACAAACTAGGCACCTATTTTACCGACGAAAAATTGATTATTACAATTATCGGGTAATTCATCTTCAAGTTCAAAATATACGCTAAAACATTATGCTAACTCAGTGTGTTTTAAAATTCATAATATTTCATTGTTTATACGCGTTATCGAAGCTCTAGATTTGAAAAATCGCTCAATTGAGCTAACCTTATACGCGCTTAACTTGCCTTGATATCTGACTTCACTCGTAGAAATCACAACAGATTCTGTTTACACGTCACTGACTTCACTAAATATCCCAAGTTATCAATAATAATAAATTCATTGGGAATTTTGCTGAATTAAAAAGAATGATTATGGTTTAATATAGGCAACACAGTTTACGCAGCTGGTACAAACTAGGTACCTATTTTACCGACGAAAAATTGATAATTACAATTATCGGGTAATACATCTTCTTAATTACGTTAAATTGTACTTTTATTACTGTTATTTTGGACTTTAAGGTCCGGATTAAAATAGTTATTTATAATTGAGATTCCTGTATTTTATAGATAACTGTAAAAGTAACAGTTATCTATAATAAAATACAGGAATCTCTGCAATTCAAAAATTCTGTCTGTGACGCCATCTGTGCACATCACTATGAACTTTCTGGTAAGCAGTGGCGTAGTGCCGATTAATAATTACATTTTAATGAAGAATATTTGATTAAAATCTTTAAAAATGCACTGTTTTAAAATTAATTATTATAGTGAGGAATATTAGTTGATAATTTATTGTACAGACTGAATAAGAATGTATCCGATAGCGGATTTTACCGACGAAAAATTGATAATTACAATTATCGGGTAATTCATCTTCTTAATTACGTTAAATTGTACTTTTATTACTGTTATTTTGGACTTTAAGGTCCGGATTAAAATAGTTATTTAATAGTGAGATTCCTGTATTTTATAGATAACTGTAAGAGTAACAGTTATCTATAATAAAATACAGGAATCTCTGCAATTGAAAAATTCTGTCTGTGGCGCCATCTGTGCACATCACTATGAACTTTCTGGTAAGCAGTGGCGTAGTGCCGATTAATAATTACATTTTAATGAAGAATATTTGATTAAAATCTTTCAAAAAGCACTGTTTTAAAATTAATTATTATAGTAAGGAATATTAGTTGATAATTTATTGTACAGACTGAATAAGAATGTATCCGATAGTGGATTTTCCCGACGAAAAATTGATTATTACAATTATTGCTAATTCATCTTTTTAATTAAATTGAATTGTACATTTATGACTGTTATTTTGGACATAATGGTCCGGAATAAAACAGTTATTTATTATCGAGATTCTTGTATTTTATAGGTAATTGTAAAAGTAACAGTTATCTATAATAAAATACAGGAATCTCTGCAATTCAAAATTCTGTCTGTGGCGCTATCTGTTCACATCACTATAAACTTTCTGGTAAGCAGTGGCGTAGCGCCGATTAATAATTAAGTTTTAATATAGAATATTTGATTAAAATCCTTAAAGGAGCACTGTTTTTCGAATTATTAGTTATAGTGAGGAATATTAGTTAATAATTTGTTGTACAAACGGAATAAGAATATATAAGATAGAAGATTTAAATAAATCGAAATGTGTTGTATATATTTAGAGTTTGCGAATCTCGCAAGCGCGTTCGACAGTACAATTTCAATTTAATCTCATCCTCATCATCATGTTAATCAACAGAATTGGAATACTCACAAAAAATTATAGACAGGTATGTTAAATTGTGATTTTAATTGAAATTGAATGAAATAGATATTTATCTTTTTATTAGAGAGTTTTAGGAACCGACTTTTTTTCTAAAATAAGGTCTAAAGATTATGTAAAAGTTTTATTAATGAGGTATTTACTTGTTAGGCAAAATGTCTCAATAATATTGAGCCATTTTGCCAATTGAGTCAATATTTTAAAGAACAATCATTGCAATATCTCAATAATTCTATTCTTATATTTGAATGGACAAATATTGCAATATTTGCAATTATATAATGTTTCTGAGGATTGTGATAAAATTATTATAAACAAATATTTCTTTATAAATAATTCCTTGTAAATCTTCTCATTGAAATATTTGTATCCACTGAGCAAAAAACAAACCAATAACGTTATATCAACATTGTCGCAACATTAAACGTTGTTTTAATGTTGAAAATACATTACTAAGATGTGATTGCTCAGTAGGCAGTAATATAATATTTCTAAGGATAAAATTATTATAAAAACATATTTCTTTATAGATAAATCCTTGTCGATCTTCTAGCACAGTTGGACGAGAAAAACGCTTGGAAGAATACAGAAAATTTCAAATGGACGATGGCATTCCGGTTTACTTGAAAGGCGGCTTTATGGATAAACTCCTGTTTCAGACTACTGTAATGCTATGTATTTGTGGAATCATCAATGGAGGAATGACACTTTACAGCATGGCAAAACCGAAAAAGAAGAAATAAAATACTTTAAGATACAAATTCAATTATTGGAGTAGATAATTAATACTTTATATATTACTTAAATAAAAACATGACTCAAAATAGTAAAACTAGTTTTAAAATTGTGTTTACGAAATCAAATAAAGAATGCGAAATTAGAATCATTTAGAATATATACAGGGGATTTTTCTTATAACTATACATATATACCCTGATGTGTGAGCTGTAAAATTTCAGTCATCCATTGTTTTTTTAAAGTGTTCATTTTGAAGTTTTAGACAAGTGTTTTCAATCCCAGATTAAGCATGAAGTAAAATTTCGAGTTTAGAAAAGCCTGAAAATTTGGTTTGGTCGCGTAGCGCGAAGCGCGGAGCGACCAAACCAAATTTTCAGGCTTTTCTAAACTCGAAATTTTACTTCATACGCCACGCGTGTAAAACACTTATTTTAAGTGAAGTTCAAAATATACCGCTAAAACATTACGCTAACTCAGTGCAATTTGAACTTCATTATATTTCAGTGTATATAGGCGTGGCGCATGAAGTAAAATTTGGAGTTTAGAAAAGCCTGAAAATTTGGTTTGGTCGCTCCGCGCTTCGCGCTACGCGACCAAACCAAATTTTCAGGCTTTTCTAAACTCCAAACTTTACTTCATGCTTAACCTGGGAGTGGAAAACACTCGTTTGATATTCAATGTGCATACAATATAAAAACAATATAGATTGCATATATTGTTACTATATTGATATTTAATATAGAAACAATTTTATTATTTCTTCAATCGAGCAACTTTAGGTAATAAAAGAAGAAATAACTGTTTTGTACTTCAAAATAAGTCAGTGTTTTATACGCGTGGCGCATGAAGTAAAATTTCGAGTTTAGAAAAGTCTAATTTGGCTCGGTCGCTCCGCTTCGCTACGCGCCTGAGCCAAATTTTCAGGCTTTTCTAAACTCGAAATTTTACTTTATGCCTAACCTGGGAGTGGAAAACACTCGTTAGATATTCAATGTGCATACAATATAGAAATAATATAGATTGCATATATTGTTACTATATTGATATTTAATATAGAAACAATTTTATTATTTCTACAATCGAGCAACTTTAGGTAATAAAAGAAGAAATAACTGTTTTGTACTACAAAATAAGTCAGTGTTTTATACGCGTGGCGCATGAAGTAAAATTTCGAGTTTAGAAAAGCCTAATTTGGCTCGGTCGCTCCGCTTCGCTACGCGCCCGAGCCAAATTTTCAGGCTTTTCTAAACTCTAAATTTTACTTCATGCTTAACCTGGGAGTGGAAAACACTCGTTAGTATTCAATCTGCATACAATATAGAAACAATATAGATTGCATATATTGTTACTATATTGATATTTAATATAGAAACATTTTTTTTATTTCTACAATCGAGCAACTTTAGGTAATAAAAGAAGAAATAACTGTTTTGTACTACAAAATAAGTCAGTGTTTTCTACGCGTGGCGAATGAAGTAAAATTTCGCGTTTAGAAAAGCCTAATTTGTCTCGGTCGCTCCGCTTCGCTACGCGCCCGAGCCAAATTTTCAGGCTTTTCTAAACTCAAAATTTTACTTCATGCTTAACCTGGGAGTGGAAAACACTCGTTAGATATTCAATGTGCATACAATATAGAAACAATATAGATTGCATATATTGTTACTATATTGATATTTAATATAGAAACAATATTATTCTTTCTACAATCGAGCAACTTTAAGTAATAAAAGAAGAAATAACTGTTTTGAACTTTAAAATAAGTCAGTGTTTTATACGCGTGACGCATGAAGTAAAATTTCGAGTTTAGAAAAGCCTAATTTGGCTCGGTCGCTCCGCTTCGCTCCGCTTCGCTCCGCTTCGCTCCGCTTCGCTCCGCTTCGCTCCGCTTCGCTACGCGCCCGAGCCAAATTTTCAGGCTTTTCTAAACTCGAAATTTTACTTTATGCTTAACCAAGGATTGGAAACACTCCTTGGCAACTTCAAATCGAATTAAAAAAAAAAAACAACCAATGCCTAAACATTTACAGAGTGTGGATATACTTAAAAGTATACTTAAAAGAAAACTTCTGTGTTTAAGCTTAAGCTTAATTTAATTCTTTATAAATGTATTTATCTCTATTTAAATTATAATTATGGTGTAATCATTTAGTTAAGGGTCAATAAATAGCACAAAGAAATGCCAGCCCAGAATTATCTGGCAAACGGACAAAGAAGATCTATTTCTGATCGATCGCAAACAGTGAGTGAAAAATCGCTTGAAGATGTGGTCGGCAATTTTATCGAGGGCTGTTCCTCTCCAGGTACAATTATAAACATCATTATTCATTTGTTTGTAAAGTAACATTCTAGTCTTTCCGAAAGATACCTTGTTCTTTAAACTTTTTTTAATTAAATTTAAATGTTATAATCACTTGATTGTATAATTTTTATGTTCTAAAATGAGACTTTCCTTTCAATATCATTTGTACCGAGGTTTATATTTTTATTATAAAAACTCGATACAATTAAAGTCTAAAAAAATCGCTTGTTAAAATTTTAAACGACCAGTGGAGAAAAAGGATTACTTGTTTCATTTAATATTAAACGAATTTATTGATAATCCTGGCAATTTCCATTTAAACAGAATTATACAAATTTGATAAAGTTGAAGTTATAATCACTTGATTTTATAATTTTTATGTTCTAAAATAAGACTTTCCTTTCACTATCATTTATACCGAGATTTATACTTTAATTATACAGGGTGCGGCAGGGAAACTTGCCATTTGTCCTATGTCATTTTTAAAACCACTTGAAACAAAAATTCAGGATGTGTACAATACGATAAAAAAGGAAATAAATCGGTATGTGAAATAATTTTTCTTTTATTGGCCTTTCAATCAATAAAAGAAAAAGTATTTCACATTGTGACCTCCGGCTGCTCATTAAATTGCGGAGCGGGCGTGGGTATGGGATTAACGTGAATAATAGTTTTCTTTTATTTTTTTTATAGAACCAACAAAAATTTTATTCAAAACAAAAGTGAAAAGTAAATTAAAGTTTTGTTCGGTTTAACAAACAAACAAAAAAAAATGCCTACTTATCTAATGTTAGTAAATAATACTAAATAACTAAAGAAACAAAACAAGTTGGGCGCCACCTAGAGCTTCACCGGTCTAGGGCAGTATATATCTAAAATTGTCCTTTTTTTTCTTATCTTTCTGCAGCAACGCGTATTTTCACTTACGCGATTCACGCCGCACACAGTAATTGTCAGGAAACTCGAATTAAATTAGCACTTATCTTAATTTCTCTTCCGATGCTCCTCTACTCCCAATCAGGAATCCTCCTCCACAGGTAACAATCCTCCCCAATATGACCACAGAGCTCAAAAAGGGTCCATAGGTACACGCAACTGTTGTTATTTTGAACACTGCGAATGAAATCGGCAACGCAGGAACGCAGCAAGGTCGAGGAATTGACAACACCGCACCTGGTGTTAAATTGTAGCACCAGGGCAACACCTGTTCTGGCAACACGGCGACCGGTGTTAAAATGGAGCCCCAAATAAAAACGATTTATCCTGAGACCCAAAACTGAAGGTTCCTAAATAATTCGGAGGTATTAGGATCAAAAATCACTTGAATCTAACTATCTCACCTCTGTCGAAGAGAAACCTCGCGAAACGGTAATAAAATATCACAACTATTACTTGAAAACTGCGCTAGCGTACGCCCTCTCGCTCTACCCTAACGAAACTGACTCGACACCTGGCAGACCGTCGAACCCAAAAAAAAAAACTCTAAAAACAATATTCTCAATTGCAGACATTTAGCGTCTGCAACCAAATATGAGCTCTTTTTAAAATGAAACGTTACAACATATCGATTTAATTCTTTTTTTATCGTATTGTACACATCCTGAATTTTTGTTTCAAGTGGTTTTAAAAATGACATAGGACAAATGGCGGCCCTCATTAGCGATACACTGATCCACCCGCTTTTTAAAGTTTTCTCTACTCTTTCGAGCATATCGACGGGAATCTTGGCGATGGCTTGGCGAATGTTGTCCTTCAGGTGTTGCAGGGTCCGTGGTTTGTCATTGTAAAGAATGTATTTAAGATATTCCCACAAATAAAAGTCACAGGGAGTCAAATCGGGGGAGCGCGCCGGCCACAGTACGTCACCCCTCAAGGAGATTAGGCGCTCGTGGAAGTGTTCCCTCAAAAGTTCTATTGAAGTTCTCACTGTGGATGCCGTGGCTCCGTCCTGCTGGAACCATACGTCCCCAAGTTCCATTTCTTCAAGTTTTGCGAGAAAAAATGCCTCAATCATTTCTCTGTAGCGAACTGCATTCACAATAACAGTGTGTTCTTCTTCCTCGAAAAAGTAAGGGGTTCTGGAAGTCCGTTGACCTCCAGGCCCTTTTTTTGCCACACTGCCACTTTCCCTGAATGTGTCCACCCATGAAACGATTGATTGCCGGCCAGGAACGGGACCCGTGGGGTGAATATTGAACCGAGTTCGGAAGGCAGGTTGGGTGGCAACCATGAAACAATGATTTTAGAGATATGATCTTGCGCATGTTTGCCGCCATATTGGTTTGTCTACTACGTCACGCGGTTAGTAAACAAGAGACGCATTTTCCAAGCTTTCATTTTATTCCGTTTTGTGTATTAATATTTAGTCAGTCATAGTTTTATTTAGTTCATTTTGGTGTATTTATAGTGGTTGTTTAGTTTATTTTAATATTAAGTGTTTAGTTTTATAAGTACATTCAATGTGTTTCGTGCTTCGTTGTGATCGATTGAACATTTATTGACAATAAAATTATAGTTTTAGTTAGTTTATTGTAGTGTATTTATAGTGTTTGTTTATTAAGTACTAAATATTTTAGTTAAGTGTTTAGTTTAATAAACAATTTATAGTGTTTCCGTTGTGTTGTGATCGGTTGAACATCCATTGTCTATCATCATGAGGTGTGCGGTGTTTGGTTGCAAAAGTGATGACCAAGCTAAGGATTATAAAAAAGGAGACTTTATGTTCATTCGTTTTCCGAAAGAGTTGGCTGTTCGTAAAGCTTGGGAAAATTCTTGTTGTCGTAAAGACAAAATAAACACGACTAATGCTAGAGTGTGTTCAAAACATTTTATCGAAGAGGATTATGCCCGTAATTTACAACAGGAGTTACTGGGATATACTACCAAAAATCGCCGGCTTCTTAAACCAAGTGTGGTGCCAACAGTAAATTTGCCGATAACATCTTTACGTTCTGACGTTGCGAGTACTTCTATGGCTTCTACATCGAGGCAAAAGAGGATAGCAAGGAGGCACAGTTCGCTTTTGGTCAATGAACTTTTAAAAGAGGATTTAATACAAGAATGGTAAGCTTTTATTATAAAATAGCAATATCAAATAGAAATAAAATATTTAAAATTCTCAAAATATTGAGGCCTAGTGGATAGGTATTTTGTTGCATTTAAACATAATATTTATTATTTTTTGCACTTCCGGGACTTAAGTGCCTAGTTTAGTCCCCTGTGACTAAACTATCACTTTCTCTCCCTTGGGAATTGAGCGTCCCAAGGGACGTAAAGTCAGGAGCGTACTGGTTTAATTTGCGTTTACGGGTCATTAATATAAAAAAATAAACTGAATGCAGCTATAAATTTGATTTTTATTACGTTTAAAAATTACAGTTTTCGCTATAACTCTTTAATAATTATAATTATCAAAATTAGTATTAATTGAATTAAATTACTTTAAAGTGCAAAAAATATTGAATAATTCTCAGGACTAATGTGTTTTAAAATGCAAAGTTGATATAAAGTATTTATGTCATAAGTATATAATATTTGAACTTATTGGAAACCCCTATAACTTATTGCGGAGCAAGGCTATAAGTATGGTAAGTGAATAAATCTTATTTATATACAAAAAAGCATAAAATGTCCGTTATCCTAATAAAATTTTATTTTTGAGCTTTTTTTTATTCGAAATATATTTAGTGGCTTTGTCATTTTGGTTTTGAGTACTACTACATTTTAACACAAAATGAGACAGTTCTTCCAATAAAGTATCAATTTATGTACTAGTGTAATAAAAAAGTATTTTAAGCTGTAAAATTAAATTTATTGTTTAGTCATACATAAAATACGTTGTCAATGGCAATGTTGTTTTATAAGTTTACAATAATAACAATTTCTTAAATTATTAAAATAATTAACCAAAGATAGTGTAAATGTTTACACTGTAATTATGTAAATTGCGAAATATGGATTTGTTAGTGTTTGAATGCCGCCAACATTTACTTACCGCATGACGTCATGCGCAAAAATGAACGAGTTTGAACAAATTTAGTGTCATATCTTTAAATCATTGTTTCATGGGTGGCAACCACCGAACGGCCATTGGAAAAGTAGGCCTCGACGGCGAACGCACGCTCCTCCTTTGTCTAAGGCATGACGACAACTAGATTGAGCGGTAACAAAACTTCAAGACCCCCTCTATCGAATGATACCCTCCCTACCCCTATCTGACCACGTTTCGCTCTTTGGCGCTCAGTTCAAATCAGCAAGTTTCCCTGTCGCACCTTGTAAAAGCTCGATATAGTTAAAGTCTTAAAAAACGCATGTTAAAATTGAAAATTTCAAAGGACCTTATTAATAAATCCTTAAATCAGTGACGGCTCGCAGCCTAACTTCAGGGTAGGCCACAGCGCCAAGGCACACAAAATTTGAGGTTGGGATTGCGCTTTATAAATACAAGGAATTGCATTGCGGATACATATTACCTTGGGCCTCTGGCTTACGCTTCTTATAGTTTGCACACTTTAAACATAATATATAAAATTACGAAAAAACTATTCGTGAAAATGCAATGTCTTAATTAATAAGACATTGTTTGCATTTTCACGAATAGTTTTTTCGTAATTTTATATATTATATAAAAATTCAATACATGAAAATGCATTTCATAAATTTTAAACTTCATTCATAATCCTGATGATAATCTCGAACAAATGCATTTTTTTTTAGATAACTAACGTTGCAATTGATTATTTTTTAAATACATATTAATTACAGAATGGTGTTAGATATTGCTCTGGAACTCCGATGAAACTGTTGCGTAATTACGAGAAGTTCCAGAAAGACAACGGAGTGCCAGTTTATATAAAAGGTGGACCCATGGACAGGGTTCTTATGGGACTCACTGTTGGATTAATTTTTTTGGGAATAGGTGATGGTGGATGGACTTTATTGAAGATGGCCAGACCCAAGAAGAAGTAGACAGTTTTTAAGTATTGTCGAAATTTACTTACTTACACACTGAGCAAAAAACAAACAAATTACGTTATATTAACATTGTAGCAACATTAAACGTTGTTTTAATGTTGAAGAAACATTTCTAAAATGTGTTTGTTCAGTGGGTACTTACTATGTTATGAATAATGTATGTAAATAAAGTTTACTTATTTTAGTATGCACTTTGAGTTTGATTTTGTTTAGGTTAAAAGTAATCAAAATAATCACAAGTTTGAGATTTAACAACATTAAAATAAAATCTTAAGTAAATTTTTATAAAGATTGACAACTAACGATTTGGGATGTTGATGAAAATCATAAAAATTGGCTGAAATTGAGGAAAATCTTGAAACTTGATTGCTATCGATATTTTGTAGATTCATGAAATTCTCAAAACTTCTAAAATCACATGCACTATAGAAATATTTAAAAGAGTTAAATTTGACGCTTTAAACGAGTGTTTTCCACTCCCAGATTAAGCATGAAGTAAAATTTCGAGTTTAGAAAAGCCTGAAAATTTGGTTTGGTTACGTAGCGCGAATTTACCTAAAGTTGCTCGATTGTAGAAAGAATAATATTGTTTCTATATTAAATATTAATATAGTAACAATATATGTAATCTATATTGTTTCTGTGTTGTATGCAAATTGAATATCTAGCGTATGTTTTCCAATCCCAGTTTAAGCATGACGTAAAATTTCGAGTTTAGAAAAGCCTGACAGTTTGGATTTTCCAGGGCGCGCGAGCGAAGCGAGTCGTGCCATGGCAAACCAAATTTTCAGGCTTATCTAAACTCGAAATTTTACTTCATGCGCCACGCGTATTAAACACCGATTTCAATTTAAGTTAATTTGTTTACAATATTTCAATGTTTTTAGTTTTTAATACGCGTGGCGCATGAAGTAAAATTTCGAGTTTAGAAAAGCCTGAAAATTTGGTTTGGCCGCTCCGCGCTTCGCGCTACGCGTCCTAACCAAATTTTCAGGCTTTTCTAAACTCGAAATTTTACTTCATGCTTACCCTGGGAGTGGACAACACTCGTTAGGGATAATTTATATTAATTTTTCAAGTGTTTAATGACTTTTTCACATTCTTGATTTATGAGTTACGATTTCTTCTTTAAATTCAATTCACACAAAAATCAGGTTAAAATAACAAAATTTTGACTTTGAGTGGATAACTTAAAGACTACAGAATGGGGCATTTTCTAATTTTTACATATTTTGAAAAAGCATACCTTTCTTAACACCCGCAGAAAGTTTTATGTAAATTCATGCTTGGCTTTTGAGTTGTGGTGTTTTTTAAATACAACTTCAAAAATCAGGATAAACAATAAACTACGTGACTACTATTAGACATTTTTGGATATTCGTTGTTTTTTTTTTTTAAGAGTTTAGTTTGAAGCTTTAAACGAGTGTTATCCACTCCTAGGTTAGGCCTATTAAAATTCATTTGCGATTTATGCGCGCATTATACCCTGCATAAACGCGACGAAAAACGAATTTTCGAATTAATTCGAAAACTACTTGCTTTAGGAGTATAGTATAATACTTATTTGCGCCACGCGTATAAAACACTGACTTCTTTTGAAGTACAAAACAGTTATTTCTTCTTTTATTACCTAAAGTTGCTCGATTGTAGAAAGAATAATATTGTTTCTATATTAAATATCAATATAGTAACAATATATGCAATATATATTGTTTATTGTATGCAGAGTAAATATCTAACGAGTGTTTTCAACTCCTAGGTTAAGCATGAAGTAAAATTTCGAGTTTAGAAAAGCCTGAAAATTTGGTTTGGTCGCGTAGCGCGAAGCGCGGAGCGACCAAACCAAATTTTCAGGCTTTTCTAAACTCGAAATTTTACTTCATGCGCCACGCATACAAACACTGAAATATTATGAAATTCAAAACGCACTGAGCGCATAATGTTTTAACGGTATATTTTGGACTTTACTTACAATAAGTGTCTTATACGCGTGGCGCATGAAGTAAAATTTCGAGTTTAGAAAAGCCTGAAAATTTGGATTTGCCGGTGCGCGACTCGCTTCGCTCGCGCGAAAACACTTGTCTAAAACTTCAAAATGAACATATTAAAAAAACAATGGATGACTGAAATTTTACAGCTCACACATCAGGGTATATATGTATAGTTATAAAAAAAATCCCCTGTATATATTCTAAATGATTCTAATTTCGCATTCTTTATTTGATTTCGTAAACACAAATTACGTTATATTAACATTGTAGCAACATTAAACGTTGTTTTAATGTTGAAGAAACATTTCTAAAATGTGTTTGTTCAGTGGGTACTTACTATGTTATGAATAATGTATGTAAATAAAGTTTACTTATTTTAGTATGCAGTTTGAGTTTCATTTCGTTTAGGTAAAAAGTAATCAAAATAATCACAACTTTGAGATTTAACAACATTAAAATAAAATCTTAGGTAAATTTTTTTAAAGATTGACAACTAACGTTTGGGATGTTGATGAAAATCATGAAAATTGGCTGAAATTAAGGAAAATCTTGAAACTTGATTGCTATCGATATTTTGTAGATTCATGAAATTCTCAAAACTTCTAAAATCACATGCACTATAGAAATATTTAAGAGAGTTAAATTTGACGCTTTAAACGAGTGTTTTCCACTCCCAGATTAAGCAGGAAGTAAAATTTCGAGTTTAGAAAAGCCTGAAAATTTGGTTTGGTTGCGTAGCGCGAAGCGCGGAGCGACCAAACCAAATTTTCAGGCTTTTCTAAACTCGAAATTTTACTTCATGCGCCAGGCGTGTAAAACGCTGATTTAAAGTGAAATTAAATAACATATAAAGCATCTTTAAACATTAAAAGTGCGATTCTTTACGCAATCTACAACAAATTGGTTTAACAAAGACTAAATAAAGAGTTTTTGATTAAATCTTTGTGAAACCAATTTGTTTTAAATTGCACAAAGAATCGCACTTTTAATGTTTAAAGAAGTCGAGGGGATTAGCCGATACGGGGCCAAGAAGTAATCCCGGAAGTATTACCGGAAGTAAAGCTCGCATCCGGATAAAAGCTTAAGTTTACTTTCCGGAAAAGTTCCAGGAAAGGTTTCGGGTAAAAGCTCGCATCCGGATGAAACCTAAAGTTTACTTTCCGGGAAAGCTCCCGGAAAGTTTTCTGGTGAAAGCTCGAGTTCACTTTTCGGGAAAGCTCCCGTAAAGTTTTTCGGTGAAAGCTCGCCTCCGGATAAAAGCTCAAGTTTACTTCAACTTACCTGTTTCTATATAACTGTTAGCTCTTTTCTGTATAACTAGTACCTGTTTTAAATGGCAGGTTTTCTGTATAACTGGTACAGACCTGTTTCTGTGCAACTGGTACATATTTCAAATAGCTGGTACCTGTTTCTGCACAACTGGTACCTGTTTTTTAAATAACTTGTACCTGTTTTCCTAATATCTAGTTCAAAACAGGTATAAGTTATTTAAAACAGGTAAAAGCTGTACAGAAATAGGTACATACCAGCTATTTAAAACAGGTACCAGTTATACAGAAACAGGTGCCAGTTATACAAGAAACAGTTATACAAGGAACAGGTACCAGCTATTTAAAACAGGTACTAGTTATACAGAAAACAGCTAACAGTTATATAGAAACAGGTAAGTTGAAGTGAACTTGAGCTTTTATCCGGATGCGAGCTTTCACCGAAAAACCTTCCAGGAGCTTTCCCGAAAAGTACACTCGAGCTTTCACCAGAAAGATTTCCGGGATATTTCCCGGAAAGTAAACTTTAGCTTTCATCCGGATGCGAGCTTTTACCCGAAAGCTTTCCTAGAACCTTTCCGGAAAGTAAACTTAAGCTTTTATCCGGATGCGAGCTTTACTTCTGGTATTTTTTTTTTTTTTAGGGGTAACGAACGGAAGTTAGGGTTATTTCTGCCCTAGCACCGCAGCCGTGTGGCTTATTGTACTTCTTCCGTTACCGTAGTTAATTAAAGAGCTCTGTTTCATTAGCTAAATCCAGCAGCTATCCGATCATCTTTCGCTTCGGAAAGTGGGTTGAGTTCCCTTGGACAATTATTCTATATAGAAATAACAAAATCTAAAAACAATAATAACATAAGGAAAACTAATAATGAAATTGATTTATTATCCTAAAATATTTTGCATGATACCAAATTTAAAAATATCATCTGATTTTGCCTATCACGTCAAGTTTTTGTTCTATCGCATGGACTTCTTTCGTGATAGTCATGAAAGATTTATTGGGAATTAAAAAGGCTAACAATTATATCGAACGTAAACGTGACGTGATAGGCAAAAATAGTTGAGGTTTTTGAAAACGGCACACCAAAATTAGTTGAAAACAAGTATTAGAGCTAAGTTTGCTTCCCTCCAGGTAGTAAGTGCCTCGCACTTGAATAGTACATGTGAGGCGTTTACATCCTCTTCATAGCATAGTCTGCATATTGGATCTTCTGTAAACAGTTTCATGTTATGCAGATGTTTCCTTAGGGTGCAGTGTCCAGTTATCATTTCTGTGACCATTCTAAGGGTGTTTTTACTGAGTTTGAGGGCCTCAGTTGCTAGTTCTTGGCAGGGTTTTTTCATCAGTAGTTTACTGTGTCTGTGCCCTGTCAGGTTTTCCAGCGCTCGGAGTGTCTTTCCAGAGTTCACTCTTTTACCCTTGGTTTTATTGACTTTTTGGGGATCGGTAGCATCGGTTCTGGTCCAATGTAGGGTCTACGTGATCCAATCTTTGCCAATTCGTCGGCTTTCTCGTTGCCATCCTTCCCTGTGTGTCCCGGCGTCCACCGTTGAGTTACGGTGTTTACGGTCGCCAGTTTCGTCAGGTTTTGAATGCACTTCCATGTTAGCTTAGATTGGATCTTATAGCTATCAAGTGCACTTAGAGCAGCTTGGCTGTCTGTGAGGATCAAGATCTTTTGCCTCCTATATCCCCGTCGCAGGTTTTCCATAATACATTGGTTAATCACGAAAATGTCGGCTTGATGTGCAGTTGCCATCCTCCCCAGAGACACAAAGATGTCACATTTTAGGGTTACGCCGTGGGTCCCAGTGCCAGCTCCACCTTCTTTGCTTGATCCGTCGGTGTAGCAGATCAAGGTTCCAGAAGGGGTTGCGCTTCTCCTTGTCCCCTTCACACTGTATTGTGAAGGGTCTATTAAGGGAGTAGCGTGGTATCATGTAGTCACTTCCCATTTGCAGTAGAGGTTTGGTAACTACCTATTCTATTCTGGAGTTGTTTCCTGTGAGGTGCCAGTTTCCAGTTGTCCTCAACCTATATGCCCCTAGTCTGGCCTTACTTTTAACCACTAGATCTAATGGTTGGAGGTTTAGTAGGGTCTCCATTGAGGCTAATTCCGGTATTACTTCCTGGCCCCGTATCGGCTAATCCTCTCTACTTTTTTTTTCCTGTGGGGGCCGTCTTCCTTTCGGATCCGGATGCACTGCAGCCTAGGTGACTTATTGTACTGCCCCAATATTATTACACTCACGCAACTATTCCGAACTCGATGCCCTGCACTAGCTTGTGCAGGTACTTCAGAGGTTGCGCGTGGAAATCATTTAGTTCCATTTATCTGTTCCCAAATATGAGCCGTCTTTTGCTCTCCAGCGCATTGCACCTGCACAGAACGTGCATAGCTGTTTCCGGTGCCGTATTACAGAGGCGACAGTTGGTGTCGCCGTTGTATAGCCCGATTTTCCTTAGATGCTCTTTAACAGTCATGTGGGCTGTGAGCATTCCTATGGTTGTTTTCAGCTGTGCCCTACTCAATGTTAGTAGTCCTGCAGCTTGGCTTGAGTTAGGACCTTTTATAAGGGCCTTACTATGGTTAAGGCCTGGTCTGTTTTCCCAATATTCCTTGTGTTTGTTGCGAGTTCACTTCCTGACTTCAAGGCGACTCGACTTTTTTGTTATGCCCAAGGCAGGTTCGGGTCCCATAAATGAAATAGTGGCTCCCTGCCTTGATAGCTCGTCAGCTTTTTCATTACCCGCAATACCAGAGTGACCCGGCGTCCAGACAAGCGTAACCTTGTTCTGTCTCGCTAGGTCAATCAGGGTATTGAAGCATTCCAATACCAGTTTGGATGAAGTCTTTTGACTCTGGAGAGCCTTCAGTGCCGCCTGGCTATCGGACATGATATAGATTTGCCTGTTTCGACAGTCCTTCTCTATGTTGGTTCTCGCACATTCTATGATTGCGAATATTTCTGCTTGAAAGACTGATGCCAGGCTATCCAATGGTTGAGCATAGCCTGTCCTCATGTTTTCATTATAGATTCCTGATCCAGTACCTGTGGTTGATTTAGAACCGTCCGTGTACCAGATCACACTTTGTTTGTGTATATCTTCCCTAAAGCCGTTCCATTCGTTGCGGTCTGGAATAGTGACTTTAAAGAGTGAATTTTCAAGATATCTGACTACCATATGATCCGACCTCATTTGCAGGAGAGGTCTGTCAAGAGTCTTCTGTGTGGGGTATCAACTCTTACGTTGACCGATGATAATTGCAGCCTATAGAGTACCAGTCTTTCCTTCCCCACTATCAGAATATGAAGTGGTGTGAGGTCTAGAACCGTCTCCATGGCTGCAGTGGGCGTAGTTCTCATAGCCCCCGTTATGCTAATACAAGCAAGTCTTTGAACCTTGCTGAGTATTTGTATGGTTGTATGCTGTGTGGCTTTAGGCCACCATACCAAAGCAGCATACATGATTGCGGGTCTGACCACTCTGGTGTACAGCCAGTATACCATTCCTGGTCTGAGCCCCCATTGTCAGTCGTACATTCGTCTAATTACCGCAAGGGTAATTTCCGATTTGCGTCTGATTTTTGAGATTTGAGGGGTCCAGGTCACTTTGGAGTCAAAGATTACTCCTAGGTACTTCACCTCACCCGACATTTTCAGGTTGCCACCATTTAGAAAGAGCGGTCCAAGGCCTGCCAGTTTCCTCCTGCGTGTAAATGGTACCAGGGTGGTCTTCGAGGGTGAGACTTTAAGTCCATCTCTAGTACACCATTTGCTCACCACGTTCAGTGCACGTTGCATACGCTCTCTGATCGTGTTGTTAAATTTTCCCTCAACGAGTATGACTAGGTCATCCGCGTATCCTAGGGAAGAGTATCCCTCGTTGCTGAGATCCACTAGCAGGCCATCCATGACCAGGTTCCACAGCAGGGGTGAGAGAACTCCTCCCTGCGAACAACCACCGGCCACCCTGGATGCTAGTGTCTGGTCAGCGAACGTTGTGTAGACCATCCTCTGTCTTAGCATGCAGTCTATCCACCTGCAGCTAATTTCCTCCAACCCCCGCTTTCTCAGGGCAGCAGTTATAGAGTTAAAGGCTGTATTGTCAAATGCTCCTTCTATATCCAAGAAGGCAACAAGTAAAATGTCTTTGTGTTCCAGGGCAGCTTCGGCACTCCTTGTTAGTCGGCTGAGAGCTGTCTCTGTTGATCTACCTGGAAGGTAGGCATATTGATCTTGGGATAGTGGGTAGGTCACCAGTACCCCCTCTCTAATATGCCTGTCCATAATTTTTTTCATTGTCTTCAGTACAAATGACATGAGACTGATGGGCCTGTACGATTTTGCACGAGAATAGTCTGTTCTACCGGCCTTTGGTAAGAAAACCACCCTGATAAGCCTACATATTCTTGGCAAATATCGTAGGGCCATGCTGGCCCTTAGGATCTCGCAAAGCCTTCGCCACAGTAGTTCCGATCCCTTCTGTAGCATGTTGGGTAGGATTCCATCAGGCCCTGGCGATTTAAAAGGTTCAAATGAGTTTATTGCCCATTTGACTCTGTCATAGGTGACCACTCTCCTGGCAGCCTGCCAGTCTTCCTTAGATGTTCTGTTGCCAGTTGCATCAGGTCCCTGGCTGACCCAGTCATTAAGTGGTCCATCATAGATTTCCCCCCCGGGGAAGTGTACCCGTAGAAGTTCACCCAGGGTTTCCTTCTGGTTTTTTGTATACACTCCGTCATCAAGTTCGAGAGTTTGAAGCGCACATTGGGGGTTCTTCGAGACAATCTTGTAGAGTCTGACACCGTCTGGGACAGTTTCAATGTCCTCACAGTGTCTCCTCCAGGTTGATCTTCGAGCTTTCCTTAGTGCTTTGTTGTATTCGGTTAGGGAGTTCTTGTAAGCCTCCCAATCCTCTCTACTTAAAGATGCAACTATGTGATCCAAAAGCAAATTTATTCATTTGTTTGAAGACCAAAACCATTACAAGATAAATTCAAATTCAAAACTATTTGAATTCGAGAAAATAAGCTTACGCTTCTTCCGTTACACAAATTAATCAATAATAACCGCTGGAATTTTAAATATTCATTACCATAAAATAGCGGTAATAAACACCATGATTACCACAATTAACAATCTAAATTCTTATCCACTACCTAATTGTAACCCGATATAAAAATTTTGAAACGCCCAATTGTATCGCATTTCTAAACATTCGGGTCAATTGATCGAATAGGATTTTTTTTTTCGTGAACCAACCTAATGGGTTACGCAACGCACAATTAATTTCCTCGTGTATGAATATTTGAGCAAACAAAAAAATGCCCGACAACGTTCCGGTCTTTATGAATGTGACCCACTGGCTGCTGGATATACACCAACGACGTAATCATAAGGGAAAGTATGTTCTAATTTTTACGCAACTGCACCTTGGCCAGAGGGTAGAGGCTGAGAATTGGTGGGGCCGGTCGGTCGGTCAGTGCTACTTTCGTCTTTTCCGTTTTGCGCTTGTTTCAGTTATCTCGAGCTTATCAACTGGTTAAGTTCGGTGCGAGCGAATAAGAAATGTTGCGGTTCGTTGTTGCGTTTTTGTGCGTGGGGTATATTTACAGTATACAAGTTGTAAGTGAAAACATCAGAATATTTAGGTTTAGAAGTTTTTCTGTGATTAAAAATGTATAGTCTTTTTTTTTTGGAGAGAAGTTTTACAGAATAGAGAACATCAAAATATTTAGTTTTACGAGTTTTTCTGTGATCAAAAATGTATAGTCTTTTTTTTTTGGAGAGAAGTTTTATAAATATTTCTCAATTAATACACATGTGTATAAAAACACATAAAAACCTCCTAATATTTAAATTTTTGTTATTAAATAACTTGATTTGTTTTATGTTTTTATAAAAGCGTTCAATTTGAAGTTTCGAACGAGTGTTTCCACTCCCAGACTAAGCATGAAGTAAAACAAATTTTCTGGGCTTTTCTAAACTCGAAATTTTACTTCATGCGCCACGCGTATAATACACTGATTTCAAGCGAAGTTCAAAATAGACTGCTTTACCATATTGTTTTAGAAATATACCAAAAACCTAACTTGAAGTCAGTGTTTTACACGCGTGGCGCATGAAGTAAAATTTCGAGTTTAGAAAAGCCCAGAAAATTTGTCTCGGGTCGCTGCGCGACCCTCGACAAATTTTCACAGGGCTTTCGTAACTCGAAATTTTACTTCATGCTTAGTCTGTGAGTGGAAAACACTCGTTTAAAGCTTTACATTGAACTCTTATAAAAATATTCGTGTAAAATGCAAACAATTAAACAATTAATAAGACCACTTCAGAAAATAAATAATTGTTTTAATTGGTATTTATTTTCTTAAGTTGTTTTATTAATGCATTTTACACGATTTGCATTTTACACGAATATTTTCGTAATTTTATATATTATGCTTTTGTATGTTTAATACTATTTTAATTATATTGATACCAATGAATCGATATATGATTGTGCAAATGATGTAAAACTGTAACAAGTTAATTGAAACTGTCATTATTTTAACATAGCTTTAGATATTACACCTAACATTACAATTTCACTCGCAATCATAACAGGAACATGTCGTGGTAATATTTATTTTAGACCTGTGTAAACTTTTTGTAATGCACTAATAATACATTTCATTTAGTATTTAATAACCATTTTTTTAAATTGCAAACATTATTTGGTATATTTACAATTTTTTAAACAATCTAATGTCTATAATTTATCTTGTTTCGTAAGATGTTACTTTATGATAGAAAATTAAATGAAAAAGGTATATTTAATTCCTTTCTTTACCTAGGATGTACGACATTAGCCCAACATTGGTATATCTACAATTTTTTAAACAATCTAATGTGTATAATTTATCTTGTTACGCAAAATGTTACTTTATGATAGAGACTTAAATAAAAAAGGTATATTTAATTCTTTTCTCTACCTAGGATGTATGTACGACATAAGCCCAACATTGGTTTATCTACAATTTTTTAAACAATCCAATGTGTATAATTTATCTTGTTTCGTAAGATGTTACTTTATTATAGGGAATTAAACAAAAAAGGTATATTTAATTCCTTTCTCTAACTAGGATGTACGACATGAGCCTAACATTAATTACATTAAGTAACTGTGAAAGTTTCCCAACGAACATTTGTCGCGTATATTTAAAACGTCACAATCGGCTAAACAAATTCGCGTTCGAATTGGAGCAGCGATAAACGACACAAGCTCCGTTTTTTTGTTGTAGTTGCGTAAGGTAGAGGCATATATTACCTCGGGAAATATAAGTTTTGTAAAGTGAAAGGATTGCGTTTTGAGAGTTTGAATGTTGAAAAAGTAGAATTTTAGGGAAATATTTAAGGAAATTAAAGTGTAAACCATCCACAATATGGAAATTCTTTGAGAAGTCTTCATAAAATTTCGTGTGCATGTTAAGAAGACATTGCTCTTTCAGAATATTTCAAAAACGAAAAACACGCCATTGATAGTTTTCGAGTAATTTTCAATTCTATGTGAAAAAAGTAGAATTTGATGAAAATGTTTGGGGAAATTAAAGTTAATATTATCCACAACATAGAAATTCTTTAAGAAATCTTAATGAAATTTCGTATGCATGTTGAGAAAACATTGCTCTTTCATAATATGTAAAAAACGAAAAACACGCCATTGACAGTTTTCGAGTTATTTTCAATTCTATGTCACAAAGTAGTATTTTCTGGAAATATTTAGATAAATCAAAGCTAATGTTATCCACAATATGGATATTCTTTAAGAAATATTCATAGAATTTCGTATGCATATTAAGAAGACATTGCTCATTCAGAATATGTCAAAAACGAAAAACACCCCATTGATAGTTTTTGAATTATTTGCAATTCTATGTCGAAAAAGTTGAATTTGATGAAAATGTTTGGGGAAATGTTTAAAACACAGTATTAAAACTCTATAAGAAATCTTTATAAAACTTCGCGTAGATGTTAAGAAGACATTGCTCTTTCAGAATATGTCAAAAACAAAAAATACGTCGTAGACAGTTTTCGAGTTATTTTCAATTGAATGTCAAAAAAGTATAATTTTATGGAAATATTTAGAGTAATTAAAGTTTAAAACATCCACAATATGGAAATTCTTTGAGAAATCTTCAAGGAATTTCGTATGCATGTTAAGAAGACATTGCTCTTTCAGAATATGCCAAAACCGAAAAATACGCCATTGACAGTTTACGAGTTATTTTCAATTCTATGTCGAAAAAGTAGAATTTGATGAAAATGTTTGGGCAAATGTTTAAAACACAGTATTAAAATTCTTTAAGAAATCTTTATAAAATTTCGGGTGGATGTTAAGAAGACATTGCTCTTTCAAAATGTGTCAAAAACAAAATATACGTTGTGGACAGTTTTCGAGTTATTTTCAATTGAATGTCAAAAAAGTATAATTTTATGGAAATATTTAGGGATAATTAAGTTTAAAACATCCACCATATGGAAATTCTTTGAGAAATCTTTATGGAATTTCGTATGCATATTAAGAAGACATTGCTCATTCAGAATATGTCAAAACAAAAAACACGCCATTGACAGTTTTTAAGTTATTTTCAATTCTATGTCGAAAAAGTAGAATTTGATGAAAATGTTTGGGGAAATGTTTAAAACACAGTATTAAAATTCTTTAAGAAATCTTTATAAAATTTCGCGTGGATGTTAAGAAGACATTGTTCTTTCAGGATGTGTCAAAAAGAAAAAAAATGCCGAAGACAGTTTTCGAGTTATTTTCAATTGAATGTCAAAATAGTATAATTTTATGGAAATATTTAGGGAAATTAAAGTTTAAAACATCCACAATATGGAAATTCTTTGAGAAATCTTAATGGAATTTCGTATGCATGTTAAGAAGACATTACTCTTTCAGAATATGTCAAAAACGAAAAACACGCCATTGACAGTTTTCGAATTATTTTCAATTCTATCTCGAAAAAGTAGAATTTGATGAAAATGTTTGGGGAAATTAAAGTTTAAATCGTTTAAAACACAGTTTTGAAATTCTTCAAGAAATCTTTATGAAATTTCCTCTGGATGTTAAGAAAACATTGCTCTTTCAGAATATGCTAAAAACAAAAAATACGTCGTTGACAGTTTTCGAGTTATTTTCAATTGAATGTCAAAAAAGTAGAATTTTATGGAAATATTTGGGTAAATTAAAGCTAATATTATCCACAATATGAAAATTCTTTGAGAAATCTTCATGGAATTTCGTATGCATGTTAAGAAGATATTGCTCTTTCAGAGTATGTCAAAAACGAAAAACACGCTATTGACAGTTTTCGAGTTATTTTCAATTCTATGTCGAAAAAGTAGAATTTTATGTAAATGTTTGAGGAAATTAAAGTTTAAACAGTTTAAAACACAGGATTGAAATTCTTTAAGAAATCTTTATGAAATTTCATGTGGATGTTAAGAAGATATTGCTCTTTCAGAATATGTCAAAACGAAAAACACGCCATTGAAAGTTTTCGAGTTATTTTCAATTCTATATCGAAAAAGTAGAATTTTATGTAAATGTTTAGGGAAATTAAAGTTTAAACAGTATTGAAATTCTCTAAGAAATCTTTATAAAATTTCGTATGGATCTTAAGAAGACATTGCACTTTCAGAATACGCCAAAACAAGAAAACGCCATCAATATATATAAAAAACAAGCAGCGATAAACGACACACGCTTGTTTTTTTATTGCGTAAGGTAATGGCATATATTACCTCGGGAAATATAAGTTTTGTAAAGTGAAAGGATTGGGTTTTGAGCGTTTGTAAATTTTAGGATGTCGGCGGATATTATGGGCACGCCTCTGCTCCAGTTTTGAAGCCGAAAAAGGAGCACGAGAAGGGACAGGATTTTTCCAAGATTCCGGGAACTCCGGGAGTGGATTATCCCATTTACCATTCGGTGCCGGAAACCAAGTTTTCTTGCCATAATGTGCCTGCCCATCCGGGGATGTACGCTAATGTAGAAACAGGATGCCAGGTATGAAGTTTTTTTTTTCTAATCTCAACCTGTATTTCTACAGGCCCCTTAAGCTCAGCACTTAAATTGATTGATGACGCTGATAAATGTTGAAAGTGCATTTTCACTTATATAAATATATATATAAAATATGTATATAAATAAAGAAATTTCAAATTCCCTTTTTTCTTCGACTAAAGAAGCCACAGTGTGGCAAAACAAAAGGTTTAAAGGTATTTTTTTTTCAATCTTAACCTGTATTTCTACAGGCTGACTTAAGCTCAGCGCTTAAATTGATTGATGAGGCTGATAAATGTTGAAAGTGCATTTTTACTTGTATATAAATAAAGAACTTTCAAATTCCTTTTTTTTCTTCGACTGAAGACGCCACAGTGTAGCAAAACAAAAGGTTTAAAGTTATATTTTTTTTAATATTAACTTGTATTTCTACAGGCCACTTAAGCTCAGCGCTTGAATTGACTGATGAGGCTAATAAATGTTGAAAGTGCATTTTCACTTGAATATAAATAAAGAACTTTCAAATTCCTTTTTTTTCTTCGACTGAAGACGCCACGGTGTGGCAAAACAAAAGGTATAAAGTGATTTTTTTTTCAATCTCAACCTGTATTTCTACAGGCCCTTTAAGCTCAGCGCTTGAATTGATTGATGAGGCTGATAAATGTTGAAAGTGCATTTTTACTTGTATATTAATAAAGAACTTTTAAATTCTCTTTTTTTCTCCGACCGAAGAAGCCACAGTGTGGCAAAACTATTTAGCATTTTTTTACGATACAAACTTGAAAGTATTATAAAGTGTTTATTACCATGCCTTGTAGCTATACGCTGAATAAAATAAATAGATAAGTCAGCCAAAACGAATTTTATTGTGAATAGAAACTTATACATATTCAAAAGTCAATTAGAGAAATCAGTGTGCAGATAATTTTCTGATTAGGATAACGGATTTATGGACATTAAAATTACAAAGGTGCGAAGAGAATGCAATTAATTAGAAACTAAAAATAATACAAATGATCGCTCTCAGATTCTTCGACTTAATGCATGGTAGAATGAGGTTGTTAATCAACTCTATAATTTGTTTATAATGACAGAGAACACAGATATTAATACCAACAATTAAAAAAATATTTGATTGATGTCCTGTTTCACCAACTTCAATTAAATTAAATCTAATTTGTTGATTACATTTATTTGTCGATTGAAATAGACATTTTCCATATCATAAACAATAATGAACGTCATATGAATTATTTGATTTTTTGACATGTATGTAACTATTAGTAGATTTTAATCGATAAATGTTGGTCTAGGGCAGTGGTCTCCAAACTACGGCCCGCGGGCCAAATCCGGCCCGCGACTTGCATGAATCCGGCCCGCGATTGTTTGTATTTTTTTTTGTAAATGTCATATTTTGAAATATTGTAACAATTGTTCCTTAATTTTTTATAATTTTATAAAATTAATCGGATCTTGGCCGACTTTATTATGTAGAATTGTATTTGTGGCCCGCGAAGAAGATAGTTTGGAGACCCAGGGTCTAGGAGATTGATCCCCTCCCACCAGTCTTGAAAAATAGGAGAATGAAATAAAAGGTTCCTTTCTGTTGGCGACTTGTTTTGTTATGATTTTTATTTTATTTTTAAATATATCTAAGTGGCAAATAGAACCATTTTTTGTACTTGCTTTTGTAGAAAAATGAATGAAAATACAAAGTCAAATCCTCCCTCATTGCGAAAAGCTATTTACGCCATTGTCAATATTTAGGATCGTCTAAAACAGTATTAAATCATAATTACTTATTAATACAATCATTAATTTTTAAATCCCAATTATTATGTAAGAAAAATACAATCAATCAAGGGCGTAGCTACTGTTTGGTACTGGCCCATCGGGGTGGGGATTTTTTTTGCTCATCACGTAAGCTGAGTAGAGCCCCCGCAATTTTCTGAAATAAGATCCACTCAGCTCTATCTACGCCACTGCAGATTAATCTATGTTCTCTTAAAAGACACTTATAAAAATTTAAGTGGCGCAAAAATGTTCTCAAAAACACATTTTACAACTTTCAGTGTGTATTCATACATTAATTTACATTAAGCGATAAAATTTCAGGCTTACCATGTATGTCACGATGGCAGGGAAGGCCACCAAGGAGCTTCTTTCCTCTGCACGAACGGCACTGTCTTCAACCAGAAGGAATTCGCCTGTGATTGGTGGTACAATGTTGACTGCCATGAAGCCGTCAACTATTACAGGTACACCACAACAACAACTAAAAAACATTGTGAATGTGTAACGGAAATAACCCTAGTTGAAATTGCATCTTGTAACAATCTTGGAATATTATTTCAATTCTACAATCTTGCAGCTATACCGGGTTGTTAACATGACACTAGGTTGAAACAGTATTGAAATACAACTTGAAAATACATTTTGATACAAGATTGGCACATTATTGTATCAATATTGTGTCAAGTTGATACAATATTGTTTAAGGAATTCGTCTGTGATTGGTGGTACCCGTGGTACAATGTTGACTGCCATGAAGCCGTCAACTATTACCGGTACACAACAACAACAAAAATAACTTTCTAAATGTGTAGGGGAAATAACCCTAGTAGAAATTGCATCTCATAACAATCTTGAAACATTATTGAATTTCAATTCTACAATCTTGCAGCTATATCGGGTTGTTAATATGACACTAGGTTGAAAAAATATTGAAATACAACTTGAAAATACATATTGATACAAGATTGTCACATGATTGTGTCAATATTGTGTCAAGTTGATACAATATTGTGTAAGGAATTCGTCTGTGATTGGTGGTACCCGTGGTACAATGTTGACTGCCATGAAGCCGTCAACTATTACCGGTACACAACAACAACAAAAATAACTTTTTAAATGTGTAGGGGAAATAACCCTAGTAGAAATTGCATCTCATAACAATCTTGAAACATTATTGAATTTCAATTCTACAATCTTGCAGCTATATCAGGTTGTTAATATGACACTAGGTTGAAAAAATATTGAAATACAACTTGAAAATACATATTAATACAAGATTGTCACATGATTGTGTCAATATTGTGTCAAGTTGATACAATATTGTGTAAGGAATTCGTCTGTGATTGGTGGTACCCGTGGTGCAATGTTGACTGCCATGAAGCTGTCAACTATTACAGGTACACCACAACAACAACAAAAATAACTTTCTGAATGTGTAACGGAAATAACCCTAGTAGAAATTGCATCTTATAACAATCTTAGAACATTATTAAATTAAACATAATATATAAAATTACGAAAAAACTATTCGTGAAAATGCAAACAGTGTCTTAATTAATAAGACAATTTAAGACGATAAATATCCAATGAAACAACTACTTCCCGTGCAAATACACCTCCGGATAAATTGTCTTATTAATTAAGACACTGTTTGCATTTTCACGAATAGTTTTTTCGTAATTTTATATATTATGTTTAAAGTGTGCAAACTATAAGAAGCGTAAGCTTATTTTCTCGAAATCAAATAGTTTTGAATTTAAATTTTATATTATTAAATTAATATGTAACGGAAATAACCCTAGTAGAAACTGCATCTTGTAACAATCTTGGAACATTATTAAATTTCAATTCTACATTCTTGCAGCTATATTGGGATGTTAACACGATACTAGGTTGAAACAATATTGAAATACAACTTGAAGATAAATATTAATACAAGATTGACACATGCTATCGTGTGTTGAATTAATATTTTGTCAAATTGATGCAATATTGTGTCATGTTGATACAATCTTGTGTCAATGATGAATTGTAAGATTGTGTTAGTAATGAATTTTAGGATTGTCTCAATCTTGAATCGAATCAAGTTGGTGCAATAACGTTTCAATCTTGATTTTCAATAATTGTATGTTTTTGAGTTTACGTAAAGTGATTATTACACTAAAAAAGACTGTTATCCCACTGAGCAAAAAACAAACAAATAACGTTATATCAACATTGTAGCAACATTAAACATTGTTTTAATGTTGATGAAACATTATTTAATTGTGTTTGCTCAGTGGGATTGTTTACTTCACTTTTTATTTGTATCGTATCCAGTTTGTTATTGATAATGAGCACTTTGTGTCTCGAAATGTACATCTAACGATACAAATAAAAAGTGAAGTAAGGAATAACAGTCTTGATTTTCAAGTTATAATTCAATCTTGTATCAATTATTTTAACTCGATTCTCAAGTTGATACAATTTTGTGTTATATTGATACAATCTTGACTTAAGGGGAATATAACAGTGGTCTGAAATTTAATGTTAGGTTTATTTAAAAACTAAAGGTCCTAGAAAGTTAAAATTTTGACAGCGTATATTAAGCCCAATTATCTAGTAAAATATCGAAGTACTTTTTTTTTAAACAATTTGCTTTCAGAGGTATGAAAAAAATAATGTTAAATTTTTCAAATTTAAAAAACATATTCCCATATCTTACTAGTTTATACTATAAGGAATATAATGTGAACATTTCATAAGGATGCGATAGCTCATGCCCGAGTCAGGTTAAAATAAAAATCTTGAAAAATAAGACCGTAAAATACCGCCGCCTTGCGGATCTTCTCTTAGTTGAACGCGTTGTACACTCATCTGCACAATTATTGGAGGGGCGAGCAGCATGCGGCCAGCGTTTATCTCTGGGCCGGTGAACGCTGTGCGGCTTCGCGTTTGTTTTTGTTTTCTTTTTTCAATCATAGTTAACAAAAACGGCTCGCGTCGTTAGCATTTATTCTCGTAAAATTAATATTTCGCAATTATAATCGATATTTTATTGTACTAGTGTTTTATTTTCATGCTTTCTGACTACTAATGGAATAAGTATTTTTTTATACTGCATGTTCACTAATATAGAAAACACGAAATGTTTCACTAATTTAAATAAAGATGTGTAATATACCTTTAATATTGGCTTTCCTTATTATTTGACAGTGTCGGTATTATTAAATTATTTTTAAAGCTTTTAAGCTGATTAATAAGCCAGAAGCAATCGAATAACAATCAGTCTTGTTCAAATCATTATTTCGTCTTAAATCTTTCGTTATTAAAGCAGTTGTTAAATGCCATTAAACTTCTCGCAATAAAACTATTAAAGTAAATTGTAAAGTTTCTAGCAATCGGACCTATTTGAACCAACTGCGACTTCATCAACGAATCAATGATATCAAAACTATAAGAATAGTAAGAATAACACCAATATGACGTTGTCGTAGATTAATGTTACAAATCAACTATTTTTTACTGAGCACAGGTAATATTTGTTTGACGAATGTTTAAAAAAATGTAGGGTTTAACTGCGTGCATATTCATTGTTAATTATTTTAGAAAAAATAGAACTATAATAATAATAAGGTAGTTATTATAATGCATTTCAAATAATAAGCTTCTTGCTCAACATTGCACCGAGCCTAATATATTTTTTTCAAATTTGGCTGATTTATGATGAGTCATATTTTGATAGTAAGTAAATAAGGTGTGGTGTCCGGTGGTAGGTTGGTTATTAATAATAACACTCACAATAAACTTAATCCTGAATTTATTTAAACATCCGTTCAGCACAAGAAAATAACAGAGACTGGTGCTGGAGCCGTGCTCGCACCCTGGTACACAAAAACTGTTCCGCTTTTTTGTCGCTTCTACACGCACACATTTAAATATTAATACACCACATTACCTCCCCCTAAAAATATACATATTTTTCTTAACTACTAATACAATTTACATACCTTAATTAAAACAATCGTATGTTAATCTCGAGGGCTGTCTAATTACTCGTTTCGGACGATCAATTTTTTTAGTAATTATACCGCTCTCTTGATTCTCATTTCCTATTTTATTCTCTTCGTTGTTAGCGTCTAATGGTATTTTATTTTGATGATAAAACCTTCTTAGTTGATTTACATGTCTTTTCCATACCAAATTTGCATTCGACACTTTTACTAAATACATGCTAGTACCAATTTCTTTTATAATCCTAGCTTTTATCCATGTGGGTTTAGTTACATTCTTACTGTAATCCCTAGCTAATACTACGTCGTTAACATACAATTTAATTTTTCTAGTACCTTTAAATAATTTTCTTTGCTTATTCTGTTTATGCAACACATTACGTTTTAAATTGTTTTTTAAAAGGTCAAATCTCGTTCGCACTGTATTTCCAAACATTACAGTTGCAGGTGAAATGCCTGTAGTACAGTGTGCTACATTCCTATAGTCGAAAAGAAAATTATTTAATACTAAATTAATGTTTAAATATTTATTTTTAAGTAATACCTTTTTTAACGCAAACTTAACAGTTTTAACCGCATTTTCAGCAGCACCATTTGATTGCGGGTGATAGGGTGCGCTGGTAACATGACGAATACCATTCAATCTCAAAAACTCTTGGAATTGGCTAGAAGTAAATTGTCTGCCATTGTCAGACACAATTAATTTAGGTAATCCAAAGCGTGCGAATGTTGTTCTTAACACTTGAATCGTGGTATCTGTCGTAATATTACGAATTGGAAATACTTCCAACCATTTTGAATACGCATCTAAAATTATCAAAAAATAATGATTTGAAAAAGGTCCCATAAAATCAATGTGTAAACGTTCCCACTTATTATCCGGTACTGGCCATGGGGTCAATCTTATTTTTGGGGGACTATCCCGCAAACTCACACAACCTTCACAATCGTTAACTAACTTTTCAATTTGGTTATTTAATCCCGGCCACCAAAAATAAGATCGAGCCAGAGTCTTCATCTTGACCATTCCCAAATGAGAAGTGTGTAATTCCTTTAATAAAGTTGTTCTTAATTTTTCCGGTACTATTATTTTGTTATTCCACATAACACAATCATTTTCGACTGTCAGCTGATATCTAATTTTATAGTATGGTTTTAATTTCATATTCATATTATTTAATCTTGGCCAGCCTTTTTTTATATATTTAATTAGTAATAAAATATTCTTGTCCCTTTCACTCACTCTCTTTACAGTTTCAAAATCAATCGGACAATTTATATCTATTTTAAAAAATTGTTCATAATCGAAATCGGCATTGTCATATAATTGTGAATTTTTATTTATGACAGGAAGTCGTGATAAACAATCAGCGATATTATTTTCGGACTTAACATATTCAATTTTATACTGAAAGCTAGATAAAATTGTAGCCCAACGTTTAAGTCTGTTAGCAGTATACTGAGGTATTCCTTTTACTGGACTAAAAATGGCTAGTAAAGGCTTATGATCTGTTACCAAAATAAATGGCCTTGCATATACATATTGGTAAAATTTGGTCAGTCCAAAAATAATTGATAATCCCTCTTTTTCGATTTGCGAATATTGCTTTTCAGCTGAGAGTAAAGTTCTGGATGCGTACGCCACTGGTCGCTCTGTGCCATCCGTCATAATGTGCGACAACACAGCACCAATGCCGTACGAGCTAGCATCTGTAGTTAATTTTAATTCTAATTCTGGATTGTAATGCACTAATACTTCGGTTTCCGATAAATGTTTTTTTATTTGTTTGAATGAACTGTCACATGAGTTACTCCATTTAAATGGCGTGTCTTTTTTCAATAATTGATATAATGGGTACAAAATTGTAGATATATTTTTTATAAATTTCCCATAATAATTTACCAGCCCTAAGAAAGATTTTAGTTGCGTGACATTGTTGGGAATAGGTGCATCAACCATGGCTTTAATTTTGTCCTTTGAAGCACTTAAACCCTCTTTGTTAATTATATACCCTAAATATGCAACTTCAGCCTTAAAAAAACTACACTTACTTTCTGATATTTTTAGACCAGCAGTTTGCAATCTCTGCAACACTATGTTTAGCCTTTCTAAATGCTGTTTGTCATTTTTCCCCGTAATCAAAATATCGTCCAGGAAGCATGCAACACCATCCACCCCTTGCAAAAGCGAATCCATAATTTTCTGGAATTTGCTTGGCGCACAAGCAATACCAAAAGGCATTCTTGTATATTGATACAATCCTTTATGAGTGGATATTGTCACGAACTCCCTAGATTTATCATCCAAGCAGACCTGTTGGTATGCTTGCGACAAATCGAGCTTAGTAAATTTTTCACCCCCTTGCAATTTTGTGAAAAGTTCCTCGATGCGAGGTAACGGGTATTTATCTATTTTAAGAGCAGAATTAATTGTCACTTTAAAATCTCCACATATCCTCACCGTACGATCCTTTTTTAAAACCGGCACTATTGGTGTGCCCCAATTACTAAATTCAACAGGAACAATTATTCCTAAATTTTCTAATCGCATTAGCTCAATTTCGACAAGATTTTTGAGAGCAAATGGTATTGGTCTAGTTCTAAAAAATTTGGGTGTACACTTTTCATCCATATCTAAAGATATTGTTCCTTTATTAAACGTACCTAGTCCCGGTGAAAATAAATCTTTAAACATTTCCATCTTAAGATTATTAATACCTTTTATATAATTTACTGGCGCAATAGTTAACTTGCAATAATTTAAAAAATCTCTGCCTACCAAAGGTTTTCCTCCATGTTTAATTATGTAAACTTTTAGTTTGAATGAATTATTGTTAAAAGAAAAATTTAAATTACAAGTCCCCAATGGAATTATTTTACTGCCATTATAACAAACAAGAGTTTTGTCCGCTGGGTCTAATTTAAATTTATTGAAATATAAATTATATAAATTTTCATTAATTGCAGTTATACTAGAGCCTGTGTCAATCTGACACGTAATTGGAATATTTTCCATTTTGACATCTACTGTTAATGGTTCATTAATTTCATTATTCATCATAAATAAGTTGACTTTTGACATTTCATCAATGAAATTATGACTATCCGGTTCCCCATTACGTCTTCTGTTCAATTGTCTCTTACCCGAGCATACATTTGCCAAGTGTCCTTTTCCGTTGCATTTATAGCAAGTGCGATCGCGAAAATAGCACTGATGCGATTCGTGATTTTTCCTTCCGCACACACTACACTTTTTGCTCACTATTGTTGCACTTTCGGTCTCTCTCCGTCTTAGATGATGTCCCACTGGCGCTGCTTTGCTGACGTTGTCTCCTCTCTTCTTGATTGGTCGATTTCTGGTCACCTGATTATAAACCATTTCCGCCTTCACCTCGGTCCCGAAATTGGTTTCCGTATTGTATTTGGCTGCCATCTTGGAATTTGCAATCTCGACGCACTGATTAAATTTCACTTCCAAAGATTCTTCAAACAACCGATCTTGCACAGACCCCTTTTGGAATCCTATAACGAAACGATCCCTCATTGCCTCTTCAATTCTCGCGTCTTCAAATTTGCAATGCACTGCAATGCTTCGTACACGTGCTGCCCAATCTTTTGCCGTCTCCTGATCTCGTTGCGTTGCGTTGTAAAATTTGTAACGCGCCGCAAATGCACTCACCTCTGTTTTAAAATGGTCATCGAGTTTCTCAATTAGACTATCAAATGTACAGTCTTCGGGCATTGACGGTACTGATAAATCGTAAATTAATTTATAGGCCTCTTCGGACAGAGCGTTCAATAGTATAGCCCGTTTTTTATCCATCGCCGTAATCGAATTTGCGAGGAAATAATTATTTAAACGGCGTTTATAAATTCCCCAATCCGTACTAGGATCAAATTCGCGAAGCTGTCCAATTAAATATTGACTTGCGTTTCCTTCCGCCATTTTCGAAAATTCACACGTGCACAATTAAGTTTATTACCGGAATTCCGCGATCAACACGTATTTTTACTATTCCACAAAATCCTCGTCGCCACTTGTGGTGTCCGGTGGTAGGTTGGTTATTAATAATAACACTCACAATAAACTTAATCCTGAATTTATTTAAACATCCGTTCAGCACAAGACAATAACAGAGACTGGTGCTGGAGCCGTGCTCGCACCCTGGTACACAAAAACTGTTCCGCTTTTTTGTCGCTTCTACACGCACACATTTAAATATTAATACACCACATAAGGAATAAATGAATTGAAATTGAATGTTATTGCTATCCTCTATTTATACGGCTCAGTCAACTTAGCCCCCCGAAGTTCGACTTTTTAAAAAATAACTGTTGCGCTAGACGGGCCTTAGCTAGCGCTAGCTAGCGCCACAAAAATTAGAGCTAGCGCCGTTTAGACAAGAAAGTTACGGGGGTTTGAACTTTCGGGGGGCTAGGTTGATGCTGGATGTTTCAAGTTTTCTTACAGTATTCGGATTCCTCAGAGCTAGCGCTACCAATTTAAAAGCTAGCGCCACCCCCACAACCCCAAAAGATTATACAACATTTTAAACCCTAGCCCCCCGAAATGAGATTTTTTTAATCAAATTGGGTGCAAAAGTTCAATTCAAGGCTTTAAACGAGTGTTCTCCACTCCCAGACTAAGCATGAAGTAAAATTTCGAGTTTAGAAAAGCCCCGTGAAAATTTGTCGAGGGTCGCGCAGCGACCCGAGACAAATTTTCTGGGCTTTTCTAAACTCGAAATTTTACTTCATGCGCCACGCGTATAAAACTCTGATTTCAAGTAAGGTTCAAATATACACAAATTTCACAAAATTTTAGTGTTCTATACGCGTGGCGCATGAAGTAAAATTTCGAGTTTAGAAAAGCCCAGAAAATTTGTCTCGGGTCGCTGCGCGACCCTCGACAAATTTTCACGGGGCTTTTCTAAACTCGAAATTTTACTTCATGCTTAGTCTGGGAGTGAAAAACACTCGCTTAAAGCTTCAAATTGAATTCCTGTAAAAACAACATATATCTAAAGATTTAAACAAAATAAAGTGAATCTGGAATACGTCTACTTTAAAGAAAAACTCCCTGTATATCGTAGAATCAGGATATTGAGATAGATTGTGTTAGAATGAAAATAAAGTCAATTGAATAGCAACGAAAGGAGCTTAATCACAATTTTGTAGCATCGAAAAGATACCCATGTTTTGATTAGGTACATATATAACCCGATGTGTACTAGGTAAATTTTCAGGTATTCATTGTTTTTGAAAAGCGTTCAGTTTGAAACTCCCAAGGAGTGTTTTCCACCGAGTAATAATGGTTTAAGTTATCATAAAAAAAACAACCGTGAGGTACGCCACTGTCTTGCTAGCACTAGCTATCTCTTGAATAACTTTCTCATTTATCACTTGGTGAAACATTTTGAAATAATAATAGAGGATAAATTAAAAACACTTGGTTTGTTTCACTATTTGTTTCTATTTACTTGACTAGTTTCGCTTTTTACGGCATTATCAAGAGTGAACTTTGATAATGCCGTAAAAAGCGAAACTAGTCGAGTAAATAGAAACAAATAGTGAAACAAAGCAAGTGATTTTAATTTATCCTTTAATATCACTAGCTATGTCGTTGTTAGTGTTTATAGACTTCAGTAGACACACATTTGACATGGGAACCACATGGTATTCAACTTGAGTCAAAATTGGCACGGAATGTGTATGTATTAAGAAATTTGTCCCGGTCAGTAAACAATAAAATGTTATTAAATGCATACTACTCTTGTATCCACACGCATATAGCGTATGGCATTACATTGTGGGGTCACTCTCCGATAACGTCGGACATATTCAGGCTACAACGGCGAGCTATTCGCGTGGTTTCTGGCCTAGGCTATAGAGATGACTGCAGAGATAAATTTAAACAACTTGGAATTGTCACTGTACCATGTCTATATATCCTAGAGTGTCTGGTATATATTAAAAACAACCTAAATAAATATGTACAAAACAAGGACTTCCATATATATGAAACGCGTGCGAGAAATGACTTACGTCTAGATAAATTTCGCCTATCTAAGGCCAAAACTGGTCAAAGATATTACGGCATCAAATTTTTTAACTTGTTACCAGACAATATCCAGCGACTAGAAGCAAAAGAATTTAAAATGTGGTGTAAAAATTACCTTGTAAAACAAGCGTTCTATTCTTTTGATGAATACTTTGCAAGTACTAATTAGTAGTTATATTCTATGCTGTGATATTTTAATCAGCTCTTTTGATGTGTTTATTTCTATCGTTTAACAACTTTTAACACTGTATAGATATAATTTATAGGTTTAGTTATGTTGGTCGGAATTGTGTATACTCTAGGTTTTCTATGTTTTTTACATTTCTGTGTTTTCTGTAAAGTTATTTGTTTGTATTTATATTAATATTTTATCTCATAATGATTTTACTTCGTATTTTTTACTTCTTTTATACTGATTTTACTTTGTATTTTGTCATTTATAACTATTATATGTAAAATTATTACTGACTTGTGTAAAACTTTAACAGTTATTAGCACCAATAAATATATTCTATTCTAGTATAGCAATTACAATGCCAAAAAAAAAATTGAAATCGTACGGTTAGTTTCCGAGTTATAACGATTTCAATTATCAAAAACAATCGTCAGTTACGCCACTGTCTTACTAGTGCAAGCTATCTCGTTGCCAGTGTTTATAAATATTAGTATAGTAATTACAATGCCAAAAGAGTTTCTTAAATCGTACGGTAAGTTCTGGCGTAATAACGATTTAAATTAGCTAGGAGTGAAAACACAATTGTCAGTTACGCTACTGTCTACTAGGCATCATGTTTCTAATAGCCAGTGTCTATGAACATAAATAAAGTAATTACAACGCCGAACTATTTGTTGAAAGCGGTATATTATATGTCAAACATGATTTTGTATTAAAATTCAGGAAGTAAATGGTAATACGCATACAGGATCTGAAAGCTCTTGCATCAAAATTTGGACGTGAACTTTTTTTTACCTGATATTTTTGAGAGAATATTTTTGTCATATTCTGTTGGCGCTAGCTCTAAGTTATATTTTCCACCCAATTTGATTAAAAACATCTCATTTTAGGGGGCCAGGGTTAAAAATGTTTTATCATTTTTTGGGGCTGTGGGAGTGGCGTTGGCTTTTAAATTGGTAGCGCTAGCTCTGAGGAATTCGAATAGTGTAAAAAAACTTAAAAAATCCAAACTCGGGGGGCTAGCATCAACCTAGCCCCCCGAAAGTTCAAATCCCCGTAGTTTTCTTGTCTAAATGGCGCTAGCTCTAATTTTTGTGGCGCTAGCTAAGGCCGGTCTAGCGCAATCGCTTTTTTTCAAAAAAGTCGAACTTCGGGGGGCTAAGTTGACTGAGCCTATTTATACACATCATCATTTTGTAAACCCTGTACTAAACATAAAAAAACAGGGCAGCTTTCCATTTAATTTGTTTCAATCTATTATTTATTTGTTGCATTCATAAAAACTAGAATATTTGACCGAATATAAATTGAAATTCTCCCCAAAATTGGGGGTATTTACCCAATTGGGCAGAGGCCAAATTAATACACATTATTTTCATGGCAATAGCAGTTAGGGAAGATTATATTCCCATTTAAAAAATATGATTGAAAATCCTATGTTTTTTTTCATATATGTGCGGCATATAAATATTCACAATGAGCTTATGAACATGAATTATTTTATTATTATATTTTTAAGAAATAATCTATAATTTAATAAAATAAAACACATAGTTTGTTCGGCTGTCGAAACTGGAGTCTTAAAAGTAAAAATAATGTGTTATAATGACAAGAATAAGAATCATCAGTTTTGTAAATACCGAAAAATAACACAGGATCCAATAACGCTTTCTACCGAATTGAAAACAATACATAGCTTGTATGTATTATCAGCGTGTTTAAATAATACGAATCGACACTTTCGTTCGATCCGTCTTTTTTATACGCTTTGTTTTTTTCGTGTATTCCACGCGACGCGAGACCCCATCCGTTCATGCCAAGCAGCAATGCACAAATGCACAGCGAACTGCCGCTTTTCTCTCTGACTGTATTCGCCCCACTTGTGCTGTAAATTTGGCATCGGATGAGCTACTCTAAACTATGTGGGTCTTTCCAACACGATCGGCGTGTTACACTGCAATAATCCCCTTAATGATGAATTTTAAGATTGTATCTAGATGATACAATATTTTGTTATATTGATACAATTTGGACTCAATAATAAATTTTTAGGTTGTGTCAATATTGAATTTCTTAACTTGTCGTTCAAGCTTGAACCAATAATGTTTCAATCCTGATTTTTAAGATAAAATTCAGTCTTGTAACAATATAGAATTTTTGTGATTTTTATGAAACTGTAAAGAAAAGACACTTACAATTCATGAGTTTATTTTCTTAACCCAGCGTAATCAATATTTGTTTATTATTTTTGAATGTTTTGAAAATTTTTTTTTTTTTTTTTTGGGTTTGGCTTTTGCCTGGCCTTAGTTATATAACTATTAGCCAACATCAATGTTTATTTTAACTATCTTTCAGTTTGTAACTAATACTAGTATATAAATTTAACAGATATTTGGACGTCACAACACATTCGCACCACACCCAGGGTCACGACGAGAAATTATTTTTAAATAAAATCTCGCCGTGCACGGGAATCGAACCCGAATTGTGGCTCGCCGAGCGATACAACCCGGCGACGTTACCGCTCGGCCACCACCTGCCCGTCTTGAAAATGCATTAACGAGTTACCAAATTTTTTCAATATTTTGTTTTTAGGTTGAACTTGGATCCAGAGAAGAACCCCTACTTCCCCAAGAAGAAGGCTGAAGAACCAAAACACGAAGAAGCTCCAGCTCAACAACATTACCAAGCTGGTCCAGCTTTCCACAAACAATTACAACATTATGTAGCTCCAGCTCAACAACATTACGTTGCTGCTCCACAACATTATGTTGTTCCACAACAACAACAACAACATTATATTGTTCCACAACAACAACATTATGTTGTTCCAAAACAACAACAACAACAACAACATTACGTAGTTGCCCAACAACAACACTATGAAGCTCCTCAACATAATTACATCGGCCAACAATCACATTATTAAATTATTTTCATAAAAGAAATAAATAAAAAAAAACAGCTTACATCACTAAAAACACGCTCGAATTATAATTATACAGGAAATGTTTCTTTTAAGTATACACATCCCGATAATTACAGCGCTTGGTAAATTTGCAGGAATTCGTTGTTTTTATAAAAAAATCAGGTCGATTTAACGAGTGTTTCCACTCCCAGATTAAGCATGAAGTAAAATTTCGAGTTTAGAAAAGCCTGAAAATTTAGATTTGCCGGGGCGCGACTCGCTTCGCTCGCGCGCCCCTGCAAATCCAAATTTTCAGGCTTTTCTAAACTCGAAATTTTACTTCACGCTTAGTCTAGGAGTGGACACACTCGTAAGAAGCTTTAAATTAAACAATTTTCAAAAAAATCTGAAAATATTCAGCGTATGCATTGAGGTGAGGATACTTAAAATAAAAACTCCTTGTATGTAAAAATTAAAAAAAATCCAATTAATAAATGCTAGTAGAGAGTTTAAAGACGTTACTTAAGTATAAATAACATGCTTAATACAGTCGTAAAGCTGTCTACTAGGGCCAGTCCATCTCTTAACTTCAAATCAATGACAAGTTTGTATTCTGTTGTAATTAGAAGAAACTGTTACTGATTTCACAGAAGTGGAGTGCAGTTATAGGTTTTTATACAATAAAACTTATAACTGCATTCCACTCGTGTGAAATCAGTGACAGTTTCTTCTAATTACAACAAAATAAAAACTTGTCATTGATTTAAAGTTAAGAGATGAACTGCAGCATAAGAACTTTGAAATGATTAATGATAAGTCGAAACTAGTTAAAAGAAATAAATATTTAAATCTTCAATTGCCTTCAATTCAAATTCAATTAAGGGCACTTAATTTGTTTCACTTAGATCTGTATTTCTTTAAACTAGTTTCGATTTCGCGTCATTCATTTCAAAGTCCTAATGCAACTGGCCTTTATCCACTGAGCAAACATAATTAAGTAATGTTTAATCAACATTAAAACAACGTTTAATGTTCCTACAATGTTGATATAACGTTATTTGTTTGTTTTTTCTCAGTGGGTAGTGTCTAATAATAAGACATACTTTAAAAATAAAAATTATTGTAGTTTAAAAACTGAGCAAGCATTCATTTTGAGATTAGTTCAATTATTTATACCAATGCATTTATTTATTTCACACATTCCACGATGCAAGCTGTATGCAATTACCTACATTTGTTTTCATATTTAATATCACGCAGTTGTAAATAAATCATTTCGGATTTCTGCCTTGTGCAGTGTAGTGGTTAATGATTAACGCAATCGCTGACGGATTGGTCGCATTGAGTGTGTTTCCTGGACCACATCGGACTTCCCACATTTCATTTCATTTCAATACAGTTTTAAATATTATTAAAGAATTAATTATTAAATAATACAACTATTTTTATTTTCATTTATTCCTATCAGATTTTTCAGCAATTTCTCCTCGATTTATTGGAAATTCTTTGAGAAATCTTCATGGAATTTAGTGTGGTTGTTAAGGAGACATTGCTCTTTCAAAATATGCCAAAAACATTGACAGTTTTCGAGTTATTCTCAATCGAAAGTCGAAAAAGTCGAATTTTATGGAAATATTTGGGGAAATTAAAGTTTAAAACAATTACAATATGGAAATTCCTTGAGAAATTTTTATGAAATTTTGTATAATTGTTAAGAAGACATTGTTCTTTTAGAATATGCCAAAAACGAAAAATATGCCAAGTAATGCCGAGTAATTTTCGATGGAATGTCGAAAAAGTCGAATTTTATGGAAGGATTTGGGGAAATTAAAGTTAAATCTTTATGAAATTTCGTGCAATTGTTAAGAAGACATTGCTCTTTCAGAATATATCAAAAACAAAAAATACGCCATTGACAGTTTTCGAGTTATTTTCAATTGAATGTCGAAAAAGTGGAATTTTATGGAAATATTTAGGGAAATCAAAGTTTAACCATTAACAACATGGAAATTCTATAAGAAATCTTAATGGAATTTCGTGTCAATGTTAAAAAGACACTTCTCTTTGAGAGTATGCCAAAAACAAAAAATACGCCATCGATAGTTTTCGAGTTATTATCAATCGAAAATCGGAAAAGTTGAATTTTATGAAAGTATTTGGGGAAGTTAAAGTTAAAAACATCCACAACATGGAAATTCTTTGAGAAATCTTTATGAAATTTAGTGTAATTGTTACGAAGACATTGCTTTTTCAGAATATGTCAAAAAAGAAAAATACGCCATTGACAGTTTTCGAGTTATTTTCAATTGAATGTCGAAAAAGTAGAATTTTATGGAAATATTTAGGGAAATCAAAGTTTAACCATTAACAACATGGAAATTTTATAAGAAATCTTAATGGAATTTCGTGTCAATGTTAAAAAGACACTTCTCTTTCAGAGTATGCCAAAAACAAAAAATACGCCATCGATAGTTTTCGAGTTATTATCAATCGAAAATCGGAAAAGTTGAATTTTATGAAAGTATTTGGGGAAGTTAAAGTTAAAAACATCCACAACATGGAAATTTTTTGAGAAATCTTTATGAAATTTAGTGTAATTGTTAAGAAGACATTGCTTTTTCAGAATATGTCAAAAACGAAAAATACGCCATTGACAGTTTTCGAGTTATTTTCAATTGAATGTCGAAAAAGTAGAATTTTATGGAAATATTTAGGAATATCAAAGTTTAAACCATCCGCAACATGGACATTTTTTAAGAAATCTTTATGGAATTTCGTGTGGATATTAAAAAGACATTTCTTTTTCAAAATTTGACAAAAACAAAGAATACGCTATTGACAGTTTTTGAGTTATTCTCAATCGAAAGTCACAACAGTCTAATTTTATGAAAATATTTGGGGAAATTAAAGTTTAAAAAATCCACAACATGGAAATTCTTTGAGAAATCTTAGTGAAATTTAGTTTAGTTGCTAAGAAGACATTACTCTTCCAGAATATGCCAAAAACAAAAAATACGCCATTGACAGTTTTCGAGTTATTTTCAATTGAATGTCGAAAAAGTAGAATTTTATGAAAATATTTAGGGAAATCAAAGTTTAAACCATTAACAGCATGGAAATTCTCTAAGAAATCTTCATGGAATTTCGTGTGGATATTAAAAAGACATTTTTCTTTCAAAATATGCCAAAAACAAAAAAATTGCCATTGACAGTTTTTGAGTTATTCTCAATTGAAGTCGAATACGTCGAATTTTATGGCAATATTTGGAGTAGTTTAAGTTTAAAACATCTACAACATGGAAATTCTTTCTGAAATCTTCATGAAATTTTCTGTAATTGTTAAGAAGACATCGCACTTTGAGAATATGTCAAAAAAGAAAAATACGCCATTGACAGTTTTCGAGTAATTTGCAATTGAATGTCGAAAAAGTAGAATTTTATGGAAATATTTAGGGAAATCAAAGTTTAAACCATTAACAACATGGAAATTCTTCAAGAAATCTTTATGGAATTTCGTGTGGATATTTAAAAGACATTTCTCTTTCAGAATATGCCAAAAACAAAAAATACACCATTGACAGTTTTCAAGTTATTCTCAATTGAAAGTCGAAAAAGTCGAATTTTATGAAAATATTTGGGGAAATTAAAGTTTGAAATATCCACAACATGTAAATTTCTTGAGAAATCTTCATGAAATTTTGTGTAATTGTTAAGAAGACATTGTTCTTTCAGAATATGTCAAAAACAAAAAATTCACTATTGTCAGTTTTTGAGTGATTTTCAATTGAATGCCGATAAAGTCGATTTTTATGAAAACATTTGGATAAATGAAATTGCCAATTCTTGGTTGCAGAATACTTAAAACATTAAAAGTGCGATTCTTTTCGCAATCTACAACAAGTTAGTCTTACAAAGACTATATCAAACACTCATTGAAACAACTAATTCCCGGGCTAATATCCCGACGGACATTGAATTATACAACAAGTGTTTGAAGTATTCTGCAACCAAGAATTGGCAATTTCATTTTTATTTATGTTTGAACGGTAACGTGACCGCCAGTCTAAGGTGTCAAATTGTTTAGAGGGAATGGCAAAGCTATACTGATGAGAGATAAATCTCGAAACGCGTCTATAGATGGCCTGAATAATTTGACCCAAATTGTTACATTTGCAGTAGGTTACTGTATGTAACAGCAAACACTTGTTGTATAATTCAATGTCCGTCGGGGTATTAGCCCGGGAAGTAGTTGTTTCAAATAATTTACTTCATTATTATGAGTGTTTGATATAGTCTTTGTAAGACTAACTTGTTGTAGATTGCGAAAAGAATCGCACTTTTAATGTTTGAAAACATTTGGGTAAATTTAATTTTAAAACATCCATAACATGGAAATTATTTTAAAAATCTTTATAGAATATTATGTGGATGTTAAGAAGACATTGTTCTTTCAGAATATGCCAAAAACAGATAATTCGCAATAGACACTTTTCAAGTTATTTTCAATTGAAATACCACAATTTCGAAACCAGTTTCCGTAGCTTCTGGGGTTCCTCAAGGAACTCATTCTGAGCCAAGATTATTTATACTTTTTGTGAACGCAACTTCTAACAAGTGTTTCCACTCCCAGGCTAAGCATGAAGTAAAATTTCGAGTTTAGAAAAGCCTGAAAATTTGGATTTGCCGGGGCGCGCGAGCGAAGCGAGTCGCGCCCCGGCAAATCCAAATTTTCAGGCTTTTCTAAACTCGAAATTTTACTTCATGCGCCACGCGTAGAAAAACACTGATTTCGAGTGAAGTTCAAAATATACTGCTTAGATGTGATTGGTCAATATTTGACAAGATATAGCTAAAATAAAAAAGAAAAGCAAAAATCCCCCTATTTGTAAATTTTACTGAAATACCACAATTTCGAAACCAGTTTCCGTAGCTTCTGAGGTTCCTCAAAGAACTCACTCTGAGCCAAGATTATTTATACTTTTTGTGAACGCAACTTCTAACAAGTGTTTTCACTACCAGGCTAAGCATGAAGTAAAATTTCGAGTTTAGAAAAGCCTGAAAATTTGGATTTGCCGGGCGCGACTCGCTTCGCTCGACGCGCCCCGGCAAATCCAAATTTTCAGGCTTTTCTAAACTCGAAATTTTACTTCATGCGCCACGCGTATAAAACACTGATTTCGAGTGAAGTTCAAAATATACTGCTTAGATGTGATTGGTCAATATTTGACAAGATATAGCTAAAATAAAAAAGAAAAGCAAAAATCCCCCTTTTTGTAAATTTTACTCAAATACCACAATTTCGAAACCAGTTTCCGTAGCCTCTGGGGTTCCTCAAGGAACTCACTCTGAGCCAAGATTATTTATACTTTTTGTGAACGCAACTTCTAACAAGTGTGTCCACTCCCAGGCTAAGCATGAAGTAAAATTTCGAGTTTAGAAAAGCCTGAAAATTTGGATTTGCCGGGGCGCGCGAGCGAAGCGAGTCGCGCCCCGGCAAATCCAAATTTTCAGGCTTTTCTAAACTCGAAATTTTACTTCATGCGCCACGCGTATAAAACACTGATTTCGTGTGAAGTTCAAAATATACTGCTTAGATGTGATTGGTCAATATTTGACGAGATATAGCTAAAATAAAAAAAAAAAAATGCAAAAATCTCCCTTTTTGTAAATATTTCATAAATATCTTATTTTAACTTGTAAATAAAACACTTTTTACTTTGTTTAACCACTGTATTTTGCACTTAATTTGTGACTATAGTTTCGACTATCTAGTAATCATTATTAAACAAAGTAAACAGTGTTTTATTTACAAGTGTATTTAAGATGTACCACAAAGTGAACGCCTACAACACAAAATAGTTATCTTATTTTAAATTTAATTTTAAGAGCTAAGATTCTATATTTAAGTGTTTCTTTTGTATTCTGACCTGTGTAAATACTTTGTATATTTAGCTTATTGTTGTTAAATATAGAAAGTATACACAATATTATTTTTAACATAAAGACAATTTAACATAAAGAAAAATTGAGTTTGTCAATAGTTTGCAGAATATTTAAAAAATATAAAAACGAATTAAAATTAATATCGACTTTCTGCAAAATTTTGTCTCATTGAGACAAGTCTCCAAATATTCATTGTAGTAGTTGTTTCAATGAATATTTGGAGACTTGTCTCAATGAGACAAAATTTTGCAGAAAGTCGATATTAATTTTAATTCGTTTTTAATATTACTTTTATTAATTTTAATAATAAAAAGGAGAGGTGTGATAAAAAGAGTGTAGACAATAAATGTTTCATATATCGTTAACTTGTTTCTCATTGATCACTTGGTAAAACATTTCTATTAATATATAGGTATTTGATTGAAATTCACTTGGTTTGTTTTACTAATAAATTGTATTATTTTCAACTAGTTTCGGCTTAATGCCATTTTCAAGAATGGTGTACAAAAGAGCAAAATTGATTATATATACTAGATGTTGGCATTTCAGGTAATAAGCGCTCTAATTATCGGGGAATTCCAAAGGTCCTCGTTGTCATTGACCACGTTTTTTCCCGCCTTTATGGCTTTACTTATTCCTAAACCCTCCCGATAATTCAAAACTAATCCCTTATTACCCGAATGCAACATTTTACAGTCGTTTGAGCTGAAAAAGTGATTAGCCGTGATGCAATGTTTTGCGAACTCCGTGGTCTGTTTATTATTTAGAATATCTTTCCTATGTTCTTTTAATCGCGGGCAGGTCTTTTGAAACGCGATTAAAAGAACATAGGAAAGATATTTTAAATAATTAACAGACCACGGGGTTCGCAAAACATTGCATCGCGGAAATAAGTAAAGCCATAAAGGCGGGAAAAAACGTGGACAATGACAACGAGGACCTTTGGAATTTGCCGATAATTAAAGCGCTTATTACCTGAAATGCCGACATCTAGTATATATAATCAATTTTGCTCTTTTGTACACCATTCTTGAAAATGCCATTAAGCCGAAACTAGTTGAAAATAAAACAATTTATTAGTAAAACAAACCAAGTGAATTTCAATCAAATACCTATATATATATAAATGTTCCCTTTCTCATTATCTAAAACTTTTGTTAGAGACACTTTTTCATATACTTAATATCATTCATTTATGGAAATGACGGATATTAAACAAGTGAATAACATTTTCAACATATCTGGAAGGTTGCTAGACTTAATCTTCACAAACATTAACCATGTGCTAGAGCGAGAAGATAATCCTATTGTGCCTATTGATCAATACCATCCTGCTATTTCTTTGGATTTATTCTTTGATAAATCTCCCTCGTGTCAATTCCCAAATAATAAGTTAACAAATTCCCTTAATTTTAATAAAGCAAACTTTCCAGCCTTATATAATGAATTATTAACAATGGATTGGACATTTTTAAACAAATTTAATGAGATTAACTCAGCTACCAATGCTTTCTACACTCATCTTTTTAACATTTTTAGTAAGCACGTGCCATTATCAGCAAAAAAGAGTAGCAAATATCCTGTATGGTACATGCCTAGTATATAGTAGATTTCTTCATTGTATTATTATCTTTGTATAAATTCTTTATTATTAATATTTGTATAGCATTAAGTTTATTTTTTGTAACATTATTACTATATGCTTTTGTAAAAAGGTGATATCCGTTTAAAATAAATAAAATAAATAAAAATAAATAAATAATCAGTGACATTAAATGCAAAGATTACTATTATCGTAAATATAGAAAATCCAAGAGCACTTATTATTTTGACGAATTTAAACGAATGCGAAAACTAATTAAAGCCAAAATAAAAACAGCCTTCGATACGTACTTAAAAAAAACAGAGCTTGACATAAAATCTAATCCTAAACAATTATTTAATTATATACATTCCAAAAATAGGTCGTCCAGGATACCCAACTAAATTAAAGTTGAAAACGAAGTTACCCAAGATCCACAATGTATTGTTAATGCATTTGCAAATTTATTCGCAAACACATACATAAATCAAACTCAATTTGCAAATAATACAAACACCAAGTTTACTAGTCGTCCTTAAATATCGATATATATGCCAACGGAAGGTGATGTAGTCAAATGCCTAAGGAATTTAAAAAACTCAAAAACTGTTGGAGACGATCAGATCCCAAGTTATTTGCTAAGCGATTGCGCGTATGCCCTTGCACCTCCTCTCTCTATATTATTTAGCCTCTCCTTGAATACATCAACCTTCCCAGAGTTATGGAAAACAGGTAGAGTGTGCCCTATCTTAAAAAATAGAGAAAGAATAGACATTGCAAACTACAGACCAATCACCATATTAAATAATTTTGCTAAAGCGTTTGAGCAGCTTATCTACAATGGTCTATGTACGCAGTTAAAGCCGCATATTTCTGAGTTTCAACATGGATTCTTATCTAAAAGATCAACTGTTACTAATTTAGTTCATGTCACGGAATTTATTAGTGAGGCTTTTGACACAAAAGATCAAGTCGATGTTGCATACTTGGATTTTTCTAAAGCTTTCGACTCAATTAATCATAAAACTCTAATTGCTAAATTAGATTTATTTGGATTTTCCAATAGTTTAACCTCTTTCTTCAATTCGTATCTCTCCGATAGATATCAATATGTAGCATACAAGGACTTCAAATCACCCAAATATCATGCCTCTTCTGGTGTGCCCCAGGGCTCAAACCTGGGCCCCTTATTGTTTATCATTTATATAAATGATTTAATTGAGTCACTAACGTGTAATGTGCTTGCTTATGCGGATGATTTGAAGATGTTCAATGTAATTAAATGTCAAGAGGACGCAGACAAGTTGCAACAAAATATGAATTACACTCAAGAGTGGAGTCTATCGAATTGTCTTAAACTCAACGAAGCAAAATGCAAAATTATGTCTTACTCCCGCAAGGCGAGTCCTCTATCATATAATTATTACCTTAATGGCACAATTCTTGAAAGGACTAATGAAATGAAAGACCTTGGCGTTTTATTTGATAATCGATTAAATTTTACATCTCATATTGATAACATCTGTTCTCGTGCCACTAGGACATTAGGGTTCATATTGCGCAACTGTAGACAATTTTCAAATCCTGAAACCATTAGCAACCTGTACTATTCTTTGGTCAGATCAAGGCTTGAATATGCTGCTCTCATCTGGGACCCTCATTATGAGTGTCATAGAAAATCACTAGAAAATGTCCAAAGGCGATTTTTAAAATATATCTACAAACTTAAAATTGGCACATATCCTCCTAGAAATATTATACATAGTGAATTACTTTTAATTAACGATGATTGTAGTCTTGATTCTAGGATAATATGTAGCAGCGTTTTAACTCTAATTAAAATTCTACATAATAAAATAGATTCTCCTTACATGCTTTCTAAAGTCAATCTCCACATTCCAACCCATAATTCTCGTTCTCATACACCTTTTTATAACACACCTTGTAGATCAGTTGTAACATCAAAAGCTCCTTTACATTACATGGTTGAAAATGCAAATAGAATTTTAACAAACACGAGCTGTGATATATTCTCTGATTACGATTGTACAGTAAAATATATCCGTCACTTTGAGCTGTAAATGTTTTAGTGTGAATTTTCGTCAACTTAGAAATACTCTTTTATCTTTTATTGTGAAAAACTTGTAAGCATCATTATGTTAATATGTCTCTGTAAAGTCAAATATTCACCTGTATATGTATTTGTTTTCTATTTCTTTACTTATTTGAAACTATTTAATGCTGTAATTTTTTAAACGTTTTATACACATATATTGTACTTAATTTTGTCCTGTAATTGGTTATCTGTTGGGCAAATAAAGTTATTATTATTATTATCAAATCTCTAACAGGAAAAGTTTTACAATGGACACATAATTATTTTATTTTAAAGAAAAATGCATGATTAGTAAAGGCTAGGATAGTTGAAAGTAAAGAGAAAGAAGAGGATTTTAGAAAGAATTAAAATAATTTACTTCTTTATTACATTAAATTTAAAATTACATGGCCACAAAACATATAATCACTAATATCTAAAAAGACTATTTTTTTTCACCTATTTTAGTCAATTGTGGATTAAAATTCATCTGAAGAAGATAGAACGGTCTTTGTTTATAATCATTTTTAAACATCGAACATATACGTGTTTGTTTCAATCGATTAATAAATGTATCTGCTCGTCACTGCCCTCTCCCATACAAACGGAAACAAAAACGAAAACCATAAACGAAACGACTTCTATACACATCAAAAAACACACGTTTATTAAATACTTAATAAATCCGCGCGCGCGTTTTTTTTTATTCGCCATTATTTTCTTTTTTTATTCATTTTTGTCTTGCTATAGAAGTGAAGAAAATAGAGTTTAGACTGTACACTGAAGCCGTCGAAAGCCTTACATTACCTAAGTTTTATTTTTTTATATAAAACGGAAACATTCGTGTTATGTTATCTACAATTATATATTTATTAGTTCACGAAGCTCGGCTGAATACTTGATATATCGCGGAGTTGACTCGCTTGCTTGCTTGCACACACTCTTTTCTGTTTTTTTTTGTTGCAATCCATGAGTTTTAAATTTAAGATAATAACCTTTTGTTTTCAGGGTGACTCTCCTCCGTATTTGTTTTTTGTTTTGTCAAAATTCTTGATTTTAGCTGCCACTAGTAAAAAATTAGGAGAAACGATAATGAGACGCACGATATTGTCGGAAATTATAGATATACAAGTATTCGCACGCGATGGACGCAGAGGATTGTGTTTTTTTTTGGGTTGTGTGGTTTGTTTTCATGAATTTTCCTTTTACTTATTGTGCTCCTCAAACGTTATTATTTTTTTGTTCGTGCTTGGCGCGCAGCCCGGGTGTTTTGGCTGATTTGCTTGGAGGTTTTTTGGTGTTTAATTCTTAATTCCTTATTACGCGAATTAACTAAATATTGCTTAAAGTCCTTCATTTATTTTACAACGTAATTTCCTTTTATTTAAAAAGCTTTACGTTTATTTAATTTCAAAGCGCTGCCAGATTGTAATATATTGTAGTTTTTAAGTTAGCACTTTCAGTCAACATTATTACACTTATTATGTATTTGGATTGAGTTACATGAAGAGTTGAATATAATTTACTTAATAAAAGACTAACACTTTCTTCACTAAAAAGTGAAGTCAGTGAAGAAAGTGTTAGTCTTTTATTAAGTAAATTATTATTACACTTAGTACTTCAGTCACATTCAAAACGTTATTCCTAACGTCAACAGAGGCGTGCGAATGTACAAAACTCGCATTAAAGATGCTGTTATTCATCATAACGTTTTCTTTATCATGTTTCTGTTTGATAACGTACACGCTACATTGCTTGATAACGCACACGTTACTTTGCTTGATAACGCACACGTTACTTTACTTGACAACTTACTGTAAACGTTAATACAAGAATTATACACTTAGTACTTCAGTCACATTCAAAACGTTATTCCTAACGTCAACAGAGGCGTGCGAATGTACAAAACTCGCATTAAAGATGCTATTATTCATCATAACGTTTTCGTTATCATGTTTCTGTTTGATAACGTACACGTTACATTGCTTGATAACGCACACGTTACTTTGCTTGATAACGCACACGTTACTTTACTTGACAACTTACTATAAACGTTAATACAAGAATTATACACTTAGTACTTCAGTCACATTCAAAACATTATTCATAACGTGAACAGAGCCATGCGAATGTACAAAACTCGCATTAACCCATTAAACGCCATAAATGCATACACGCAATATTATAATTTTTTTGTTAATTAAATTACTAAATAAGTTAATTTGAATATATTACATTATTTTATCTGACTTGAAAATGTTTGAAGAAAATTGTAAATATTTTGTTATTTAAATATTTCGATTATTACTCATTTCAAAAAATATATATATCAGTGTATTGCTAACTTCACAATATTTCAGTGTTTTATACGCGTGGCGCATGAAGTAAAATTTCGAGTTTAGAAAAGCCCAGAAAATTTGTCTCGGGTCGCTGCGCGACCCTCGACAAATTTTCACGGGGCTTTTCTAAACTCGAAATTTTACTTCATGCTTAGTCTGGGAGTGAAAAACACTCGTTAGAAGCTTTAAATTTTTAAATACTCGTTGTTTTCTTAAAAGAGGTCAATTTTCAGCTTTAAACGAGTGTTTTCCACTCCCAGACTAAGCATGAAGTAAAATTTCGAGTTTAGAAAAGCCTGAAAATTTGGTTTGGTCGCGTAGCGCGAAGCGCGGAGCGGCCAAACCAAATTTTCAGGCTTTTCTAAACTCGAAATTTTACTTCATGCGCCACGCGTATTAAACACTGAATGTACTGAAATATTGTGGACGAGTAAACTTCGTTTGAAATCAGTGTTTTATACGCGTGGCGCATGAAGTAAAATTTCGAGTTTAGAAAAGCCCAGAAAATTTGTCTCGGGTCGCTGCGCGACCCTCGACAAATTTTCACGGGGCTTTTCTAAACTCGAAATTTTACTTCATGCTTAGTCTGGGAGTGGAAACGCTCGTTCTAAACTTCATATTGCACGTTTTTATATAAAATTGACGAATACTTGAAGATTCACAGCGTATACATTATGTATATTTAAAAGAAGAATGCACAGTATGTAATACGATAAGTCATTCATAGAAATCATCAAAATAAGTGCAGAATTTTATCTGAAATCAACTTTTAGAGTCAACTCTATAATTGCTTGGCGGTTAATGGGTTAAAGATGCTGTTATTCATCATAACTATTTCGTTATCATGTTCCTGTTTGATAACGTACACGTTACATTGCTTGATAACGTACACGTTACTTTGCTTGATAACGCACACGTTACTTTACTTGACAATTTACTATAAACGTTAATACAAGAATTATACACTTAGTACTTCAGTCACATTCAAAACATTATTCATAACGTGAACAGAGCGAATGCGAATGTACAAAACTCGCATTAAATATGCCGGTATTCATAATGTTTTCGTTATCATGTTCCTGTTTGATAACGTACACGTTACATTGCTTGATAACGCACACGTTACTTTGCTTGATAAAGCACACGTTACTTTACTTGACAACGTACTATAAACGTTTATACAAGGATTATACTCTTAGTTCTTCAATCACATTAATAACGTTATTCATAACGTGATCAGAGCCGTGCGAATGTTAAAAAACCCGCATTAAAGATGCTGCTATTCATAATGTTTTCGTTATCTTGTTCCTGTTTGATAACGTACACGTTACATTGCTTAATAACGCACACGTTACTTTGCTTGATAACGCACACGTTACTTTGCTTAATAACGCACACGTTACTTAACTTGACAACGTACTATAAACGTTAATTCAAGAATTATACTCTTAATTATTCAACCAAATTAAAAACGTTTTTCATAACGTGATCAGAGCTGTACGAATGTTACAAAACTCGCATTAAAGATGCTGTTATTCATAATGTTTTCGTTATTATGTTCCTGTTTGATAACGTACACGTTACATTGCTTAATAATGCACACGTTACTTTGCTTGATAACGCACACGTTACTTTGCTTGATAACGCACACGTTACTTAACTTGACAACGTACTATAAACGTTAATACAAGGATTATACTCTTAGTTATTCAATCACATTAAAAACGTTTTTTATAACGTGATCAGAGCTGTACGAATGTTACAAAACTCGCATTAAAGATGCTGTTATTCATAATGCTTTCGTTATCATGTTCCTCTTTGATAACGAACACGTTACATTGCTTGATAACGCACACGTTACTTTGCTTGATAACGCACACGTTACTTTGCTTGATAACGCACACGTTACTTAACTTGACAACGTATTATAAACGTTAATACAAGGATTATACTCTTAATTATTCAATCACATTAAAAACGTTTTTCATAACGTGATCAGAGCTGTACGAATGTTACAAAACTCGCATTAAAGATGCTGTTATTCATAATGTTTTCGTTATCATGTTCCTCTTTGATAACGAACACGTTACATTGCTTGATAACGCACACGTTACTTTGCTTAATAACGCACACGTTACTTTACTTGACAACGTACTATAAACGTTAATACAAGGAATATACACTTAGTTCTTCAGTTACATTAAAAATGTTATTCATAACGTAGTCAGAGACGTGCGAATGTTACAAAATCCGCAATAGAGATAGTATTATTTATAAAGTTTTAGTTATCCTTTTCATCAAACAGGAACAGGATAACTAAAACTTTATAAATAATACCACCTTTATTGCGGATTTTGTAACATTCGTACACGTTACTTTGCTTTTTTTTGTAACATTCACACTCCTCTGACCTCTGATGTTATGAATAATATTTTAATCCGACTGAAGAACTAAGTGTATAATACTTTTTCTAGTAAAATAACGTGTGCTTTATACGTTATTTTACTAGACAAAGTATTATACACTTAGTTCTTCAGTCGGATTAAAATATTATTCATAACATCAGAGGTCAGAGGAGTGTGAATGTTACAAAATCCGTATTAAAGATGCTATTATTCATAACGTTTCTGTTATCATTCTCCTGTTTAATAACGTACACGTTACTTTATTTGACAACGTACTATATCATGTTCCTGTTTGATAACGTACATGTTACTTTGCTTGATAACACATACGTTACTTTCCTTGATAACGTACTATACACTTAGTTCTTAAGTCGCATTAAAAACGTTATTTAAACCGTATTACACGTTACTTTGTTTGATAACGTACACGTTACTTTATTTGACAACGTACTATACACTTAGTTGTTCAGCCACATTAAAAAACGTTGTTCATAGCGTAGTCAAAGACGTGCAAATGATACAAAATACTATGAACAATAACGTACACGATACCATGCTCCATAACGTAAACGTTACTATGCTCTATAGCGTACACGTTACCATGCTCAACACCGTATACGTTACCAAGCTCAATACGTTATTGAGCAAACCAATAAACGCTCAATACTGTACACGTTATCACGCTCAATACTGTACACGTTATCACGCTCAATAACGTACACGTTATACTAAAAGTGGTACGAGGCAAAAACTTATGCCAAAGTTAGTGTAAATTTAAAGAAATGCCAGTTATTACTTCAATTTGAAGTTTCAAATCAGTGTTTTCCACTCCCAGACTAAGCATGAAGTAAAATTTCGAGTTTAGAAAAGCCCTGCGTAGAAAATTTGTCGAGGGTCGCGCAGCGACCCGAGACAAATTTTCACGGGGCTTTTCTAAACTCGAAAATTTACTTCATGCGCCACGCGTATACAACGCTGAAATACTGTGAAGTTTATAATACACCACTAAAACAGTATATAAAGTAGTGTATATTGAACTACACAGTGCGAAGCTTTCAATTCAGACGCTCGAGATTTTTGGCGCCCAACTAGGGACCACAGCGTTAAGCTGGCCACGCGTTGGGTGCCAAAATCCTCCTCGAATCTAAAGTAAAATTTCGAGTTTATAAATGAATGAATTTCAGGCGATTCTAAAATTGAAATTCTACTTCATGCTTGGTCTGGAAGTGGAATCACTGTTAGAAGCTACAAATTTAAGGCGTTTATGAAAACAACAAATTACTGAAATTTGAAGAAATGCCAGTTATTAGTTCAATTTAAAGCTTTAAACGAGTGTTTTCCACTCCCAGACTAAGCATGGAGTAAAACTTCAAGTTTAGAAAAGCCCCGTGAAAATTTGTCGAGGGTCGCGCAGCGACCCGAGACAAATTTTCACGGGGCTTTTCTAAACTAGAAATTTTACTTCATGCGCCACGCGTATACAACGCTGAAATACTCTGAAGTTTATAATACACTACTCAAACAGTATATAAAGTAGTATATATTGAACTACACAGTGTGAAGCTTTCAATTCGGACCCTCACGATTTTTGGCGCGCAACTAAATAAAATTTCGAGTTTAGAAAAGCCTGAATTTCAGGATTCTCTAAACTCGAAATTTTACATCATGCTTAGTCTGGGAGTGGAATCACTTGTACACGTTAACACGCTCAATACTGTACACGTTATCACGCTCAATAACGTACACGTTACACTTAACCATTTTTTCTTTGACTGTTGAATGTGCTTATGAAATTTCAGATTGTGCTTCATTGTAAGTTGTTTTTGATTGTTATCAAAACACGTCTTAAAAATAAACGATAACACACACGTTACTTTACTTGACAACGTACTATAAACTTAGTTCTTCAGTCGCATTATAAACGTTATTCATAACCTAATTAGAGGCGTGCGAATATTACAAAATCCGTAATAAAGATGCTATTATTTTTAACATTTTCGTTATCATTCTCCTATTAAATAACGTACACGTTACGTTGCTTGATAACGTACACGTTACTTTGTTTGATAACACACACGTTACTTTATTTGACAACGTACTATACACTTAGTTCTTCAGTCACATTAAAAACGTTGTTCATAACGTAGTCAGAGACACATGAATGATATAAAATACTATGATCAATAACGTACACGTTACCATGCTCCATAACGTAAACGATACCATGCTCTATAACGTACACGTTACCATGCTCAACACCGTACACGTTACCCCGCTCAATACGTTATTGAGCAAACTAATAAACGTAAGTAAGATAGTACACGTTACCACGCTCAATACTGTACATGTTATCACGCTCAATAACGTACACGGTATACTTAACCATTTATTCTATGACTGTTGAATGTGTTTATGAAATTATTCATAATGTTTTCGTTATCATGTTCCTGTGTGATAACGTACACATTACTTTGCTCGATAACATAAACGTTATTTTGTTTAATAACGTACACGTTACTTTATTTGACAACGTATTATACACTTAGTTCTTCAGTCACATTAAAAACGTTGTTCATAACGTAGACAGAGATGTGCGAATAATACAAACTACTATGATCAATAACGTACACGTAACCATGCTCCATAACGTAAACGTTACCATGCTCTATAACGTACACGTTATCTCGCTTAATACGTTACTGAGCAAACTAATAAACGTAAGTAAGATAGTAAACGTTACCACGCTCAATACTGTACATGTTATCACGCTCAATAACGTATACGTTATACTTAACCAATTATTCAATGACTGTTGAATGTGTTTATAAAATTATTCGTAATGTTTTCGTTATCATGTCCCTGTTTGATAACGTACACTTTACTTTGCTCGATAACATACACGTTATTTTGTTTAATAACGTACACGTTACTTTATTTGACAACATATTATACACTTAGTTCTTCAGTCACATTAAAAACGTTGTTCATAACGTAGACAGAGATATGCGAATGATACAAAATACTATGATCAATAACGTACATGTTACAATGCACCATAACGTAAACGTTACCATGCTCTATAACGTACACGTTACCATGCTCAACACCGTACACGTTACCACGCTCAATATGTTATTGAGCGAACTATTAAACGTAAGATAGTACACGTTACCACGCTCAATGCTGTACACGTTATCACGCTCAATACTGTACACGTTATCACGCTCAATAACGTACATGTTACACTTAACCATTTTTTTTTCTATGACTGTTGAATGTGTTTATGAAATTGCAGGTTGTGCTTCATTGTAAGTTGTTTTTGATTGTTATCAAAACACGTCTTGGAAATAAACGAAAGGACGTTAAGTACGATCGCGTTTTCTAATGATTATTTTTGTATTAAAAATATCTTTTGATATGCTAAAAAATGCAGAAACACTGCGAGATTTATTTGTTTAGTTTCTTTTTTTAGCAAAAATATGAAAATACTACTCGTCAACACGATGAAGCTCATTTGGTTTGTGTTTTAATACAAGTTGTTAGTTTTTAACTTCTGAATTAGAAACAATTTATCTAACATCGTTCATCCTGATACGATAACTTTAAATAGAATTTTCTTAAGACCAGATACATGAAAATAACGAAATGAGTCTATGAACTACTAATGTTTTGTTGCTCTAACGTATTTTGTACCAGCAGTTCAGACATAAGCTCCTCATTTCTAAGTAGTCAAAGTTCAAAATGATATTTTTCAATGAGTGTTTAATTTAGCCTTTGTAAGCCAAATATTTTGTAGATTGGGAGTTTTGTTGCTCTAACGTATTTTGTAACTGCAGTTCAGACACAAGCTCCTCATCTCTAAGCAGTCAAAGTTCAAAATGATATTTTTCAATGAGTGTTTAATTTAGCCTTTGTAAGCCAAATATTTTGTAGATTGGGAGTTTTTTTGCTCTAACGTATTTTGTAACTGCAGTTCAGACACAAGCTCCACATCTCCAAGCAGTCAAAGTTTAAAATGATATTTTTGAATGAGTGTTTGATTTAGTCTTTGTAAGACAAATATTTTGTAGATTGGGAGTTTTGTTGCTCTAACGTATTTTGTAACTGCAGTTCAGACACAAGCTCTACATCTCCAAGCAGTCAAAGTTTAAAATTATATTTTTCAATGAGTGTTTGATTTAGTCTTTGTAAGACAAATATTTTGTAGACTGGGAGTTTTGTTGCTCTAACGTATTTTATAACTGCATTTCAGACATAAGCTCCTCATCTCTAAGCAGTTAAAGTTCAAAATGATATTTTTCAATAGATGTTTGATTTAGCCTTTGCAAGACAAATATGTTGTAGATTGCGAAAATAATCGCGCATTTGATGTTTTCATATTTTGTTGTTTTAATCCCATTTTGAACTGCATTTCAGTGGTGACCTTACCATTTCTGAACCAAGCAAAGTTGAAATAACAAAAAGACCCATGTTCGTCTTTGAAAAAGCAAAGTTATAGATTGTATTTTGAACTCTGTAGAGAGATGCAACTATTTATCTCTCAATACCCCAAGATGTTTTTGAGATTTTTGTGTTGTTTTATTGTTATTTCGAATTGCATTGAGAGTTCTAATTGTAGTTTGAAGTCTGTTTAGAGATAACACTGTCTATCTCTGAACAGTGACAAATATTTGGTAGATTGGGAGTTTTGTTGCTTTAACATATTTTGTAACTGCAGTTCAGACATAAGCTCCTTATCTCTAAGCAGTCAAAGTTCAAGATGATATTTTTCAATGAGTGTTTGATTTAGCCTTTGCAAGACAAATATGTTGTAGATTGCGAAAATAATCGCGCATTTGATGTTTTCATATTTTGTTGTTTTAATCCCATTTTGAACTGCATTTCAGTGGTGACCTTACCATTTCTGAACCAAGCAAAGTTGAAATAACAAAAAGACCCATGTTCGTCTTTGAAAAGGCAAAGTTATAGATTGTATTTTGAACTCTGTAGAGAGATGCAACTATTTATCTCTCAATACCCCAAGATGTTTTTGAGATTTTTGTGTTGTTTTATTGTTATTTCGAATTGCATTGAGAGTTCTAATTGTAGTTTGAAGTCTGTTTAGAGATAACACTGTCTATCTCTGAACAGTGACAAATATTTGGTAGATTGGGAGTTTTGTTGCTTTAACATATTTTGTAACTGCAGTTCAGACATAAGCTCCTTATCTCTAAGCAGTCAAAGTTCAAAATGACATTTTTCAATGAGTGTTTGATTTAGTCTTTCTTAGAAAAATATGTTGTAGATTGCGAAAATAATCGCGCTTTTGATGTTTTCATATTTTGTTGTTCTAATGCCATTTTGAACTGTAGTTCAGAGGTGACCATCTCTGAACCAAGCAAAGTTGTAATAGGAAAAAGAACCATGTTCATCTCTGAAAAAGCAAAGGTTATAGATTGTATTTTGAACTCTGTATAGAGATGCAACTATTTATCTCTCAATATCTTAAGTTGTTTTTGACATTTTTATGTTGTTTTAATGTTATTTGGAATTGCATTGAGAATTCTAATTATTGTTTGAAGTCGGTTTACAGATAACACTGTCCATCTCTGAACAGTTAAACTTTTGACTGCTCAGAGATGGACAGTTATCTCTAAATAGACTTCAAACTACAATTGGATCTCTCAATGCAATTCAAAATAAAATTAAAACAACATAAAAATGTCAAAAACAAGGTGGGATATGATCAAACATTTTATTGTTCGACTGTCATTTTGTACTGCAGTTTAGAGTTCAATTCTTCGACTTTAGTTGGTTTTAATGTTATTTCGAATTGCATTGAGAGTTCTAATTGTAGTTTGAAGTCTGTTTAGAGATAACACTGTCTATCTCTGAACAGTGACAAATATTTGGTAGATTGGGAGTTTTGTTGCTTTAACATATTTTGTAACTGCAGTTCAGACATAAGCTCCTCATCTCTAAGCAGTCAAAGTTCAAAATTACATTTTTCAATGAGTGTTTGATTTAGTCTTTGTTAGAAAAATATGTTGTAGATTGCGAAAATAATCGCGCTTTTGATGTTTTCATATTTTGTTGTTCTAATCCCATTTTGAACTGCATTTCAGTGGTGACCTTACCATTTCTGAACCAAGCAAAGTTGAAATAACAAAAAGACCCATGTTGATCTCTGAAAAGGCAAAGATTATAGATTGTATTTTGAACTCTGTATAGAGATGCAACTATTTATCTCTCAATATCTTAAGTTTTTTTTGACATATTTATGTTGTTTTAATGTTATTTGGAATTGCATTGAGAATTCTAATTGTAGCTTGAAGTCGGTTTACAGATAACACTGTCCATCTCTAAACAGTTAAACTTTTGACTGCTCAGAGATGGACAGTTATCTCTAAATAGACTTCAAACTACAATTGGATCTCTCAATGCAATTCAAAATAAAATTAAAACAACATAAAAATGTCAAAAACAAGGTGGGATATGATCTAACATTTTATTGTTCGACTGTCATTTTGTACTGCAGTTTAGAGTTCAATTCTTCGACTTTAGTTTGTTTTAACGTTATTTCGAATTGCATTGAGAGTTCTAATTGTAGTTTGAAGTCTGTTTAGAGATAACACTGTTCATCTCTGGACAGTTGAACTTTTGACTGTTCAGAGATGGACAGTGTTATCTCTAAACAGACTTCAAACTACAATTAGAACTCTCAATGCAATTCGAAATAACATTAAAACAACATAAATATGTCAATAACAACTTGGAATATGATCAAAAAATTTTATTGTTCGACTGTCATTTTGTACTGCAGTTTAGAGTTCAATTCTTCGACTTTAGTTTGTTTTATTGTTATTTCGAATTGCATTGAGAGTTCTAAATGTAGTTTAAAGTCTGTTTAGAGATAACACTGTTCATCTCTGGACAGTTGAACCTTTGACTGTTCAGAGATGGACAGTGTTATCTCTAAACAGACTTCAAACTACAATTAGAACTCTCAATGCAATTCGAAATAACATTAAAACAACATAAATATGTCAATAACAACTTGAAATATGATCAAAAAATTTTATTGTTCGACTGTCATTTTGTACTGCAGTTTAGAGTTCAATTCTTCGACTTTAGTTTGTTTTATTGTTATTTCGAATTGCATTGAGAGTTCTAAATGTAGTTTAAAGTCTGTTTAGAGATAACACTGTTCATCTCTAGACAGTTGAACCTTTGACTGTTTAGAGATGGACAGTGTTATCTCTAAACAGACTTCAAACTACAATTAGAACTCTCAATGCAATTCGAAATAACATTTAAACAACATAAATATGTCAATAACAACTTGGAATATGATCAAACATTTTATTGTTCGACTGTCATTTTGTACTGCAGTTTAGAGTTCAATTCTTCGACTTTAGTTTGTTTTAACGTTATTTCGAATTGCATTGAGAGTTCTAATTGTAGTTTGAAGTCTGTTTAGAGATAACACTGTTCATCTCTGGACAGTTGAACCTTTGACTGTTCAGAGATGGACAGTGTTATCTCTAAACAGACTTCAAACTACAATTAGAACTCTCAATGCAATTCGAAATAACATTAAAACAACATAAATATGTCAATAACAACTTGAAATATGATCAAAAAATTTTATTGTTCGACTGTCATTTTGTACTGCAGTTTAGAGTTCAATTCTTCGACTTTAGTTTGTTTTATTGTTATTTCGAATTGCATTGAGAGTTCTACATGTAGTTTAAAGTCTGTTTAGAGATAACACTGTTCATCTCTAGACAGTTGAACCTTTGACTGTTTAGAGATGGACAGTGTTATCTCTAAACAGACTTCAAACTACAATTAGAACTCTCAATGCAATTCGAAATAACATTTAAACAACATAAATATGTCAATAACAACTTGGAATATGATCAAACATTTTATTGTTCGACTGTCATTTTGTACTGCAGTTTAGAGTTCAATTCTTCGACTTTAGTATCAGTTGCATACAAAACATTGAAGTTACTGCAGTTAATCGCTGAACTACAGGTCAATGTTTTGTCAATTCATTGTAATTACTTTGATATTGACCTCCAGGGTCAATGAAGAAATGTAGATACAATTATTGTCAAACTGAACTGCAGTTTACAGTTTGAAGTCTGTTTAGAGCCAACACTGTCCATCTCTGAACAGTCAAAAGTTCAAAATGATCAAACATTTTATGGTTCGAATGTCATGTTGTACTGCAGTTTAGAGTTAAATTCTTCGACTTTAGTATCAGTTGCATACAAAACATTGAAGTTAATGCAGTTAATCACTAAACTACAGGTCAATGTTTTGTCAATTTATTGTAATTATTTTGATATTGATCTGAAGGTCAACGAAGAAATGTAGATACAATTACTGTCAAATTGAATTGCAGTTCAGAGTTTGAAGTCTGTTTAGAGCCAACACTGTCCATCTCTGAACAGTCAAAAGTTCAAAATGATCAAACTTTTTATTGTTCGAATATCATTTTGTACTGCAGTTTAGAGTTCAATTCTTGGACTTTAGTATTAGTAGCATGCAAAACATTGAAGTTAATGCAGTTAATCGCTGAAATACAGGTCAATGTTTTGTCAATTCATTGTAATTACTTTGATATTATTGATCTGAAGGTCAACGAAGAAATGTAGATACAATTACTGTCAAATTGAAATGCAGTTCAGAGTTCAATTTTTCGCCCTTTGTATCAGTTGCATACAAAATATTGAAGTTAAATACAGTTAACATCTGAACTACAGGTCAATGTTTTGTCAATTTATTAAAATTACTTTGATATTGATCTAAAGTTCAGGAAAGAAGTTCAGATATAATTTTGACGCAATATTCTTCTTCTTCAGTTACTTCTCTTTGCATGGGCCTAACCAGGATTTTGTCTAAGAAGTGGTGCGAGGCAAAAACTTATGCCAAAGTTAGTTTAAATCTGAAGAAATGCCAGTTATTAGTTCAGTTTGAAGTTTCAAATGAGTGTTTTCCACTCCCAGACTAAGCATGAAGTAAAATTTCGAGTTTAGAAAAGCCCCGCGTAGAAAATTTGTCGAGGGTCGCGCAGCGACCCGAGACAAATTTTCACGGGGCTTTTCTAAACTCGAAATTTTACTTCATGCGCCACGCGTATACAACGCTAAAATACTGTGAAGTTTATAATACACCACCAAAACAGTATATAAAGTAGTATATATATTGAACAATACAATGTGAAGCTTTCAATTCGGACGCTCGCGATTTTTGGCGCCCAACTAGGGACCACAGCGTTAGGCTGGCCCCGTGTTGGGCGCCAAAATGCTCCTTAAATCTAAAGTAAAATTTCGAGTTTAGAAAAGCCTGAATTTCAGGCTTTCCTAAACTCGAAATTTATCTTCTTGCCTATTCGGGGAGTGGAATCACTTCTTAGATACTGCAAATTTAAGGCGTTTATGAAAATAACGAATAAGTGAAATTTGAAGAAATGCAAGTTATTAGTTGCTTAAAGTTTTCCTAAAATAAAAAGCTGATTACGCTGCTTCAGACTTTAATTTTTCGCGCTTTGTATTAGTTGCTTACAAAATATCAAAGTTAATGCAGTAAATTTCCCAACCACAGGTCAATGTTTTGTCAATTCATTAAAATTACTTTGATATTGATCTAAAGTTCACGAAAGAAATTTAGACATAATTTTTACGCAATTTTCTTCTTCAGTTACTTTCCTTTGCATGGGCCTAACCAGGATTTTGTCTAAGAAGTGGTACGAGGCAAAAACTTATGCCAAAGTTAGTTTAAATTTAAAGAAATGATAGTTATTAGTTCAATTTGAAGTTTCAAATGAGTGTTTTCTACTCCCAGACTAAGCATGAAGTAAAATTTCGAGTTTAGAAAAGCCCCGTGAAAATTTGTCGAGGGTCGCGCAGCGACCCGAGACAAATTTTCTGGGCTTTTCTAAACTCGAAATTTTACTTCATGCGCCACGCGTATACAACGCTGAAATACTGTGAAGCTTATAATATACCACTAAAACAGTATTTAAAGTAGTGTATATTGAACTAAACAGTGTGAAGCTTTCAATTCAGACGCTTGCGATTTTTGGCGCCCAACTATGGACCACAGCGTTAGGCTGGCCACGAGTTGGGCGCCACAATCTTCCTCGAATCGAACACAGTGTGAAGCTTTCAATTCGGAAGCTCCCGATTTTTGGCGCCCAACTAGGGACCATAGCGCTAGGCTGGCCCCGCGTTGGGCGCCAAAATCCTGATCGAATCCAAAGTATAATTTCGAGTTTAGTCTTGGAGTGGAATCACTTGTTAGAATCTGCAAAATTAAGGCGTTTATGAAAACAACGAATGACTGAAGTTTGAAGAAATGCCAGTTATTAGTTCAGTTTAAAGTTTCCCTGAAATTAAAAGCTGATTACGCTGCTTTAGAGTTCAATTTTTCGCCCTTTGTATTAGTTGCTTACAAAATATTAAAGTTAATGCAGTTAATTTCCCAACCACAGGTCAATGTTTTGTCAATTCATTAAAATTACTTTGATATTGATCTAAAGTTCACGAAAGAAATTTAGATATCATTTTTACGCAATATTTTTCTTCTTCTGTTACTTTCCTTTGCATTGGGCTAACCAAGGTTTGGTCTAAGAAGTGGTACGAGGCAAAAACTTATGCCAAAGTTAGTTTAAATTAGAAGAAATGCCAGTTAGTAGTTAAATTTAAAGTTTCAAATGAGTGTTTTCCACTCCCAGACTAAGCATGAAGTAAAATTTCGAGTTTAGAAAAGCCCCGTGAAAATTTGTCGAGGGTCGCGCAGCGACCCGAGACAAATTTTCTGGGCTTTTCTAAACTCGAAATTTTACTTCATGTGCCACGCGTATACAACGCTGAAATACTGTGGAGTTTATAATATACCACTAAAACAGTATATAAAGTTGTATATATTAAACTACACAGTGCGAAGCTTTCAATTCAGACGCTCGGAATTTTTGGCGCCTAACTAGAGACCACAGCGTTAGGCTGGCCCCGCGTTGGGCGCCAAAATCCTCTTCGAATCTAATATTTTACGCAATATTCTTCTTCTTTTGTTACTTTCCTTTGCATGGGGTTAACCAAGGTTTGGTCTAAGAAGTGGTACGAGGCAAAAACTTATGCCAAAGTTAGTTTAAATTAGAAGAAATGCCAGTTAGTAGTTAAATTTAAAGTTTCAGACTAAGCATGAAGTAAAATTTCGACCCTCGACAAATTTTCGGGCTTTTCTAAACTCGAAATTTTACTTTATGCGCCACGCGCATACAACGCTGAAATACAGTAAAGCTTATAATACACCACTAAAACAGTATATGAAGTTGTATATATTGAACTACACAGTGTGAAGCTTTCAATTCCGACGCTCGCGATTTTTGGCGCCCAACTAGGGACCACAGCGTTAGGCTAGCCCCGCGTTGGGCGCCAAAATCCTCGAATCTAGGCGTTTGCGGTTGACGCGAGATTAAACTCGAGCAGTATGTTTTGAACTTTGCTTTAAATCAGTATTTAATATGCATGGCGCATGAAGTAAAATTTCAAGTTTAGAAAAGCCTGAATTTGGAAATTTTACTTCATGTTTAGTCTGGGAGTGGAATCACTTGTTAGAAGCTGCAAATTTAAGGCGTTTATGAAAACACGAAACGAATGACCGAAATTTGAAGAAATGCCAGTTATTAGTCCAGTTTGAAACACTTAAATTTGGTGAAATTTATGTATATTCGAACCACTTGTTAGAAGTTACAAATTTAAGGCATTTTTGAAAACAACGAATGACTGAAATTTGAAGAAATGCCAAGTCCTAGTTCAGTTTGAAGTTTCCCTAGAATGAAAAGCTGATTACGCTGCTGTTTTTTTTTTTGAATGTAACTGGTCCTGAGAAATTTGAGTTAAGCATCAGGAACTTTATCTTAAATGTTTTATTTTTTGGAAATTGAAGTACAAACAACTTGTAGTAAAAAAGTTTATTTAATTAACTAATAGAGTAAGCTCGGTGTGTTCCTTTATTAAATTTTTAATTAATTTATACAAACGCTGCTTTATTTAGGCTATTCTATTTTTAGCAGTGACCCGGGCTGCGCGCGGACTTTCCGTGTAAAAGCAATTGCTTTAATATATTTGTATATTTATATATTTATATTCAATAAATAAAAAATAATTACTTTGTACAAAAAGCTTGAATCAAAGGTAGACATGCATCATTATATAATCTAATATTCATTTTTTTGTTTTTTAGTTTTTAAGTTATGGAGGGTGTCTATAAATACCGTTTACACCTAGCTACACGTTACCGGGGTACCGTGGAGAGAGAGCACTGCTCATCTATCTACTGACTGTATACGGGTCGTGCCCCGCCGCACGGTACCCAACTATATAAATTAGAATTAGTATGATTACAGTTATCCTTACCATTTTTTCATTTATTTGTTAATTTCTTATGTAAACATGGACTGACATATGCAAACAGGAATACCTTCGCACACGCATGAAAAGTTAATTTTCGGAGCAGATCCGCGGTGAAGACGGGGGCGTCGGTGGGACACGAAAGGCGCGCGGGTCGCCCAGGTTTTTTTTGGCGCCCGACGCGGGGCCCCGAACTTAAATCACTATAAGACACTTTTATCTCCCTCGGCAAATCAACGGAACGGAATGGATACGAAAACCTTGGCCGGCGTCCCCCTCCCTCTCACGCGCGCGATCTGTCCACCCCCTAATGTGTGTGTTTGTATATATATAAATATCAGTTTAAATTAAGTACGCCAACCGAGTAAAACCGTAATGGAATGATGAAACGAGACTAACTAACACACGTAACAACGAATTGATTGGAAACCAGAGCCGAAAAAACATCCGCTGCCCTATCTATATATATATAATTTTTATATATATTAGAATTTAAATATTTCGAAAATAAAGCCTAGTTCCTATTTTTTTTTGCTTGTTGGTTATTTTTTTCTTCTTTCTGCAGCCGCTGCTTGCTGTCGCCTTACTCTTTCACTTCGAAATATTTGTACGTTGGGTTCTCGTAACCGTTGATTTGCATGTTGGCGACGTGCCGCTCCTCGGGTGTCGCCGCTTGGTCCACCTCGATGAAGCCCTGGCTTTGGGGGGAGCGCGCTGATCGGCGCTTTGCCACCGCGATTCCGACGATCACCGCCGCCATCAGCGCCATTCCGGCGAAGGCCAGCGTGAAGTACACACTTCTGCCATCCTTGCGGCCGTAGACCTCACGGCGAACTGAATAAGTCTGAAATTAAATATATCTACATGTACTTAATCATTAAAATATTTATTAAAAACTTGTAATAAGCCCAATTATGAAACGTCAAATATATAGGGTTTCTTGATATCCACTGGAGCACAAAATAAAAGAACAGAAACACTGAATACACTGAAATATTGTGAGGAAGTGAACTTTTTAAAGTCAGCTTCTTAAACGATAGATAAATTTCACAATATTTTAGTGTTTTATACACGTGGCCCCTAGTTGGGCGCCGAAAATTGCGAGCGTCTGAATTAAAAGCTTCACACTGTGTAGTTTAATATATACTACTCTATATACTGTTTTAGTGGTGCATTATAAACTTCACAGTATTTCAGCGTTGTATACGCGTGGCGCATGAAGTAAAATTTCGAGTTTAGAAAAGCCCAGAAAATTTGTCTCGGGTCGCTGCGCGACCCTCGACAAATTTTCACGGGGCTTTTCTAAACTCGAAATTTTACTTCATGCTTAGTCTGGGAGTGGAAAACACTTGTTTAAAGCATCAAATTGAACTTTTAAAAGTCTGAACATTTTGTTCTAAAAAAACAAATTTAAAGGCCTTTCTAAACTCGAAATTTTTAAAAGTTCAATTTAAAGCTTTAACCAAGTGTTTTCCACTCCCAGACTAAGCATGAAGTAAAATTTCGAGTTTAGAAAAGCTCGAAATTCAGGCTTTCCTAAACTCGCAATTTAACTTTAGATTCGAGGAGGATTTTGGCGCCCAACGCGGGGCCAGCCTAACGCTGTGGTCCCTAGTTGGGCGCCAAAGATCGCGAGCGTCTGAATTAAAAGCTTCACACCGTGTAGTTCACTATATACTACATTATATACTGTTTTAGTGGTGTATTATAAACTTCACAGTATTTCAGCGTTGTATACGCGTGGCGCATGAAGTAAAATTTCGAGTTTAGAAAAGCCCAGAAAATTTGTCTCGGGTCGCTGCGCGACCCTCGACAAATTTTCACAGGGCTTTTCTAAACTCGAAATTTTACTTCATGCTTAGTCTGGGAGTGGAAAACACTTGTTTCAAACTTAAAATTAAACTCATTAAAAGAACCACGAATGACTCATAAAAAAACGCTCAGCGTATGCGTTTTTTATGAGTCATTCATTGTTCTTTTATTGAGTTTAATTTTAAGTTTGGAACGAATGTTTTCCACTCCCAGACTAAGCATGAAGTAAAATTTCGAGTTTAGAAAAGCCCTGTGAAAATTTGTCGAGGGTCGCGCAGCGACCCGAGACAAATTTTCTGGGCTTTTCTAAACTCGAAATTTTACTTCATGCGCCACGCGTATACAACGCTGAAATATTGTGAAGTTTATAATACACCACTTAAGCAGTACATATTGAACTACACAATGTGAAGCTTTCAATTCGGACGTTTGCGATTTTTGGCGCCCAACTAGGGATCACAGCGCTAGGCTGGCCCCGCGTTGGGCGCCAAAATCCACCTCGAATCTAAAGTAAAATTTTGAGCCTTAAATTGCAGCTTCTAACAAGTGATTCCACTCCCAGACTAAGCATGAAGTAAAATTTCGAATTTAGAAAAGCCCTGTGAAAATTTGTCGAGGGTCGCGCAGCGACCCGAGACAAATTTTCACTGGGCTTTTCTAAACTCGAAATTTTACTTCATGCGCCACGCGTATAAAACACTGATCTTTAATGAAGTTCGAATAAACATAAATTTCGCAATATTTTAGTGTTTCAAACTGAACTAATAACTAGCCTTGAGGTATGTATAGTTATAAGAAAAATTTCCTGTATATGTATATAAAAGATGACTTACTGGTTCACCGTGACCGAAGTCGTGTGTCATCGCGTGGGCAATCCTGATGACGTCCTGCTGGTGCGCAACAGCCGCAACATCCTCCACCGCTTGTTGCACAGCGGCGTCGTCCACTTCCCGATGGGGCACCACCGGCTCATCATCAACCGTCGTAATCGTATTGCTCATGATATCAGACTGGGTGCTTCCAAATGTAGATGAAATCGTCGTCTGAAAAAAGACCAAACGACACATTCAATTTAAAGTTAAACGCCCAGCTATAGATTTAGAAGCAGAAATAAAAATACCTTAATAATGGATGATTTAAATTAAATTTAAATTAAAAAACTTGGTTTGTTTCACATACTTAAATAAGTGAAACAAACCAAGTGTATTCATTTAAATTTAATTTAAATTAAAACACTTGGTTTGTTTCACTTATTTAAATAAGTGAAACAAACCAAGTGATTTAATTTAAATTTAATTTAAATCATCCAGTATTAGATTCAAAAATGTTTCACCACGGGTTAAGTGAAAAATTAATTAAAGATATAAAAATACCTTATCATCAGTGGGTAAAGATTCATCCTCCATATCCTCAGCATCGAAGTTGTTAATCTTCTTCCCCAACACAGCCTCGACCCTCTTCTTCTCCTCCCTCAATTCAACCCTCTCCTTCTTCCTCTGCTCCTTCCTGGCCTTCTCCTGCACCCGCTGCCTCTCTCTCTCCTGCTGCTTGTTAACCACCTCATCCCTATATTTATCCAAAATCGACTGCTCGGCATCGGAGGTCATCGCGAGGAGAGCTCCGGGTGTCTCATCCTTCGATCTCAGAGCTTGGATGTAATCGTCCATTAACTGGCCAATCTTGTTCGACAATTCGGGGAAGCGTTTCAGCATCTGCATGCTCTGGTTGACGGTACGATCGATATCGGTCAAGCGTTCCAAGGTGCGTGGTTGTTCCCTGGCGGCGGCTTCCAAACTGCTTGAAAGTAGGTGGCGGTAGTGGGTGATGGCGTGAGCGCGGTCTTTGTGAAGAGAGCGAAGGAGTTTTTGTAAGCATTTCTGAACTCGGTGTGTCTGCAAGGAAATACAAAAATATACACTGTTATAGATCTTGTACGAGGCCTATTCAGATAACAACCGAACATTTTGAATTACGTGCCAACGGAGATATTTAATAATATGCTGTTTGTTGGCAGCACTGCCTTATGCGTAGCCTCCTTTGTAAGTGCATACGATATGCTATTGGCAGCACTGCCTTGTGCATAACCTCCTTTGTAAGTGCATGTTCTTGGATTGCCGATATCTCGTTTAGTTTTCGTGATATTCTGATGTAAGTGCAACGTGTTTAAGTATTAGTGGCGATGGAGGTGGCCTTCCGCCACTTGATAAGGGAGACCATAGCGACCATACTTCGCCTTCAAGGCAGTGGGATCTCGAACAGTAACCGCTGTGGGGAAGTCAGAGGACACCTCTGGAGGAGTGTCTGCGAAGACATACCTCTTTAAGAGGCTGACACTGACTACTGCAGACAGACACTCATTCGGAATGTACCCTACACTATTACCATTCAACCCACTAAACATATGAGAGAGTCGGCCATAAGGATCTACACAGATGGATCCAAAAAGATGGATAGATCAGCGATTGGAGTCTTCTCCAGTACCCTGAAAATCCAAACAAAGGTCTCGATAGGAAAGCATGCCACCGTCACACAATTAGAGACGATGGGTATAACACTTGCGGCTGAGAACATCATAAACCACAAAGTGTCAAATGAAGTCATACTGATCCTAACGGACAGCAGGTAAACGCTACTATCTCTGAAGAAATCACATACAGCTTCAGAGACAACATTAGAATTCCACAGAAAACTCAGGCAAGCAGCAATGTATAACAACATTGAAGTCTGTTGGGTGAAGGGGCAAGACTTGAACACAGGTAACACGAGAGCCGATGCACTGGTAAGAGCAGAGGCTGGGGTGGACATTCTCTCACCGGAGCCGCTAGTGCGCCTTGCGCCTCTGTCCCTGTGTAATATGGTACAAACCAACGCACTGGAGAAATTCAGGAAGCGTTGGGATGACATTAAGGGCTGCAAGCTCTCTAAGGAAACACTATTGTAACCCAACGAGAGATCAGCGAAACAGTACCTGCAGCTGACCAGGGGGAACCTTAGGCGCATAACTGCCGCCCTGACTGGTCACTGCGGGCTAAACGCACACCTATACAGGATGGGGATAGTTGACTCTCCATCCTGCAGAGGGTGTAACATGGAAGACGAGACTCACGGACACATTCTCAGCTATTGCCCAGCACTCTCGTCAACTAGAGGCTCCTTATTGGCTGAAAGATGGCCTACATAAGGGATCTACTCACCTCGGCTTTGCTAGAGTACCTAAACCGGGTAGGCTGGCTGAGCTGAGGCTGGATAATCGACGGGAGGAAGCACAATGGGCCTAATGAGGCTTAAGTGCAGTGCAGAAATGCGCACTCCCCAAACAACCAGAACCAGAAGTGTTACTGGCGATTTTTGAAATGTGCGAGTTTCTGGAGCAACGATCCAACAAAAAGTTTGTCGTAAAACTGGGGAAAACGTTCACAGAAACGTCGTACACAATGTTACGAATAGGATTTAAAAGTTGTGGTCAGTCAATTGAAGATGATCGTCAACCAGGAAGGCCTTCTACTTTAACTGATGACTCCCACGTTCAGAAAATTAACGATATGGTGCGTGCAAATTGCCGATTGACTACTGTTGATTCGTATTTTCCAATATTTAAAGTTTTGTATTTTCTGTTTACCTTTTATATTTTATCATTTTATTGCGCCCTTTTTCTTACAAGCAAAAAGTTTACACACATATTTTATTACTTTTTTGTGTGTGATATTTCTAAAGCGAAACCTGAGTACATGTTTCTCTCGGACTTTTACCTTGTAAAATTTACAACTTGTTTACGGCCGAAAGAACGATTAGCCATTGTCCAGAAATATTTCCTTATTTCTAAAGAGCGGGCCCAAAACGTGCCGAATTGGTCCCTATAAAACTTATCCGCGACCGAGCCGAGGGTACGGGCTTATCTCTTCTACCACTTCCAAAATTCCCAGCACCCGATTATCTGTCCTGTTTATTCACATTGAAAAAACATCCCCTACCTTGTCTTGCAAAAACCCTCTCCAATTAATCCTAGCCAATTAGATTTTCCTATCCCAAAACGTTCCCACTTACAACAGCAAAATCGGAGAGTCTTGTCTTAACTGTCAAATCAGCAACATCGTTCTTTCGGCCGTACCGCGATTAACTTGTCATTTGTAACTTGTGCTTTTACTTATAACTCTAACTTTTATCTTTGTGTTTTAACTTCATCCATTTTCCACAATTATTTATTATCTTGCTTTTGTATATATATTTTATTTAATCAGTAATTAAATAAATCTGTTTGTTTAATTTTACTGGTATTCGTAATTTTGAATAAAAACCGCGAGACCCGCAAAATTACAACTACCAGAGAACTTGCAGAAGAGGTTAGCATCTCAACTGGGTCATGTCATGCAATTTTGACTGAAAAATTAAACATGGGTAGAGTTGCAGCAAAATTTGTTCTCCGTTTGATGACCGAACAACAGAAAGAAAATCAAGTAGAGATTTGTCAGCAACTTCTTGAATAAACAAATGACGATGAAACATTCATGAAAAGAATCATAACGGGGGGTCATGCTATGCCGTCCGCCACTTGATATTCACGTGGAAAGGGAGGCTATTGCGAACATACTTCGCCTCCAAAGTAGCGGGATTTGGAACAGTAACAACTGTGGGGAAGTCAGAGGTCACCTCTGGAGGTTGTTCTGCAACGATATACGAAGGCTGGTATTGACTACTGCATGCCGACACCAATACGGAATGCACCCTACACAATTAATATCCAACCCACGAAACATATGAGAGAGAGGCTAGAAGAATCTACACCGATGGCTCAAAAAGAAAGGATAGGTCAGGGATTGGAGTTTTCTCTAGAACCCTGAGGATCCATACAAAAATCCCCATGGGTAAGTATGCGACCGTTACTCAACTGGAGACGATGAGTATAACACTTGCGGCTGACATCATTTCAAGCCGTAAAGTGTCAAATGAAGCCATACTGATCCTAACAGACAGTAGGCAAGCACAGTAGGCATCAAGGCTTCAAGACTTCAAGGCATCAAGTCTCTGAAGAAGTTAAACACTACTTTAGAGGCAACACTAGAGTGCCATAAAAACTACGGCAGGCAGCAGCAATGCATAACAACATTGAATTCTGCTGGGTGAAGGGGCACGATATAAACATAGGTAACAGGAGGGCTGATGCACTGGCCATAGCAGCGGCTGGGATACACGTCATCTCACCGGAGACGCTAGTGCGATTGACACCCCTGTCACTATGTAACATGTTACATTCCAACACACTTGATAAATTCAGGAAGCTTTGGGATGATACGGAAAGCTGCAAACTCTCGAAGGAGACATTACTGTACCCCAACGAGATTTCAGCTGAACAGTACCTGCAGATGACTAGAAGGAACCTCAGACGGATAACCGCTGTTCTAACCGGACACTGCGGGCTCAATAGACACTTATACAAGATTGTACTGCCACCCACTACGGGTCACCCATTCTCAGCTCAACCATCCCACCTTGTCTAGGTAGTCCAGTATTACTGAGGTGGGCAAATCTCTGATGATATCCATCGTGGGCCATCTTTCGCCATTTATCACCCTCTACAAGATGGGGAGTCAACCATTCCACACCATCTTGTAGAGGGTGATAAATGGAAGACGAGACTGCCAGGCCCATCCTCAGCCGAATGCCCGGCACTCTCATCTACGAGATGATCCATAGTGGGTGAAAGATGGCCCACGATGGATATCATCAGAGATTTGCCCACCTCAGTAATACTGGACTACCTAGACAAGGTGGATGGTTGAGCTGAGAATGGGTGACCCCTAGTGGGAGGCAGTACAATGGGCCTAATGAGGTCTAAGTGCAGTGCAGCACTCCCCCTTATAGCAGATACCAGATACCAGAAGTGCATATTCTTGGATTATCGATATCTCGTTTAGTTTTCATGATATTCTTAATTAAGTGCAACGTGTTTAATTGTTAGTGGCGATTTTTGAAATGTGCGAGCTTCTGGAGCAACGATGCAACACAAAGTTTTCCGCAAAACTGGGGCAAACGGTCATAGAAACGTTTAATCATTTGAAACCAGCTTACGGAGATGATGCTCTGGGTCGTACGCAATGTAACGAATGGTTTTCATGATTTAAAAGTTCTGGTCAGTCAATTGAAGGTGATCATCGACCAGGAAGGCCTTTCACCTTAACTGATGACTCTCACGTTCAGAAAATCAACGATCTGGTGCGTGCAAATCGCCGATTGACTACCAGAGAACTTGCAGAAGAGGTTAGCATCTCAACTGGGACATGTCATGCAATTTTGACTGAAAAATTGAACATGGGTAGAGTTGCAGCAAAATTTGTTCTCCGTTTGATGACCGAACAACAGAAAGAAAATCTAGAGGACATTTGTCAGCAACTCCTTCAATAAGCAAATGACGATGAAACATTCATGAAAAGAATTATAACGGGAGACGAAAGCTGGGTTTATGACTACAGGATTGAGACAAAAGTTCAATCATCGTAATGTTATGAATGGTTTTTATTATTTAAAAGTTGTGGTCAGTCAATTGAAGATGATCCGACGATCATCTTCAGTTGACTGACCACAACTTTTAAATCATGAAAACCATTCATAACATTACGATTGATTGGAAGGCCTTCCACCTTAACTGTTGACTCCCACGTTCAGAAAATCAACGATCTGGTGCGTGCAAATCGCCGATTGACTACCAGAGAACTTGCAGAAGAGGTTAGCATCTCAACTGGGTCATGTCATGCAATTTTGACTGAAAAATTAAACATGGGTAGAGTTGCAGCAAAATTTGTTCTCCGTTTTATGACCGAACAACAGAAAGAAAATCGAGTGGACATTTGTCAGCAACTTCTTGAACAAGCAAATGACGATGAAACATTCATGAAAAGAATCATAACGGGAGATCATGCTTTGCCTTCCGCCACTTGATATTCACGTGAAAAGGGAGGCTATTGCGACCATACTTCGCCTCCAAAGTAGCGGGATTTGGAACAGTCAACTGTGGGGAAGTCAGAGGTCACCTCTGGAGGATGTTCTGCAACGATATACCTCTATTAGAAGCTGGCACTGACTACTGCATACCCACACCAATACGGAATGCACCCTACACAGTTAATATCCAACCCACGAAACATATGAGAGAGTCGGTTTTAAGAATCTACACCGATGGCTTTAAAAGAAAGGATAGGTCAGGGATTGGAGTTTTCTCTAGAACCCTGAGGATCCATACGAAAATCCCCATGGGTAAGTATGCGACCATCGCTCAACTGGAGACGATGGGTATAACACTTGCGGCTGATATCATTTTAAGCCGTAAAGTGTCAAACGAAGGCATACTGATCCTAACAGACAGTAGAAAAGCCTTGATGTCTCTGAAGAAGTTATACACAGCTTCAGAGGCAACACTAGAGTGCCATAAAAAACTACGGCAGGCAGCAATGCATAACAAAATTGAAATCTGCTGGGTGAAGGGGCACGATATAAACATAGGTAACAGGAGGGCTGATGCACTGGCCAGAGCAGCGGCTGGGATGAACCTCATCTTACCGGAGCCGCTAGTGCGATTGATACCCCTGTCACTTTGTAACATGCTACATTCCAACACACTTGATAAATTCAGGAAGCGTTGGGATGATACGGAAAGCTGCAAACTCTCGAAAGAGACATTACTGTACCCCGACGAGATTTCAGCTAAACAGTACCTGCAGACTAGAAAGAACCTCAGACGGATAACCGCTGTTCTAACCGGACACTGCGGGCTTAATGGACACTTATACAAGATGGGAATAGTTGACTCCCCATCTTGCAGAGGGTGTGAAATGGAAGACGAAACTGCCAGGCACATCCTCAGCGAATGCCCGGCACTCTCGTCTACGAGAGGATCTATACTGGGTGAAAGATGGCCGATTGTGCTGCCTCCCACTACGACTCACCCATTCTCAGCTCAACTATCCCACCTTGTCTGGGTAGTCCAGTATTACTGAGGTGGGCAAATCCCTGATGAAGTCATCAGGGATTTGCCCACCTCAGTAATACTGGACTACCCAGAAAAGGTGGGATAGTTGAGCTGAGAATGGGTGACCCGTAGTGGGAGGCAGCACAATGGGTCTAATGAGGTCTAAGTGCAGTACAGCAATGCGCACTCCCCCTTATAGCAGATACCAGATACCAGAAGTGCATGTTCTTGGATTGTCGATATCTTGTTTAGTTTTCGTGATATTCTTATTGAAGTGTAACGTGTTTAAGTGTTAGTGGCGATTTTTGAAATGTGCGAGTTTCTGGAGCAATGATGCAACACAAAGTTTTGCGTAAAACAAGGAAAAACGTTCACAGAAACGTTTAATCTTTTGAAACCAGCTTACGGAGATGATGCTCTGGGTCGTATGCAATGTTACAAACGGTTTTCATGATTTAAAAGTTGCCGTCAGTCAATTGAAGATGATCGTCGATCAGAAAGGCCTTCCACTTTAACTGATGACTCCCGCGTTCAGAAAATCAACGATCTGGTGTGTGCAAATCGCCGATTGACTACCAGAGAACTTACAGAAGAGGTTAGCATCTCAACTGGGTCATGTCATGCAATTTTGACTGAAAAATTGAACATGGGTAGAGTTGCAGCAAAATTTGTTCTCCGCTTGATGGCCGAACAACAGAAAGAAAATCGAGTGGACATTTTTCAGCAACTCCTTGAACAAGCAAATGACGATGAAGCAATTATGTTTCATATGTTTCATATATCTTTCTGGCCATTGTAAGCTGGTCTCCTCCTACTACCATTCTTAATTTGCACGTGTTTTATATATAATGATATATTTTAATATTTTTTTTTTCTTTTTTGAATGACTTGTGTAAAACTTCCTTGTAGTTATGGCATCAATAAATTATATGAATATGAATATGAATATGAAAAGAATCATAACGGGAGACGAAAGCTGGGTTTATGGCTACGACATTGAGACTAAAGTTCAATCATCACAATGGATTGGCAAATGATCTCCACTTCACAAGCAAATTTTTCACTGACCTTACAAGCCATTTCAAATGAAACTATCCAGGACTGCTTCGCAAAATGGAAACACCGCTAAGAAAAGTGGGTGAATTAGGGAGGGGAGTACTTTGAAGTGGACAAGGACCAATACTCACTAATAAATATTATACATCAAGTGAATTAAACACGATTTTATTCACGAAAAGATTTTTGATTTCACGAGCGCCTCGGCGCGAGTGAAATCATTTCTTTGAGTAAATAAAGGTGTTTAATTCACGTGGCGTATATATGTTTTTATTCAATTTTGACGAAATTGTAAAGAAAATGTACTTTACATTTATTTTTAAATACATTTTTTATCTCACTAGTGACCTAAAAAAATTTTAGTTCACTAGTGAATAAAACCTTGTTTATTACGGTTGTTATGGAGTTAATAATGTCGATTTAAATTAACAAAATTAAATAATAAATAATATAACAAATTTTTTAACTCACTAGTGACCTAAAAAAATTTTAGTTCACTAGTAAATAAAACCTTGTTTATTACGGTTGTTATGGAGTTAATAATGTCGATTTAAATTAACAAAATTGAATAAAATAAATAATAACATTTGTTTAGTAGAGATATTGTATGGAATGACAGATTGGCTCATTTTCCTATATTATTTCTAAACCCTTTTTTGTTAACCCCCATCAACCCACACTTGCACGAAGCGGGCGCATGAGAGCCGCAAAGGAATCACGGAAGATGGTGGACGTGAAACTCGTGTGACTAATGTGATCGTCTTTTTGAAGTCAAGTAGTGAAGGCTTGACACTCTTTATGTTATTGTTGGGGACTGTAAAGGGCATCTGAGTATTAGTGACGTCGATAGTTTTGTAGAATGCATTATTAACTTTATTAGTGATCAGCCGCATGTGTATAATGATCAGTAACCCGATCAAAATGTGGGGTAACGCGTGTAAGGACCTTTCAACCCTTCTACCTACGTTACGCACGTCACTCATCATCAGATGAGTGTGGGTTCCTTTTACCCTGTAGATTCTGCCAGGAAGAAGAGGAGGATCCTCTCCACATCCTGTGCCAATGTGAGGCCCTAGTGCGGGTTAGATACCTAAAGCTGGGCAACACTAAACCAAGCGCAGAGAGCTACACCCAAGGCTCACTGTCAGGGTTAATAGGGCTAATCAAAGAGGCGAAGCTCGAGGACGTCGTCTAGGATAATAGGGATCCACAATAGATCTGAAAAGATCGCGGTGGTACAGGCCAATGAGGCCACCCCTACGAATATCTAATCTAATCCTTTTACCCTACAGTCGAACTAGCCTGAATCAGTCTGTCTTTTAACAGGCCGAAAATATTCCGTACCCTCCTCTGAGGGGCTCGTTTTCTCGACCGTTTCCGGAAATTCAAATCATCGCCCTAGCAACATTTAAAAAAATAAAGTTCGGTTATTATCAGAACACAACACACCTCGTATATCGAACGAAATAGTTCTTAGAAAAAAATACGAAGTGTGTGAGATGTAAATTGTTATTATAATTATTGTCTTACATTTGGTGGTTGATCGTTCAAAGCCTGGGTGTAGCAAGCCATCGCTTCCTTCTTCCTCTGGTTAATATGGGCCAACACCCTCTGCTGGTGCATCGCTGCTAATTGGTGTTTCTCAGCATCACCCTCTTCTTCTAAAGCCTGAACCGTCTGTTGGAACCTCTGGGTCATCCTCTGTTTGAAAGCATCAGCTCCTCGCGGATCAGTCGCGCGCATATCCTGGTACCTTTCCTCCAAGTCGGACCAATCTTTCATCACGTGGGTTACTTTTTCACGATGGGTCTCTTCTAATCTCTCCTGTTGATTACAGATTTAAACATTAATAATAATTAATGGCAGAAAGACTTATGGTCGATAGCCCAGACAAGGACGTACTAACAAATTCATTTATTATATTTATATCTATGTACAGTATACAGAGAGTTTTATGTAGCACCGAACATCTTCATACAATACAATTTGACACCTTTATTTTTTAAGTTATGTATAAATTGGGTTGCCTATATGACCATTAAAAATTGTAGCCAATCAATCGCAATTAATGCCTTAACTTGTACGCACACAGAGTTTTTCTTTCAAGTATACATGCCCCAATTACACGTATATGTCGTAAATATTTAGATACTCGTTGTTAAAAAAAATAATTTGAAACTTGAAATGAGTGTCTTCCACTCCCAGACTAAGCATGAAGTAAAATTTCGAGTTTAGAAAAGCCTGAAAATTTGGTTTGTTCGCGTTGCGCGAAGCGCGGAGCGGCCAAACCAAATTTTCAGGCTTTTCTAAACTCGAAATTTTACTTCATGCGCCACCGGTACAAAAAACTGACATATTACGAAGTTTAAAACACACCGCTGAACTTTACATTGCGTCAGTGTTTCGTACCGGTGGCGCATGAAGTAAAATTTCGAGTTTAGAAAAGCCTGAAAATTTGGTTTGGCCGCTCCGCGCTTCGCGCTACGCGACCAAACCAAATTTTCAGGCTTTTCTAAACTCGAAATTTTACTTCATGCTTAGTCTGGGAGTGGAAGACACTCATTTCAAGTTTCAAATTAATTTTTTTCAAACAACGAGTATCTAAAGATTTACGGCATATACGGTGTAATTGGGACATGTATATTTGAAAGAAAAACTCTGTGTGCGTACAAGTTGAGGCATTAATTGCTTTTCTAATAGTTTTATGTAACACCGAACATTTTCATAACGAGAATTTTTCTTTTAAGTATGCATAGGGTGTACATTTTCTGACGCTCAGTTTATTAAAAGAATTTAATTTGAAGCTTTAAGCGAGTGTTTTCCACTCCCAGGCTAAGCATGAAGTAAAATTTCGAGTTTAGAAAAGCCTGAAAATTTGGTTTGGTCGCGTAGCGCGAAGCGCGGAGCGGCCAAACCAAATTTTCAGGCTTTTCTAAACTCGAAATTTTACTTCATGCGCCACCGGTACAAAACACTGATTCAATATAAAGTTTAGCGGTGTGTTTTAAACTTCGTAATATGTCAGTGTTTTGTACCGGTGGCGCATGAAGTAAAATTTCGAGTTTAGAAAAGCCTGAAAATTTGGTTTGGCCGCTCCGCGCTTCGCGCTACGCGACCAAACCAAATTTTCAGGCTTTTCTAAACTCGAAATTTTACTTCATGCTTAGCCTGGGAGTGGAAAACACTCGTTTAAAGCTTCAAATTAAAATCTTTTAATAAACGTAGCATCGGCAAATGTACAACGTATGCTTATGTATATTTAAAAGAAAGATTCTCGTTATGAAAATGTTCGGTGTTACATAAAACTCTCTGTATAAGTTATGTCTGAATAAAGATGATGTATATAATAATTAATACAATGATACTTTATTAAAAAAAGACACTTCTTGGGTTTAAATTTTTGAATAATTCAGGAAAATACTTACTTGAGCTTCTTTGTAGCTCTGATGTTCGTTCCTCGGATCAAAGTGGGTGAAGTAAGGATCTGGGGTTGGCACGGATGTGGTCTTCATAGTTGTGCTTGTGGTAGAAGGAGATTGCGTGGTTGGTTTGGAAGTGGAGGTCGTGCTGGAAGGTGTGACATCCCAGTCTTGATCGCCGTCGTCGTAATCATCGTCGTCTTCTTCGTCGGCTTCGTCGATAGATGGATCATCAGCCAGTTCAGTATCATCGGCCAAATCGTCGAGATCGTCTTTGTCGTCTTCTTCGTCTGAATCCATCGAGTCGTCATCGGTGTCTAGTAATTCCTGATCGTTTTTGAGGATGGCTAGGTCTACAGTTTTCTTAGATGGTTTCATGTTATCTGAAAAACACAAATTTGATAGAATTAATTATCTCCTTTGATACTCGAATAGCGAAAGTGTATTAATCGTCTAAAATTTCAAGCCCGAGGTTATAATCTAATTTATCTCGTGTGTACATTTTTTATTGCATTCATTAAATATGTATTTTTCTAATTTTTTTAAGCGGAATGTTGACAATTATGTGTAAATTGAGTTGCCTATACGAGCCCTAACTATATTGGGACAAAATCAAATTCATATAAAATTCAGGTAGTGGACAGTTTATTTAAGTTTTCTAGTATTTTTTTAATATAATACTATTTAATTAGTTAATTAGCAACAGTTATGGCCAATCAACAACACAAAAAACAAATTAATTATTCAATCACCTCTAATTTACAAGAAAAATGTTAATTTTGTTTGTCAACTAAATATTGGGACATTGCACGAATTTTATTTCTAAAAAGGAGTAATATCGCCCTTATATTTTATGACAGCTCGAATTCGGCTAGGCATTGACTCAACTAAGGATCTGCTCGTTTCGGGAGATATTTCATTCCAAATATGCTCTATCTTGTCTCTAAGTTCAGGTAATGTCCGTTGTGGGTTGTTCCTCAATGTTTGTTTCATTTTATGCCATACTGCTTCAATGACATTAAGGTCAGGACTGCTGGAAGGCCAAGAAAGAACATTTACGTTGTGGTCGCCAAACCACTTTTTTGTGGTTTTGGCCGTATGGCAGGCCGCCCCATCCTGTTGAAAAATGTAATTTTCGTCAACATTTAACTTGGCGATACTTGGTAGCAAACTGTTTTGCAGTATTTGTTGACATAAAGATAATTTATCATAAAGATAAATTGAGTTTGTCAATAGGTTGCAGAATATTTATAAAATATAAAAACATAAAAACGAATTAAAATTAATATCGACTTTCTGCAAAAAGTTTGTCTCCAAATATTCATTGAAACAACTACTTCTCGAGCTAATACCCCGACAGATATTGAATTATACAATGAATATTTGCGTTACACGACAGCACTGCTGTTCTATGCATAATTTATATGCAAAATGCAACATCAGGTCAAACTATTCTCTAACCAAACTAAATGAAACAAAAGGAAATTGAAATAAATTGAAAAAAAAAATTGAAAAGAAAAAAAGAAATTGAAAACATTTTAGGGAATGAATTTTAATTGTCTTAAGCCATCTACAGACGCGTTTCGAGATTTATCCCTCATCAGTATAGCTTTGCTTTAGACTTTCAATACAAAAATATTAAAATAAAATAAATTCGTTTTTATATAGTATTTGTTGATATTTCGCAGCATTCACGGTACCATCAATAAATTCAAAACATCCTAATCCTGAAGCAGTCATGCAGCCCCAAATCATCACTCCTTTAGGAAATTTTACGGTACGTTTTAGGCAATTCTTGTGTAATGCCTTATGTTTTGAGCGAATCACGCGTTTGCGGTAATCACCAATACATACGTAGAATTTTGATTCGTCACTAAAAATTACTCTGGACCAGTCTGTAGCTGACCAAGATAATTTAGATTTTGCCCATGTGAGTCTGGCTTTCTTTTGTTTTTCCGTCAACAGTGGTTTTTCCTTTGCCTACAAGAAAATATTTCTTTTTAAATGCACTTTTAAATTGCTACTTGAAATTCAACCTTATAAAACTTGAGTCCACATTTATGAATCCACTGGCGGCAGCATTCCCTTGACAGATTCAATCCAGTTTCGTGATTCCATTCAGTCGTAATTTCCCTTAAAGTATTTCTTCTCCCCTTTTTGCACAGTTTTACTAATAATCTCTTGTTTCTATCAGAAAATAATGTTGGACGACCCGAACTTTTGCCTTTTTTGTCTAGGATATTTCCGGTTTCTCTATAATGCTTAATTATATTCCACACTGTTGTTTTAGGAATATTAAGTTCATCCGCCATTTCACGTATCGTTGTATTTCGGCAATCATTTTTAATCACTAACTCACGAATTTTGGAACTTGTAGAGATACCACGCACCATTTTGTTCAATTAAAGCAGCGATACGATAAGAAAGCAACTACCAAGTAATCTGACGTTTTGTTCTGCATTGTTTTCACAGCTTACTTGTCTTATTTTGTTTCATTTTTAACAGTTATTTTATACTGTCCCAATATTTAGTTGCCACACAAAATGAACATTTTCCTTGTTAATTAGAGATGATAGAATAGAATAGTATAATAATTTTGTTTCTTGTGTTGCTGATTGGCCCTCATTGATGTTAATTAACTAATTACATAGAATTAAATTTAAAAAAAAGAAAAAAAGAAATAAACTCTCTAATACCTGAATTATACACGAATTTGATTTTATCCCAATATATAGTTGTTAGGGCTCGTATGACCATTACAAACTGTAGCCAATCAATCGCAATTAATGCCTCAACTTGTACATACAGGGAGTTATCCTTTCAAGTATGCATGTCCCAATTACAGCGTATATCCCATAAATCTTTAGATAATCCTTGTTTTTTTTTTTAAAGAAATAATTTTGAAAGATAAAATGAGTGTGCTCCACTCCCAGACTAAGCATGAAGTAAAATTTCGAGTTTAGAAAAGCCTGAAAATTTGGTTTGATCGCGTAGCGCGAAGCGGCCAAACCAAATTTTCAGGCTTTTCTAAACTCGAAATTTTACTTCATGCGCCACCGGTACAAAACACTGACATATTACGAAGTTTAAAACGCACCTCTAAACTTTATATTGAATCAGTGTTTTGTACCGGTGGCGCATGAAGTAAAATTTCGAGTTTAGAAAAGCCTGAAAATTTGGTTTGGCCGCTCCGCGCTTCGCGCTACGCGACCAAACCAAATTTTCAGGCTTGTCTAAACTCGAAATTTTACTTCATGCTTAGCCTGGGAGTGGAAAACACTCGCTTAAAGCTTTAAATTGAATTCTTTTAATAAACCGAGTATCGGAAAATGTGCAACGTATGTATATGGATACTTAAAAGAAAAATTCTCGTTATGAAAATGTTCGGTGTTACATAAAACTTTATGTATATTTGTATACTGCATTATATGTTAAATTTTGATGCCAAATAAAGGTTGTTTATATAATGGGTGATTCATTTTGGATTTCCACATTAAAAATAATAAAAAAAAACACGTAGAAGTTGAAAAATATAAAAAAAATATTTGCCCTTTAAGGTTAGTTCATTATGTGTGAAAGATGATATCATGTAAATAACCGCCGCGGCTCATGTGACATGACGTAATTCGTTTGTTAAAATTTTCGGCTACTCTGCGACCCAAATCAGGTTCTATGCCGGCTATTTCGCGTCTGATCTCCTGTTTCAGCTCTGCAATGGTGTTCGGTTTATTCTTGTATACTCTGCTCTTCAGATACCCCCAAAGGAAAAAATCTGCGGGAGTTAAATCACACGATCGCGGCGGCCAATTGAAGTCACCGTTATGTGAAATAATGCGACCGGGAAACTTGCCGCGCAGTAATTGAATCGTTTCTCCTGCTGTGTGGCAGGTGGCACCGTCCTGCTGAAACCATAAATCTTCAATATCCATATCTTCCAACTGCTCCCAAAGAAAATCTGTTATCATGTTCCGATAACGAACGCCATTAACCGTAACAGAGTTCTCCGCATGATCCTCGAAAAAAAAATGGGCCAATTACGCCTCCGGACCAAAAGGCACACCAAACAGTGACCTTTTGAGGATGCATTTTCGTTTTAACAATCTCTCTTGGATTTTCCAATCCCCAAATACAATTGTGCTTATTTACGAAGCCATCAACGTGGAAATGTGCCTCATCGCTAAAGATAATTTTCATTGAAAAATTTACCCCTTGTTCTCTTATCCATTCGGCAAACACACGGCGCTGTTGATAGTCTCGATTCCTGTGTTATTTGGAATTTGTACGGGTGTAACTTCAAATCTTTTGTTAAAATTCGCTGTGTAGTGGAATACGTAAGGCCCACTTGCTGCGATCGATGACGAATCGATGTGCTTGGATTTTCGGCCACGCTTTCGCGAACAATGGCAATATTTTATTCCGAACGACCTCTACGAGCACGCTGAGGGGTTTTGATGTTAGCTACGGATCCAGTTTGTTCGAATTTTTGGACCACATTCCAAATTGTCCTCTCACAAGGTCGATTTTGCGCACCACAAACTTCACGTAAAGCACGAATTGCACTTTTCCTCGATCGGCCATTTTCATAATATGCTTGGATAATTTTAACACGTTGTTCTTGCGTATATTGCTCAATGACTACTTTTGTTTAACTTTTTAGGTTAGAAATCACACGCTGCCCTTGAAAAATACAGTGGCGTGTCAAAAATATTTTAAATTGTAATGTGGAAATTCAAATTGAATCACCCTTTATTATAGCCTGTGCAATTTACATATGTTTCGAAAGCGTAAACGCCATCTAATGCCTATTAGCTTAAGTAGAATACAAATTTTAATTCTTGATATTATATATTCCATTTGTTTCTGGATCTCGCCTAGCTATGGAAAAGTGACAGTTTAAGTATTGTAAATGGGGCTGGTTGTGTTTTAAATCAGGGTTTTTAAATGTCACTGTCAGATGTTCGATTTTAAGGTTATAATTTCTGACTATTGTGATCTTACACTGTTGCCTGTTTCACAAATTTTCAGATATAAAAGGATAATAATATGCAGTTTTAAGATTAACAAAATTTACTACTTGGTTTTTGTACATACAAACACAGCAATAATATTGTATATAACAAATATAATGAATTCGGCTCTGTAAACTTATTTCGTCATCCATTTGTATTTCTCGCTTGGGTCTTCCCGTTAACACATTTTGATCAACTCCATCCATCCACCTTAATTTTGGTCATTCTCTCTTCTGTTGGCCCTCAGTATTTTTTTGTAGAATTGCAAATTTATTCCCACCCTCTTGTGATACTGATAATTTTCATGTCAAACAATTTTTAAGCCCTCATTCCACTTTTATTATTTAGTCAAGAGAACCTGTATCTGAATCTTCTGATGTTTGTTCTGAGCCAGATTCCCCAAGCGAAATAATAAAAGGAGGAATGGTTTCAAAAGAAAGGTTCCCCATGTGTTTTGTCCAGTCATCCGAAATAAGTTTTTCACAATGATCACAGAAATTTTGCCGCATATCGGATGTACATTTTGAGAGAGACTCAACACGATCCTTAGATGGTTGCTTAGAATTTATGTGCCCATTGTAGTAAGTCTTACAAAACCCCCATGCCATTTCAATTGGATTGTATTGACAATGGTATGGCGGTAATCTAAGAACTTCGTGCCCGTTCTTTCTCAAAATGTCATCAACTACGTAAATTTTGTTATTTGATCGAAAAGGTATAAATAAAGCCCATAGTTCCTTTTTGGTTAATTTTGGATTGAATTTTACATTGTGTTTAACCAACCACTCCTGCATTTCGCATTTCTTACAAGAAAATGAAGGAGTTTTGTCTAATTGCACAGAATGGTATGCAGCATTATCCATAACTACACATTTCCCTGAAAGCTTAGCCAAAGCAGGAATAAGTTGATTAACCCCCCAATTTTGAAAAATATTACCATCCATTGTGGCATGGTAATCTCGGTCATTGTTTTTCGAATGTAATAAAAAATCGCACCCATCCAAAAATCCACCCCTATACCCAGCATGTAGAATGGTGAAGCGTTTGCCTTTATTTTTGAATTTAGTTGGATTACTTTTTATATCCGTTTCATGTACCCAGCGTCGAACCACGGATCCATTCTGATATATCCATGTTTCATCCAGGTATACGAATTGGATATCTTCACTGGAATTTTGATACTGTAAACATTTTCTAAGGAAAATAATTTTAGCTGCAACAACATGTTTTTGTTCACAGAGAATTTTGCGCCCATTAATTAATTTGAATTTATACCCCATACTTTTAACAACCCTATAACGTGTTGTTCTACTCCCATGGAACTCATAATTTTCTTTCATATCATTCAAAAGATCTCTCAAAGTAAAATACTGATTTCTAGAGTTATATTGCCAAATTAGTTGTTGCAGATCTTTTCTAGCTAGGTGATTCCAAAAATGGCTGTTTTTAGATCGTTTGCCAGAAGTAGTAGATTTCAATTCGTCAGGTCTTTGTCGTAAAATTAATTGTAATGAAGATCTCCCTACCTGAAACGTAATTATCTTTAATTAAATAAATATGATAATTAAAATACTAGACATACCCCCAAAATATCTATTAAAATCGTAATAATATTGTGATGCTGTAGATTTGGATTACTTTGCCTAAAATGTTTGTAGGATTTCAGAATTTGTAACCTTTTTGATTCAGAGATAATCTTTGGCATGTTAATATTTAATATGTGCCTGAAATTATTTTTCACTTTGACATTGACACAGCATTGCAACACTAGATTAATTTGATTTAATAATAAAATGCTCGAAGAAGCGACCGCGTGGTGAAATAATTGTTGCAAGATTAACAATAAACCTCTTCAAAATTAAAAAGAGGATTACTTATGATATAAATTATTGCAACACTGTTAAAATAAGGAATCAGGAGTGGCAACTAATAAAAAATGTAAATGTTGATACTGCAACATAACAACACGAAAGCATGGCTAGGCGAGATCCAGAAACAAATGGAATTGTGTATATTAGTATTCTATAAAATAAAGCCCTCTTGTGGACGAACAATTGCTGTATACAAACGTGCAGTTTGCCAGCTATTGACGGTGCTACTTAAGCTAATGGGCATTAGATGGCGTTCATGCTTTAGAAATATGTAAAGTGCACAAGCCATAATAAATGGTCAAAGATGTTCAGCATTCTTCAAGCACTGGTTCGGGACTATACTGATGATGGCGTTGAAGCTTAAAACGCGTATATAGTTATCCGGTCAATGAATTAGTACTGAACACAAATGCATATTGTTAACAATTCTGCACATACAGTCTTTACTTGTGTAAGACGAGCTAGGCTAATAAATTGCACTAGTGTTGTAGAAGACCTTGCGGATCTCGTTCTCCATTTCGGAATTTCGCCGACCCCAACCCCTTGGGGAGCATTAATTAATAATCGCACGTCCTGTTTCGGACCCGAGCAAACCGAATTTAATAATGAACGCGCGCCCCGAACGACAATGGCTAAGGGAAAAGGGAGATTCCGCGATATCAGCACAACTTGACGGGGATAAATGGGTTTCCCTTCATTTACCACCCACCGGCCCAAATCCACTCGTACAGGCAGAGTGAGAGGGAAAGTGAAAAAAGCACCCATGATTTCGCGAGAATGCAGAAAGAAAAAAAAAATGAAACGTGGGGGAAATTAATGGAGTTTGGGATAAAAAATTAAGTCAAATATGGAAAGCTTAAACGTTGTGATGTGGTGAGAAGGGGATGGTAATTAATATTAATGGTGGCTTTATTTCGTAATGGAAAAAGATTTATAATAATTTTTGCTACATAAGAAAAAATAACTGAATAATTAATTAGCGCAAGGATATGTGTGGTTTAAGATGCTTTTCACATCTAGACCTTAAGGGGAATATAACAGTGGTCTGAAATTTAATGTTAGGTTTATTTAAAAACTAAAGGTCCTAGAAAGTTGAAATTTTGACAGCGTATATTAAGCCCAATTATCTAGTAAAATATCGAAGTACTTTTTTTTTAAACAATTTGCTTTCAAAGGTATGAAAAATATAATGTAAAATTTTTCAAAATTAAAAAAAATATTCCCATATCTTACTAGTTTATACTATAAGGCATATAATGTGAACATTTCATAAGGATGCGATAGCTCATGCCCGAGTCAGGTTAAAATAAAAATCTTGAAAAATTAGACCGTAAAATACCGCCGCCTTGCGGATCTTCTCTTAGTTGAACGCGTTATACACTCATCTGCACAATTAGTGGAGGGGCGAGCAGCATGCGGCCAGCGTTTATCCCTGGGCCGGCGAACGCTGCGCGGCTTCGCGTTTGTTTTTCTTTTCTTTTTTCAATCATAGTTAACAAAAACGACTCGCGTCGTTAGCATTTATTCTCGTAAAATGAATATTTCGCAATTATAATCGATATTTTATTGTACTAGTGTTTTATTTTCATGCTTTCTGACTACTAATGGAATAAGTATTTTTTTATACTGCATGTTCACTAATATAGAAAACACGAAATTATTTTTAAAGTTTTTTAAGCTGATTATTAAGCCAGAAGCAATCGAATAACAATCAGTCTTGTTCAAATCATTATTTCGTCTTAAATCTTTCGTTGTTAAAGCAGTTGTTAAATGCCATTAAACTTCTCGCAATAAAGCTATTAAAGTAAATTGTAAAGTTTCTAGCAATCGGATCTATTTGAACCAACTGCGACTTCATCAACGAATCAATGATATCAAAACTATAAGAATAGTAAGAATAACACCAATATGACGTTGTTGTAGATTTATGTTACAAATCAACTATTTTTTACTGAGCACAGGTAATATTTGTTTGACGAATGTTTAAAAAAATGTAGGGTTTAACTGCGTACATATTCATTGTTAATTATTTTCGAAAAAATAGAACTATAATAATAATAAGGTAGTTATTATAATGCATTTCAAATAACAAGCTTCTTGCTCAACATTGCACCTAGCCCAATATATTTTTTTCAAATTTGGCTGATTTATGAGTCATATTTTGATAGTAAGTAAATAAGGAATAAATGAATTGTAATTGAATGTTATTGCAATCCTCTATTTATACGGCTCAGCCAACTTAGCCCCCCGAAGTTCGATTTTTTAAAAAATAACTGTTGCGCTAGACGAGCCTTAGCTAGCGCCACAAAAATTAGAGCTAGCGCCGTTTAGACAAGAAAGTTACGGGGGTTTGAACTTTCGGGGGGCTACGTTGATGCTAGCCCCCTGAGTTTGGATTATTCAAGTTTTCTTACAGTATTCGGATTCCTCAGAGCTAGCGCCAGCTAGCGCTACCAATTTAAAAGCTAGCGCCACCCCCACAACCCCAAAAGATTATAAAACATTTTAAACCCTAGCCCCCTGAAATGAGATTTTTTTAATCAAATTGGGTGCAGAATATGAAAAAAATATTCTTTCAAAAATATCAGGTAAATAAAAGTTCACATCCAAACTTTGATGTGAGAACTTTCAGCTCCTGTATGCGTATTATCATTTACTTGCTGAATTTCAATACAAAATCATGATTGGCATATAAAATACCGCTTCCAAGAAATATGTTGGCGTTGTAATTACTTTATGTATGTTCAAAGACACTGGCTATTACAAAGATGATGCCTAGAAAACAGTAGCCTAACTGACAAGTTTTTTTCAACAAAATCGTACTTCGGGGGGCTAAAATGACTGAGTCGTATAATGTAAGCAACAACTATCAAAACATTTAAGCTAAATATTTGATATGTAACATGGATTAGATATTTACATGGATTAGATATTTAGGTTTGCTTAGAGAGTTGCTCCTTTATAAGGCAAGAAATTAATCTTAAACTTAATATGAGTAATAACTTAATAATATTTAAGTTGAATACAACATAATAACATACAGGGAGTTTTTCTTTAAAGTATACGTTTTCAAAATTTAGCTTATTTTCTTTAAATCTTTAGATATTAATTGTTTTTTAAAAAAAGTTCAATTCAAGGCTTTAAACGAGTGTTTTCCACTCCCAGACTAAGCATGAAGTAAAATTTCGAGTTTCGAAAAGCCCCGTGAAAATTTGTCGAGGGTCGCGCAGCGACCCGAGACAAAGTTTCTGGGCTCATGCTTAGTCTGGGAGTGGAAAACACTCGTTTGAAGCCTTGAATTGAACTTTTTTTTAAAAAACAAGGAATATCTAAAGATTTAAAGAAAATAAGCTAAATTTGGAAAACGTATACTTTAAAGAAAAACTCCCTGTATATTGTAGAATTAGGATATTGAGATAGATTGTGTTAGAATGAAAATAAAGTCAATTGAATAGCAACGAAAGGAGCTTAATCACAATTTTGTAGCATCGAAAAGATACCCATGTTTTCATTAGGTACATACATAACCCGATGTGTACTAGGTAAATTTTCAGACATTCATTGTGTTTGAAAAGCGTTCAGTTTGAAACTCCCAACGAGTGTTTTCCACCAAGTAATAACGATTTAAGTTATCACGTAGTAAAAAAAAACAACCGTAAGGTACGCCACTGTCTTGCTAGCACTAGCTATCTCTTGAATCTCTCATTTATCACTTGGTGAAACATTTTGAAATAATAATAAAGGATAAATTAAAAACACTTGATTTGTTTCACTATTTGTTTCTATTTACTTGACTAGTTTCGCTTTTTATGGCATTATCAGGAGTGAACTTTGAACTAGTCGAGTAAATAGAAACAAATAGTGAAACAAACCAAGTGATTTTAATTTATCCTTTAATATTACTAGCTATGTCGTTGTTAGTGTTTATAGACTTCAGTATAGCAATTACAATGCCAAAATAAATGTTGACGGTTAGTTTCCGAGTTATAACGATTTCAATTATCAAAAACAATCGTCAGTTACGCCACTGTCTTACTAGCGCAAGCTATCTCGTTGCCAGTGTTTATAAACATTAGTATAGTAATTACAATGCCAAAAGAGTTTTTTGAATCGTACGGTAAGTTCTTGAGTTATAACGATTTAAATTAGCTAGGAGTGAAAACACAATTGTCAGTTACGCTACTGTCTTCTAGGCATCATGTTTCTAATAGCCAGTGTCTATCAGAGCTGGGATGAATCCTCAAAAACAGGATTCGAATCACGAATCCGAATCACCTAATATGATTCGAACCACGAATACTCGAATAAAGGATTCGTAAGTGAAAAATATGATTCGAATCAAAGATTCGAATCCTCATTTTTGAATCACGGATACAAATCCTTTAAAAATAAATTTTAATCATTTGCAACCAGTAACACTTTATTCCATCAGTTTCTATTAAGAAATATGTTCATTTACCGACTAAATATCTGATTAAATAATGATTTTAATTAATTACGATATATGTGTTATTGAACTTTATTCTAAATCAGTGTTTTATACGCGTGGCGCATGAAGTAAAATTACGAGTTTAGAAAAGCCCCGTGAAAATTTGTCTCGGGTCGCTGCGCGACCCTCGACAAATTTTCTACGCGGGGCTTTTCTAAACTCGAAATTTTACTTCATGCTTAGTCTGGGAGTGGACAACACTCGTTCTTAGAAGTTTCAAATTGAGTGATCACTCTAGATTACTAAGTTTATTACCATTTTACAAAGGATGCAGCTCGAAGGACCAATCATGGTCTTCGGGGACCGAAGGACTACAGGGAATCGAAGTTTCTTTACAAGAAAACAACGAATAACTGAGTGTTTATAGCATGGATAGGAAAGAAAACATCCAATTTTGAAAAAATATCGAAATTGGGTTGATTTTCAGTGCGTTCTTAACTTTAAATCAATGTTTTATATGCGTGGCGTAATAAAATAATTGAAGTTTTTTTTTTACAAGAAAACAATGAATATCTGAAGGTTTAGGGCATGGATAGGAAAGAAAACATCCAATTTTGAAAAAATTATCGAAGTTGAGTTGGTTTTCAGTGCGTTTTTAACTTCACTTTTTCACTTTAAGTCAGTGTTTTATACGCGTGGCGCATGAAGTAAAATTTCGAGTTTAGAAGAGGCCCGTAAAAATTTGTCTCGGGTCGCTGCGCGACCATCGACAAATTTTCTACGCGGGGCTTTTCTAAACTCGAAATTTTACTTCATGCTTAGTTTGGGAGTGGACCGTCAAGATTTTCTACATGTCGAGATTTTCAATATTTCTAGATTATTGTCGATTTATTCACAGTTTGTTATTATATTAAATGCAACTTTAATATTAAACAAATATCGTTTTTCTTAGGAATAGAATATTTACCCAGTAAGAGCCGAGCAAATTATAAAGTTAACTCTAAAAGTTCTTTTTAGGTAAAATTTTGCATCTTTTTCTATGATTTCAATGAATGATTTATTATATTACATACATAGATTTTAATAAACAGTTAAATTTAAAGTTCAAACGAGTGTTGTCCACTCCCAGACTAAGCATGAAGTAAAATTTCGAGTTTAGAAAAGCCCCGCGTAGAAAATTTGTCGAGGGTCGCGCAGCGACCCGAGACAAATTTTCCCGGGGCTTTTCTAAACTCGAAATTTTACTTCATGCGCCACGCGTATAAAACACTGATTTCAAGTGAAGTTAAAAATATACTATTAAGGTTGGAAATTTTATATGATTAAATAACCAAATATGCATTTACAAATATATTAATTATTGAAAATGTAAATATTTATATTCAAATATGAATAATTTAGTGATTTAAATAATTATATTAGAATATTTAACTATTTGAATTAATCGAATTCGAATCCCAGCCTTAATAGCGATGATTCGAATTATTTGGGAGGATTTGAATCCGTGTATGAGGATTCGAATCCTTTTATAAGGATTAGAATCCTTTTATAAGGATTCGAATCCTATTATAAGGATTCGAATCATCTACGTCTGGATTCGAATACGAATCCTTTTAAAAAAATGTAACGAATCCAGATCACGAATCCGTTTTCACTAAAGTATTCGAATACCTCTTTTGAATCCTCTAAAAGGATTCGAATCCAGGAATCGAATCCTGAATGATTCGAATCCTGCCCAGCTCTGGTGATTATGAACATAAATAAAGTAATTACAACGCCGAAATATTTGTTGGAAGCGGTATATTATATGCCAAACATAATTTTGTATTAAAATTCAGGATCTGAAAGCTCTCGCATCAAAATTTGGATGTGAACTTTTTTTTACCTGATATTTTTGAGAGAATATTTTTGTCATATTCTTTTGGCGCTAGCTCTAAGTTATATTTTCCACCCAATTTGATTAAAACATCTCATTTTAGGGGGCCAGGGTTAAAAATGTTTTATCATTTTTTGGGGTTGTGTAGCTCTGAGGAATCCGAATAGTGTAAAAAAACTTAAAAAATCCAAACTCGGGGGGCTAGCATCAACCTAGCCCCCCGAACGTTCGAATCCCCGTAGTTTTCTTGTCTAAATGGCGCTAGCTCTAATTTTTGTGGCGCTAACTAAGGCCGGTCTAGCGCAATCGCTTTATTCAAAAAAGTCGAACTTCGGGGGGCTAAGTTGACTGAGCCTATTTATACACATCATCATTTTGTAAACCCTGTACTAAACATAAAAAAAACAGGGCAGCTTTCCGTTTAATTTTTTCTCAATCTATTATTTATTTGTTGCATTCATAAAAACTAAAATTTTTGACCGAATATAAATTGAAATTCTCCTCAAAATTTGGGGTATTTACCCAATTTGGCAGAGGCCAAATTAATACACATTATTTTCATGGCAATAGCAGTTAGGGAAGATATTATTCCCAATTAAAAAATATCATTGAAAATCCTATCTTCCGTTTTTTTCATATATGTATGTCCGGCATATAAATATTCACAATGAGCTTATGAACATGAATTACTTTATTATTATATTTTTAAGAAATAATCTATAATTTAATAAAATAAAACACATAAAAATAATGTGTTATAATGACAAGAATAAGAATCATCAGTTTTGTAAATACCGAAAAATAACACAGGATTGCTTTCTAACGAATTGAAAACAATACATAGCTTGTATGTATTATCAGCATGTTTAAATAATACGAATCGACACTTTCTTTCGGTCCGTCTTTTTTATACGCTTTTTTTTTTCGTCTATTCCACGCGACGCGAGACCCCACCCGTTCATGCCAAGGAGCAATGCACAAATGCACAGCGAACTGCCGCTTCTCTTTCTGCCTGTATTCGCCCCACTTATGCTGTAAATTTGGCATCGGATGAGCTACTCTAAACTATGTGGGTCTTTCCAACACGATCGACGTGTTACACTGCAATAATCCCCTTAATGTTGTACGTTTTAACGTAGGTGGTCCACAATAGATCTGCAAAGGTCGCGGTGGTACAGGCCAATGAGGCCACCCCTACGAATATCTAATGGAGCCACTATGGAGCATTAGATGGCATTAGCTATCGAATCCATTAATAGTTTTCACATATTGGCTTGGGATACTATAAACAGCAACAGATTAATTGCACTTAGCAGAATCGACACAAAGAAGGCGGTAGGCATCCTCACGGGCCACTGCCTCCTAGGCAGACATGCACAAAAGATGGGTCTTGAGTACAACGACTTTTGCAGAGGATGCCTGGATGTGGAGGAGGAAGAGACGGTACTCCACTATCTGGGACAATGTGCTCTCGAAGGAAAAAGGATCAAGTACCTTGGTATGCACTATGCAAATGAACTAACGGACCTCACACCTCTAGATGTAAGAAATCTGATTGGGTTTATTAGGTGCTTGGATTGGTTTGTATAGGTGGGGAGGGAGGGGAGATTCCGAAACGCGTCTGTGGGTATCTGGTGCCGGAATACTGAACACAAATTCAATTTTGATATCTAGTACAATGTTACATTGTGTATTTTTTTTTTTTTCTAAATGTGTTCTGTATTAAATTGATGAAAATATTACAACGGACCCAAGTTGCGCTGATAATTTATAGATAATTAATTTAATATTGCAGTTCTAGTATTCAGTATTGATACAATATCGAATTTCGTCCTGTTCGCATGCACGTAACTAAATCAAAAATGCACAGGCCCCGGCAAACTATTAAATAACCCAAACGCACACGATCAGCATTATTAAATCCTGGGGGCCCCTCGTCGAAATGCCCCTTCTGTTGTGCCGTGCGATCCCCGAGCCCTCATTAAAATGCGATTCATAAACGCGCACGCGGGGCGGCGATTTTAATTAATATCGGCGGCGGGCGGCATTTTTTGGGGGGGTCCGGTCGAATGCGGCGCGGAATTGCGGCAGTTTTGCGGCGGGGGTCACGTGGCCGAAAAGTCAGCAATCCCGCCGACCGGCCGTGTGCGGTCCGACTAATCCCCGCAACACAATGCGAACCAGCCGACCGCCCGGATATATATCGCACACTCTGACGGAATTGATATTTAATCCCGGACACCGAACCATTGATATACATATGCATCACGTCAGGTTTAACATATGAAAAGCCGCAATTATTTTTTTTATGTTTTTATAAATTTAAAAATAAAATTAGATATATTCACAGAGAGCACATATTTTTTTACGTTCTCGCATAGAAAAAGTATTGGAAAAAAAAAATCAGCCACGAGATTATGATAGATCTTCATATTTTGATCTTCACTGAGTCAAAAAAAAAACGCATTTATCGAATGAAGTCAGTGTGTCTATCTGTCTGTCTCTGTGTGTTTGTCATTTTTTGATCCCAGGACTCTATGGTTAAGCCATTTCCCCACATTAACGGGACACCCTGTATAGACCGTCGGAATTCAATCAATATAAATGGAGCATTCGCGGCTCCGCCACCTGCGACAAAATGTTCTCTCGATGTTCTCCGCAAAATACTAAATTCCGCTTTGCATTTGCACTAAATTGCAGTGTTTACACACTCCAGCAGCTGACGAACGGTCTTTCCCCAGCTACAATCCAGTCAAGTTTTCGTGTCGTAAATCGAGACATTCGCTCAAGTATGAATTTACACAACAGTGACAGTGTTTTCCACCTCATTTCCAACGGCAATACTTAAAATCAGGATGAACGATGAACTAGATGTAATTGATTTAATTAACTTTGGTATTCACGTCAGGTGAACCTAAGAATCGATTACTTTTAAACTAAAAATAAAACAACACCTATTAAGAACTCAATAGATAGGAATAGGAAATAAGAAAATTTTCCAAAATCAAGCACGTATCCTTCAATACCGCTAGCCCGCGATCGGAATTCACCCATGTATCACGAGGCGAGGACAGAGGAATGGAACCAAACAAGATAGCTACACAAAGAAAAAACATAAATATCCTAGAAGATAGTAGTTTTCAAAAAAGATTTAGATTGAATAAACAAATCACCTTATACTTATTCACATTAATTGAAGAACAAATAACAAATACAATTTGCAAGTAATAGGTAAGTTTGTAATAAGTAATATTAGGGTTGATATATATATTTTTTTATTATGTTCAAACACCATATTTTTTTCGTCAAGTGATAAATCGAACCCTATCGCTCTTTTCTGTGACATCTAAAAATTATTACTACCTATGTCCAAATTATATTTGTATTCACTCGTTTAAAGTAAAAACGTACCTTTACAACAGCAACTGACATTTCGTCTCAATTTTTAAAAAACATCTGTTTAAATAATTATTACCAACACAACATAACTAAAAATCGTGATTTTTACACTTCGCTAACATTAAATAATTAAAAACCCTAACATTTTCATTTATAATCTATATAATGCTATCTATGACCGCCGATTTACTAACCAGATGACGGTGCAATCAAAGCAGCTTGATTAATCTAATCAATGAGCCCGTTCAATAAAATATTTAACATTCAACATGTTTGGATATATTTGTGATGTATGTATCTAATAAACGGTACTCTGGTCAGTATATTTTGTACGATTGCAAAAATCCCAAACACGTTTACGATTAACAACCGGGTCAGCAGAGAATTCCCCAACAGTTGACAGTAAACTCCAGCGGCGGCTCGCAGATTAACTTCAGGCTAGGCCTCAGACCCAAGGTATGTATCCGTTCCGTGTATCCGTTATTGAAAAGTGACTTTGTTGTGCAATTCCGCGTATTTATAAAGCGCGATCCTAACCTCAAATTTTGTGTGCCATGGCGCTGTGGCCAACCCTGAAGTTAGGCTGCGAGCCGTCGCTGTTTGTTTATTTTTTGAAAACTACTATCGTCTAGAGCAGGGGTCTCCAAACTACGGCCCGAGGGCCACATCCGGCCCGCGGACAGATTTTGTCCGGCCCGCGGAGAGCTAGCATACTTGAAAACTCCTTTTAGAGAACATATTTTGGTTGCTCTCCAGATCGAAATACTCCGATTTTTGAATTGTTTTACATTGAGCCGGGTGTAAACATGTGTGGGATACACAAATGTTAGTATACATTTCTTGCGCAGACTTACCATTTAGCCGTAAATTGTATTTTAAGTTTCGATTTTGAGGTTATATACTTTGGTATTTTTGGCTGAATAAGCATATTACAGGTATAAATTGTACACATAATGAAATTATTTCCAAAATATGACATAATTAATCCAAATTGTAATATTATCTTTATTTATACAGCCAAAATCACAATATTAATTTCACACTAAATCTGACGTCTACTGGCGTTTATTTAAACTAATGGATATATAATTCTAGATTGATTATTAATAATGTTTAGATTATGAGTATTTTAGCTTTTGGTATAAAAAAATAGATGGAGCAAAGTGTATTAAAATTTAAAAAAAGATCCGCTTACTAAAATGTTTTTCCAATGACTGAGATTATAACATTTTTTTAAACCAATTAAATTTAATAATTTTTTTTAAACGGAATATGTTTAGCTACAGCTAGGATTTGGAATTTCAAATCTTGGCTATAGCCAAACATTTTTAGTATTGGGCCTGAGTAATAACCAGGCCGGGCTTCGGCCAGCCTAGTCCGGCGGGTCAGAACCGGGCCGAGTCTACTCTTAAAATTCTTTAAAAAGCTGGCCTGTTCGGTTGGACCACTAATCTTAAGTATTAAGTACTGGTCATAATATAACAAACATTTTTGGTAAATGTGTAGAACACGGCACATACTCCATTTTGACAGGTTCCCGCATGTACAGTAGCGCCCACTCCAGTAGTCCTCAATAGGTTATTTGTGTACATGTGTATGTTTTCTATTAAAATTTAAACAATTCTATTAATTTCTTTGATTAAAACTATTATTATTGATTCTATAAACGTCATCGATTCTATTCAACCTCTTTTTTACTCATCTAACCTAAGCATATGCATACACATCCGCCCGCATACACACACCCATACAAATAACCTGTTGAGAATCACTGGAGTAGGCGCTACTAAGCATGCAGGTTCGCGGATCTTAATGTGGATGTGCCGTGTTCTACACATAAGCTAATAATAATTAATCATAATATTCTCGTTTCCGCGTAAAGGTAGCGCAATCTATTTTTTTATATCATAAATTAAAATACATGTAATTTTTTAATGGATCAAATTTATGTATCCATTATTTCAAATAAACGTCAGTACACGTCATACTTAGTGTAAAATAAATATCGTGATTTTAGCTGTATAAATTAAGGTAATACTATAATTTTGATTATTTACGTCATCATTTTGGAAATAATTTCATCATGTGTACAATTTATACCTGAAATATACTTATTTACCCAAAAATACCAAGCTATTTAACCTCAAAATTGGAACTTAAAATACAATTTGCGGCTAAACGGTAAGTCGTCGCAAGAACTTTATCTTAACATTTCTGCGTCTCACACACACTTACTTCCAGTTCCGCTGGCAAACTCTCAAAAATCTTAGTATTCCGTTCTGGAGAACATCCCATATTTTTGGAGTGGACTATTTCACTTCTTACCACCGGCAACAATGATAATATGAGTATAAATGAAATTGCCAATTCTTGGTTGCAGAATAATTCAAACATTAAAAGTGCGATTCTTTTCGCAATCTACAACAAGTTAGTCTTACAAAGACTATATCAAACACTTATTGAAACAACTACTTCCCGGGCTAATACCCCGACGGACATTGAATTATACAACAAGTGTTTGCTGTTACATACAGTAACCTACTGCAAATGTAACAATTTGGGTCAAATTATTCAGGCCATCTATAGACGCGTTTCGAGATTTATCTCTCATCAGTATAGCTTTGCCATTTCCTCTAAACAATTTGACACCTTAGACTGGCGGTCACGTTACCGTTCAACAGCAAACACTTGTTGTATAATTCAATGTCCGTCGGGGTATTAGCCCGGGAAGTAGTTGTTTCAATAAGTGTTTGATATAGTCTTTGTAAGACTAACTTGTTGTAGATTGCGAAAAGAATCGCACTTTTAATGTTTGAATTATTCTGCAACCAAGAATTGGCAATTTCATTTATACTTATGTTTGAACGGTAACGTGACCGCCAGTCTAAGGTGTCAAATTGTTTAGAGGAAATGGCAAAGCTATACTGATGAGAGATAAATCTCGAAACGCGTCTATAGATGGCCTGAATAATTTGACCCAAATTGTTACATTTGCAGTAGGTTACTGTATGTAACAGCAAACACTTGTTGTATAATTCAATGTCCGTCGGGGTATTAGCCCGGGAAGTAGTTGTTTCAATAAGTGTTTGATATAGTCTTTGTAAGACTAACTTGTTGTAGATTGCGAAAAGAATCGCACTTTTAATGTTTGAATGATAATATGGTTTTGGCCCTCGGAACTTACTGGAGCAATCAGTATGGCCCTAAGGCTGGAAAGTTTGGAGACCCAGGATCTAGAATATCAAAGTAATTGATTCTTAGGTAAAAGTTAGGCTGCAAGCCGTCGCTGGTAAACTCCTAACTGTTTTCTTTGATGAACGGCCCCATTGATTTTCTAATCACTGATTCTAATCGAGCGGGGTGCAAACGGGCACTAGTCTCCTGACATTTCTGATTTGTCGGCGTTTCTTTTTTTTTAATCTAAATGTAAATATTTCGGAAAATAACGGCAACATTTCAAAACCCCGATGAGGTAAACCGTTTAGTAATGATAGTGGGTGGACCGGTGTTTGCACAAAACGCAACAATTTCCGAATTTGCATAACAATGCGCGCCGAGTCGCGGACGTCTGACAGATGCCGCTCCGCGCGGAATATGTGCTCCGTATATATAAATTTTCCGCGATATATTATACCACTAATATAATACACCAAGCACAATAGGTCATACATAATTAATTCATGTGTTAAAGAGAAAGAGAGCCGCGGAGAGCAAAAATATTCACGACCCATTACTTTAATCATCCCAAGAACGAACGCCTTCTGCTCCTTCTATTATATAATTTATATAAGTGGGCCATTTAATATTTACAACCTCGTCGGGGAACATTTTTATTTTTTTTCGCGTGCGAGATATCAAAATCGTTATTGTACGAGAAATAGCTGGAAAAAAACAACTTCTTTGTATTCCCTTTACAATACAGCATGTGAACATTAATATTTATACGAAAAATATTCAATCTTGATGGATACGATCAATAACATATGCACAAGTTCAGTTCAGTTCAGTTCAGATTTCACAAAGGGGAATTTTGGAGGAGGGAACTTTTTCACAATGCCTAGTTTAAAAGTTGCGTGTTCCAAGTCTACGTAACTTGTTTAAGTTTTGATTTATGTGTATAAAGAAAGAATCTTAAGTTAAATTCTCTCTATTCGAGGTTTGATTTTTAAGGTACAGTTCTATTCAATAAAAAAGCGTACAGTCTATTTCACGAATGTTTACACTCACGTCATCCATTATAAAATTCCGAATCAATCTGTTCAAGGTCATATGTAATTGCGCGCATTCGCGTAACATTAAAAAGGGGTTTGGTGTTTAATTTTTTTACTGAATCCTGCATTGATACCCTAGAAATTGCATTCCAACATGTAATCTTAATAAGGACTCATGCCAATGAATACGTTATTGGAATGCACTTACAAAAAAAATCCCGTAATAATGATTACTGTTATGATATTGACATTATTCCATATACAATAGTAATAAAATGCAACACAATTAATTTTAAATTAAAAATATTTATTTTCACTTCTATCGCGTCCATTTCAAAAACTATGAATCTTCATTTATGATTTTTAAAATGGAAGCGATAGAAATCTTGTTTGTGTGGGTGTTCATGATTCTATTTATTTTAAATTATCTAATTTTCAAACCACGATTAAAAATAGTTAACGACGTTGGATATTAACCAAATAGCGACCTTTCCTCTAAAATGACTCGAGAAGCAGGAAAATGCATAAATGTGATGATAAACCCCTACGTATACTTGATCGAATAAACACCTGGTAATTTGGTAGAAGTTGATTTAATGATTATCACTGTCTGTTACATCATCGTCTGAACTACTCCCATCCTCAATTTATTTTATTTATTTATTCCTTTGCCTATCTACCTTTCGGTGTAAGGCTTACATTACTAATTTTTATAGTATTCTCTCCACTTCTTCCTGTCCTTTGTTATTTCATTTATTTCTTCCCACGTGTTCCCTTTTCTTGTTGCCTCTTCTTTTATTACGCTGTTCCATTCTCTTCTTGGTCTTCCTCTTTGTTTTTCTCCTGTTGCTCGTGTCTCATATATTTTTTTGGTATTTCTTTCTTCGCTCATTCTTCTTATGTGTCCATACCACCTCATTTATCCTTCCGTGATTTTTTCCTGTATTGGCTTTATTTGTAGGTTTTTCCTATGTGTTTCGTTCCTTATTCTGTCTCTTATTGTTTTGTGTTCGATTTTTCTTAGGAATCTCATCTCCATTGTATTAATTCTTTTTATTTGCTTTCCTGTCATCGTCCATGTTTCACTACTGTATGTTAGCGTTGGTCTAATTACTTTTTTCACTATCTCTGTTTTTGTGTCTCTTGATATTTCATTTTTACTAAAAAATGTGTTTTTCAACATGTTATAGAGTTTTGCCGTTTTTCCTATTTTATCATCAATTTATTTATCTAGTTTGCCATTACTCTGAATAATGGTTCCTAAATATCTATATTGTTCTACCTGTTCGATTTTTTTACCGTGTATTTTTATTTCGTGTTTCTTTGCTCCTTTGGCAATTATCATTGTTTTTGTCTTTTCATAGTTTATTTTCATGTTTATTTTCGTAAGTTCTTTCTCTATTATTTCCATGTTGTTTTGTAGGTCTTCTTCTGTTTCTGCAATTATTGCCATATCGTCTGCGAAGAGTAGTTCCGCTATTTTTGTGATTTACAGTTTGTAATATCCAACTTTCAGCATCTTCATTTTTTGTTTTGCTTTTTTCATCGCCGTGTCCAATATTATTGTAAATAGTAGAGCGCTTAGCACACATCCCTGTTTCACTCCTTTCTTCGTTTCGAATTCCTTTGATTCCTCGTTATTTGTTCTTACTATATTTCTGTTATTTTTGTACATGGTTTTAATTACATTTATTATTTCGTTCTCTATTCCTCTTTCTGCTAGTTCTCTCCATATGTCTTCTCTTTTTATCCTGTCAAATGCCTTCTCGAGGTCTACAAAGCATATGTGTATTTCCCTATTTGTCTTTATTAATTTTTCACTTAGTTGCCTAAGTATGAATATTTGGTCTTGTGTACATCTCCTTCTGAATCCGCATTGGCTGTCCTCTATTGTTGTCTCTAGTTTGTCTCTCATTCCTTTTTCTAGTACTCTGGTCATTATTTTGCTTGGTATGCTTGTTAGCGTGATCCCTCTGTAGTTTTCGCATTTTCTTTTATCGCCTTTCTTATGTATTGGTAAAATTATTCCTTTACTCCATTCTCTTGGTGTTTCCCCGCTCATTATTATTTCATTTATTAGTTTTGTTATTTGTGTTATTCCTTCCTTTCCCATGTATTTTATCATTTCCGGGGTTATGTCGTCGATTCCTGGTGCTTTCCCGTTTTTTAGCTTTTTTATTGCTTCTTTTACTTCTTCTTCTTTAATTTCCTCAAATTTTTCTGTTCGTATTTCCTGTGGCTCTTCTTCCCGTTCTTGTGTTTCGGTATCTTCTTCTTCTTGTTCGGTCAATTCTTTGAAGTATTGTCTACATCTTTCCATTATCTTGTCTTCATCCGTAATTATTTTTCCATTTTTATCTTTTATGTTCATCATATTGTGTTCTTTTTTTTGTTTTAGTCGTTTTAGTGTTCCATAAAATAGTTTTTGGTTCTGCCTGAAGTTCTCGTTCATTCTTTTTCCCAAGTTCGTCCATGATTGTTGTTTGGCTTCTTTAATTATTCTTTTTGTTTCATTTCTCTTTTCTTTGTATTGTTCGTAGTCTTCGCTTTTTTTTAGTTTGTCTTTTTTGTCTTTTATCTCCTTTTTGATTTCCTCTGTCCACCAGTTTGTCTTTTTCATTTCCTTGTTTCCTATTTTTGTTGTTCCGCAGCACTCCTCTGCCGCTTCTAGTATATTTCTTCTGAATATTTCCCATTTTCCTTCTATGTTTGTCCTTATTTCGTTCTTCCTCAACTTATTTTGTAATATCTCTTGATATTTCTCTTGTATTTGTGCTTCTCTTAATTTGTATGTTTTTATTTTCTCTTTGACTATTGTCCTCCTCTTGTCCAGTTTTTGTATTTCCTTCCATTTCATGTCTATTCGTAATAGGTGGTGGTCGCTTCCTATTTCTGCTTGTCTTTTTACTTTTACGTTCGTTATTTTGTTCCAGTTTTTCCTATTAATTAGGTAGTAGTCTATAATCGATCTTTCGTTTCTGTTTGGTTGCTCCCTTGTGTACTTGTGTATGTTTTTGTGCTTGAATTTTGTATTTGTAATCACGAGGTTGTTTTCAATGCATAGTTGTATTATTCTTTCTCTATTGTTGTTTTTAATTTCTTCTCCTTCTTTTCCCATTATCTCTTCTACTCCGGTATTTTGACATCCTACTCTTCCGTTTAGGTCTCCCATTATCATTATGTGTTCACTTCCTTCATCTATTTCCCGTTGTATGTTTTCAAAGAATTTATCTTTCTCTTCTTTTTTTTCGTCTTCGTTCGGTCCATATGCTACTATTAGGGTCCATGTTTCATCTTCTACTAGTTTCATTTCTAAGGTCATTATTCTTTCGTTTATATGTTTTTCTTTTATTGTGTCTTTTATCCTTTCCGGTTTTATTATAATTCCTACTCCTCCTTTGGCTCTTTCTTTTTCCTCTACTCCTGTCCATATCAACCAGTATCCTCTATGTATTCTTTCTATTCCGTATCCTTTCTTTTTTGTTTCTGTAATTCCTAGTATTTCTATTTTTTGTTTTATCATCTCTTCCACCAGTTCTTCTTCTTTTCCCATGTAGCTTCTTATGTTCCATGTCCCTATTCTTATTTTTCTTCTCTTTTTGTTTGGTTTTTGTAAGTGTTTTCGTAATTTCTTTTTTTTTATTTTGATTTTGTCGTGCTTGTTATATTCGTTTATTAACATCAGTCCACCTCTTAAGTTCTTTTGTAGTTTTGTTGTCTTTCTTCTCGTGCGTTGGCTTAGTAGTTTTTTGTTCTCGTATTTTCACCTCCCCTTTCCAGTGACATTCCATTCTCCTTTCTGTTCCATTTATATTCCTGACCGTTGATTATTATCTTCTAATATCCTATTTTAATTTTGTTACCTTTTTCGATTTCCTCGTTTGCGATACTCCTTATTTCTCTTTGTATCTGCATTTAATTTTTTGTTAAGTCGTTGTCAATATATATTTTTCTTCCCTTCAGGATACTTTTCGTTTTCATTATTTCTTTCTTATTTTCCCATGTTTTTGTCTGTGCTATGATCATTTCTGTTTCAGTTCCTTTGTTTATTTTAAATGCTGTCTGTATCGTGGCTTTTATTTTCATTTCGTTTTGTATAAATTCTTCAACTTTTCGTTCTACTTCTGTGTCCTCCACTCTGAGACCCTTTATAACGATATTATTTCTTCTCTTTTCCCTCTCAGTGTTTTCTATTCTGTTCTCAAGATTTTCTATTCTTTCATTTAGTTGTTCTTTTTCTTTCTGCCATTTTTCCTCTTTTCTCTCTATTTCTTTCCTCATAGCTATAATCTCATTTTTAAGTTCCTCATTGTTATTTTTCATTTCTTTCTTTAATTCTCGCATCATCTCCTGCATTATTTGCTTTATTTCCTCCATTTCGTTGTTTTTATCTTCTTTGTTTTCCTTTATAATCGTGCTGTGTTGTTTTGCTTCTAGTATTTTTCTTTGCTCCTCTATTCTCATTTGTTCTGGCGATCTTAGGGTTTTTTTGTTGTTTTTAAATATGTCTTCCGGGAAGTCCCTTTCTCTTTTGTTGTTCATTTGTATATTTTACAAATCCTACTGTTCTTCTTTTTGATATTTTCTATTTATTGGGTTTTTCCTGTATTTGCTTTATTTTATTTCAATCTGGCAACGCCGGTTATTGTTCATGTCCGTGGGTATTTTTAATAGTTTCGATGTGTTTCGATGTGTGCGTTGATCGTTATCTCGCGCCGCGCTCGCACGCTTATCGGTCCGGGTCGAACCCTCGAAGACCTCTATGCGTTTCGTTTTTGTGTGGCTGTTCTTCCAACCTCAATTCGACTAATTATCCTTTTTCGGTATACTACGCGTTTTTCTAGTCTTAGCCACTTACCCTTATTTCTTCATACGACTTCTACTCTCTTCACCTTCTGTTGTACACAATTTATATTGCAGTATTTCCACTTAAAACTCACTGTGTGACGGAGCCGATATGTATCGGTTTCACTCGTCGACACTTCCTATATAAAAAAATCCTCAATACGAATAATAAATTCTGGCACATTATCCAGAAGGTTTTGGCTGATGTACCATCTGTCGATAATTGATTCTGCCTGTCTAACAACAGAGTCCCACCTTTCCGGAGTACATTTTTCTAAGGATTTGTGCTACATGACCAACACTTCATTGTCTCCATATCCTTTTTCGCCTATTTGAGCATCATCATATTGTTTTGCCTGTGCCCATATTAGTTCTATAGAGTTAAATTCGCAGTGATATGGTGGTAGTCGCAATACTTCATGGCCATGTTCGAGCAGATATTCGTTAGGTCTGCTTATCGTTTGGCTAGGGCTAACAGTTCCGCCTTGAACTTGTTACTTCCACAGGTTTATTGCTATCTTGTAGCCAATGTGTGATTTGTGCCTTCGTCCAAGAAATGTTGGGCTGTTTTTCTACCAATACGCGGTGGTAAGGTACATTATCCATAACTATAAGTGACGGCTCTTCTAAATTTAGGACAAGTTTCTGCTTAACCCACTTTATAAATACATCGCCATTCATGTCACTAGTCCAGTCTGCAAGTTTTGAAGTTGTTGCATAAAAAAGGGAAGCATTCTCCACGAAACCTGTACTCTGACCAGCATGCAAAATAACAAAGCGCTTTCCTTCACCGACAGCTCTCCTTATTTTAACAATTCACCCCATGGACTGCATCTAAAGGTAAAAGGGGACCTCCATTGCATTTTTCCTGGTTGAAGTAGTCCATTACTTTAATAATCATATCTCGAGCTACATCAGTACGCCTTTTTGCAGGCATTTCGAGTTTATTTTTATAAAAAGCTAGATCTAATCACAAAACAATTCTACACTTACTTACACTAAACTAAACTAATACACACTATGAAAAAACACGAAAAACTCATGAAAAAACTGCAACAAACAGAAATACTTGGAAACTTGGAACGGATAGTGACGCTACTGACGTTTCTAGACATGCACTATAATGGCGTCTTTGTCTAATCCATCGCCTCACGTTTCCGATAGCTCACCTCTGTTGTCGGTAATTGTATCAAGGGTCACAAGACATACGATTCTATTATTTACTACGATGATGCGCATATAATACTATAAAATGGTAGAATAACTGCTTGTCTTTGATACGTACATAAATTGATGACGTGACTGCCAACATTCGTGAAAAATACTGTACATCTACTGAACCCGATTTCAACAGTATTTTTCCATGGTGATTCTGCCTTTATTCTAACTTTATCAGCAGGTTAATAAATTTAAAACCTTTTGCCCAAGGACGGTCGAGTATACGGTGAGAAAGATCGACAGAATCGAAGATTTTAGAGTGGTGGTAGAGATCGCTTACGTCACAAATGCGCGCTGAATTTAAATGTGGTTACTTTATGGTAAACTTTAAGTAAACATGCATTAACTGTACATTTTCTGACATTCGTTGATTTTTAATAAAAATCAATTTGAAGCTTTAAACGAGCGTTGTCCACTCCCAGACTAAGCATGAAGTAAAATTTCGAGTTTAGAAAAGCCCCGTGAAAATTTGTCGAGGGTCGCGCAGCGACCCGAGACAAATTTTCTGGGCTTTTCTAAACTCGAAATTTTACTTCATGCGCCACGCTTATAAAACACGGATTTTAAGCGAAGTTCGAATGTACATAAATTTCACAATATTTCAGTGACTTATACGCGTGGCGCATGAAGTAAAATTTCGAGTTTAGAAAAGCCCAGAAAATTTGTCTCGGGTCGCTGCGCGACCCTCGACAAATTTTCACGGGGCTTTTCTAAACTCGAAATTTTACTTCATGCTTAGTCTGGGAGTGGAAAACACTGGTTTAAAGCTTCAAATTGAACTCTTTTAAAAATCAACGAATGTCAGAAAATTTACAGCGAAAATAATTAAGAAGAAGTAATGTGATTTTATAAAAATAATGACTTACCATGGAATTAATACAACAATTGCGGATATTTCCTGTTTTTTTTTAAGTTTAATTTAAAGCTTTAAGCAAGTGTTTTCCACTCCCAGACTAAGCATGAAGTAAAATTTTCACGGGGCTTTTCTAAACTCGAAATTTTACTTCATGCGCCACGCGTATAAAACACGGATTTTAAGTGAAGTTCGAATATACATAAATTTGACAATATTATAGTGTTTTATACGCGTGGCGCATGAAGTAAAATTTCGAGTTTAGAAAAGCCCAGAAAATTTGTCTCGGGTCGCTGCGCGACCCTCGACAAATTTTCACGGGGCTTTTCTAAACTCGAAATTTTACTTCATGCTTAGTCTGGGAGTGAAAAACACTCGTTTAAAGTTTCAAATTGAACTCCTTTAAAAATCAACGAATGTCAGAAAATTTAGAGCGAAAATAATTAAGAAGAAGTAATGCGATTTTATAAAAATAATGACTTACCATGGAATTAATAGTTAAAATAAAAGATGGCTAACGGTACGGTTGTAAGTGGAGAAGCTCCACAAGAAAATCCGAAAAAGTCTTGTAAAAAGTGTAAGAAAACTGCCGCAAGTGGCAGAATATGCATACAGTGTGGTGCAATATTTCACACAAGCTGTGCAAATATTATAATTAAGTGTTGTGATATACTGCTGGAAGATAACCTCAATGCAGAAGATATAACCGGTGAGGATATTTTTCCGATAATGAAATTACTTATTATTGAACTTAAATCAAATAATAATTTCTTACTTGATAAAATAAACTCACTAAAAGCAGTAATTACCGACAAAAACAATGAAATTAAACTGTTAAAATCCAAAGTGCACGCAAATCCTACGTCTGAATACAGTAAAGTAGCGTCATCATCTGCACATATTAAATTGCCCAGTGTATCGCTGCAGTCCCAGATCACCAATGAGATCGGGGACGGACGAAACCTCCGCCAGTTCCTCGGAAACTGCTAAAGACGCTGCCAACCTCACATCCTCTGCTGAAAGGCATTGCGAATCGACATCGATAATTAAAAACCAAGATATGTATCCAAAGGTTGCCAACAACACATCCACCGATGAATCCTCAACCAACGCTCAAGATGCGCAAGCGGACGATGAGGGATATAAAACTGTGAAGAGAAGAACTCGCAAACGTAAACCATTAATAGGCAGCGGGAATGACCTCGATGTACAAGGAGTGATAAAAATGGGACATCTTCATGTCAGATAACCATAACTGAAGAGAAGATCAAACAACTATTAATTAATAAATCGATTACAAATGTTGAGTGTATGAAACTCACTTCTAAGCATCCGGAAAAGTATTCATCGTTCAAGGTGTCTGTTCCACTAGACGAAATCGACGAACTACTTACAAATCGCGACCTCTGGCCCCGCGGAATAAGTGTAAACAAATATTTTTTTGGGAGGGAGAGGAAAAAACAAAACAATTCGGTGAATCAAATGATACACTAAATATATTATTTTGCAACATTCAAAGTCTTAGAAATAAAATAGAACTATTAGAAGCACATGTATGGGATGGCAATTTTAATTTAATCTGTTTAGCTGAGCATTGGCTTACTATTCATGAATCTGAAAGCGTCAAAATTGATAATTTCGTTCTTGCGGAACATTTCTCACGCAGCGTGTTTATTCACGGTGGAGTGATGATATTATTAAAAAATTATCATCATCACACCACACTTAACATCAATCATAACTCAGTTTTTTCTTTTTTTTTTTATTGGTTTATATTAAACAATTACAATGACATATATATAAACACATTTATTTTATAATAAGTGGTGATTTCGTCCAGCTTCATTGCAGTTGATTCCTTTGGTGTCATTCCTTCTGTCCTCGCCTCGTGATGTTGGCTTGATACCCGATCGCGGGCTAGCGGTATTGAAGGATATTTGTTATTTTATTTTCGTGTTGTTCCTTTAGTTTAATTTATTTTTTACAAGTAGATTTTTTATTTTTAGTTTGAAAAAGATTGTGAAATAACAGGGATATTATTGAAAATTCTAAATTTATTGTTATTACGCTATATCGTTCTCCTTCGGGAAATTTCAATCAAGTTTTTTGGAGATACTAAGTAATGTTTTGTCTAACTTAAATGTTTTTAAATATAACGTTCTTATATGTGGCGATTTTAATTGTAATTTTAGTAATGTGAATGATAGCAATACTCAATGTTTATGTGATTTCTTTAGTAGTTACCACATGTATGCTTTAGTAAAGTTTCCTACACGAGGTAAATCCTGCCTAGGCAATATATTTACTAATATCCACAACATAAACTTAGGTGTCAGACCATTTAACATACCATTTTCAGATCATGATGGTATCAGCTTAAGTGTTGATTTGAAACCACCGCGCATTAAAGACAGTTGTAGAATCGTTCGTCCAATTACGTCTTTAGGTAAATTTAATTTCTACAATTCATTAAATCGTACTAATTGGGACTTTGTTAACAGTCGTGATACTATCTCGTCATGGCAGATATTTGTTGATATAATTAGGGGTACTTTTGATACAAGTTTTCCTATAAAGGTTAAACGAAACAATAAGAACAGTCAAGAGTGTAATTGGTTTACTGCTGACTTGGAAAAAAGGCGGGAACAACTTAACCTTGTTAATGAAGCCTGTGCTAGAACGAATAATACTGGAATGAAAGAACTAAAATTAAAAATGAACATGGAATATAAAGAAGCAATTAGAACGGCTAAAATCTCTGCAAATGATAGGTTGGTTGAGTCCGCAAATAGCCCAATAAAGGCTATGTGGAACATCATTAATAACCAAAGAAATAACAAACAATCTGTGATAAAAAAGTGTGATATAGAACCTAGTTCTTTTAATGACTATTTTATACAAATTCCAAACATGATTACAAAGCAACTACCTATCTGTGATATTGATCCAATGCAATTAATAATTCCAAACGTGTCGTGGGAACTCACTCAATTCAACTTTCAGCCAGTTTCTCAGGTAAGTGTGAGAGACACAGTCCATGAGATAAGATCTAGTGCGTGTGGTGACATTTACGGGATAACATTTAAATTAATTAAAGATGTTATTGATGTTATTATAGAGCCACTTACCAAACTTATTAATTCCATAATTATTACTGGTAAGTATCCTGATGTGCTCAAAATATCAAAAGTGCTACCAGTTCACAAAAAAGGTGATCCAAATGATTGCAATAATTACCGACCGATAAGCATACCTCCAATTTTCTCGAAAATTGTAGAGAAAAGCAAATTATTGGATATTTTGAGGAAAACAACTCCCTAAGCGACGATCAATATGGGTTTAGGCAAGGCAAATCAACAACCAATGCAATACTAGATCTGTGCCAGAGCATTATAGCATCATTTGAGAAGGGTCAGTATTTGTTTGCCTCATACATTGATCTTTCGAAGGCGTTTGACTGTGTTTCTCATACATTATTATTGAGAAAATTATATATGTACAATTTCAGCCCACTAAGTTGTAGGCTGCTGATATCATTTCTTTCTAGCAGATTACAATCTGTGTTTCACAATGGCGAAATGTGGAAATTGCTAGAAGTAAAATGTGGTGTCCCACAAGGCTCTACTTTAGGACCTTTACTGTTCTTATTGTTTGTAAACGATTTCCCTGACTATATGTCAAATTGCAAAGTTGTCCTGTTCGCGGACGATACAACAATCATCAATTCATCGCCAAACCTGAATGCTGGTTTGGAGAAAAATAATGTCTTGCTTGAAAAAGCAAAAATTTGGTTTAATGCCAACCTCTTGACTCTGAATGCTAATAAAACCGAAACAGCCATTTACAGCTTGAATACGCAAGAGCCTTATCAACACAAAACGGTGAAGTTCTTGGGCATTCATATAGATAATCATCTACTGTGGAACAGCCAGGGCGATGTATTAGCTGCAAAATTAAATAAAAGCATCTTTGTTATCACGGGTCTAAAAAACAACATCAGCCCTCACATGCTAAGAATCGCATATTTTTCCCTTTTCCAGTCCCATCTCTCATACAACATTGTGGCATGGGGACATTCCTCCATTAGACACAGGCTCTTTGGTATTCAGAGGAAAGTGGTAAGAATACTTGATAACTTAGGTTACCAAGATAACTGCAAACCAGCATTCATAAAGCTAAAAATATTAACACTACCTTGTCTCTATGTCCTGCAAAGTGTGCAATTAATTAAATCGTATTACGACGACAACAAATTAAACCAACAAAGGCACAATTATCACACAAGAACGAAAAGTGACTTAAGCATTCCCAACCTCAGGCTCCAAAGATCCAGGAATTGTCAGAACTATTATGGTCTGAAATTTTTCAATCATTTACCGGATAGATTTAGGGAACTAAATATAGTAAATTTCAAGAAAGAAATTAAGATAATTCTTATCAAAAATGCCTTCTACACCATAGAGGACTTTCTAAAGCATACATTTTAGTCATGATTTACTGCTCATATACTCTGTACGTATGTATAAATAATCGTTTTTATTTAAATTTTGTGTTCGTATACGCATTTGTGTAATTGTTTATATCAGTAAATCTTAAATACCTAAACTTGTAAAACTTGTAAACTCTGACTTGTGTAAGCTCTGCCATAACACTAATAAAACATTATTATTATTATTAATACAACAAGTGCGGATATTTCCTGTTTTTTTTAAAGTTCAATTTAAAGCTTTAAGCAAGTGTTTTCCACTCCCAGACTAAGCATGAAGTAAAATTTCGAGTTTAGAAAAGCCCCGTGAAAATTTGTCGAGGGTCGCGCAGCGACCCGAGACAAATTTTCACGGGGCTTTTCTAAACTCGAAATTTTACTTCATGCGCCACGCGTATAAAACACGGATTTTAAGTGAAGTTCGAATATACATAGATTTGACAATATTATAGTGTTTTATACGCGTGGCGCATGAAGTAAAATTTCGAGTTTAGAAAAGCCCAGAAAATTTGTCGAGGGTCGCTGCGCGACCCTCGACAAATTTTCACGGGGCTTTTCTAAACTTGAAATTTTACTTCATGCTTAGTCTGGGAGTGGAAAGCATTTGCTTAAAGCTTTAAATTAAACTTGAAAAAAAAAACAGGGAATATCCGCAATTGTTGTATTAATTCCATGGTATGTCATTATTTTTATAAAATCACATTACTTTTTCTTAATTATTTTAGCTGTAAATTTTCTGACATTCATTGATTTTTAAAAGAGTTCAATTTGAAGCTTTAACCGAGTGTAAAACACGGATTTTAAGTGAAGTTCGAATATACATAGATTTGACAATATTATAGTGTTTTATACGCGTGGCGCATGAAGTAAAATTTCGAGTTTAGAAAAGCCCAGAAAATTTGTCTCGGGTCGCTGCGCGACCCTCGACAAATTTTCACGGGGCTTTTCTAAAATCGAAATTTTACTTCATGCTTAGTCTGGGAGTGGAAAACATTTGCTTAAAGCTTTAAATTGAACTTGAAAAAAAAAAACAGGGAATATCCGCAATTGTTGTATTAATTCCATGGTATGTCATTATTTTTATAAAATCACATTACTTTTTCTCAATTATTTTAGCTGTAAATTTTCTGACATTCGTTGATTTTTAAAAGAGTTCAATTTGAAGCTTTAAACGAGTGTTGTCCACTCCCAGACTAAGCATGAAGTAAAATTTCGAGTTTAGAAAAGCCCCGTGAAAATTTGTCGAGGGTCGCGCAGCGACCCGAGACAAATTTTCTGGGCTTTTCTAAACTCGCAATTTTACTTCATGCGCCACGCGTATAAAACACTGATTTAATCTGAAATGGTTTGTAACTAATTGATAAGTGAAATAATTTAATATGTCAATTATCAGTTGTTTAAATGACCCTTGTACTGGGGATACTGTCTCATCCGGTAATTTATATTATTCGTACATTACTTTTTGTAAAATTAAGCATTTTTCTTGTTGGTACCAATAAGAAATGATTGCTTATTTTGGAGTTGAAATAATCTGTATGTTTATTAAATTGTAAAATCCTGACAAACAATTCTAATAAAAAGAATATAATGAAAACACATTCGCAATCCCAGCTTTTTATTAAACCCTAATCCTAACGGTTTTCAGTTTACCCTTCCAAATGAAACAAATCCAATTCAATCTCCAAACAATGGAACATTTAAATTTCACCGAAAAAAAAAAAAGGAAAAATAATCCACCCCCGCCGCCGAACGAAACGAATGCAGGCGCCCGCGTAATTATCCCCGTAATTACATAACGCAAACATTCTCCCACCCCGCACGAAATTAATTAGCCTCCGAAAAAGAGAGCCCTGAACGTGAAGAAAGTACGGGAAGGTCTCGTCGCAATTAGAAAACGTAATGAGCCTCCGGTACCTTCAACCCTTAATTCCAGGGCAGTGTCGCGCGAATAAGGTTAGCGTTATATCGCGCGAAATTTATTTAAAAGCGCCCAGAATTAAACCTTTCCTCCACTCCCCGTATACAATGCGTAATTTACCCCCGGTTGTTGGAACGTGCGGGGGGAAAGGGAAAAATGGAACGGAAGAGTCGTCCGCATGCAAATTGCCGGAAACCTTAATTACCGGGATGAATTCCTTGTTATTATTAAATTAAATGTTTTGTACTATTTTTTTCCCGAGTTCCTTCCTGTATTCGCTGTGCTATAAGTGTAAAGCGAGGAGGAAAATAAGGAAAATCTCTATTATGCGTTTTAATTAGTGTATTATCTTTAGAAGCACGTACCTAAAATCAATGGAGAAAACCTAAAATCAATGGAGAAAATCATTGATAGAAATATCAGAGGGAAAGCTCTTCAGTCGTTTCCCCTTCACAAACACCAATTTGCCTATCAAGCAGGCAAATCAACAACAAATGCCCTTCACACACTAACAAGTGTAATAGAGAAGAGCATCTTGCTTGCGATGCTCTTCTCGCAAGCAGCAAGAAGTGGATCTATGCGCATTCTTGGACATCGAAGGTGCATTTGACAACACCTCCTATGAATCCATAGACACGGCCACCAAATCAAGAGGAATGGATGCCTCCACATCCAAATGGATCCATGCTATGCTCAAAGGTCGTAGGATCACACTGTCCATTGACGATGAGTCGGCAACTGTGTTCGCAGTAAAGGGGTGCCCACAAGGCGGGGTTCTATCGCCCCTGCTGTGGTCACTAGTTGTCGATGAGCTAATATCGGTGTTATCCAACGACGGATTTGACGTACAAGGCTATGCTGACGACATCGTCATCATAGTTAGGGGAAAGCATGACGATACGGTGTCCAACCGCATGCAGTCAGCCCTTCGGAAAGTAAGTACATGGTGCGTGCAGAAGGGGCTTACTATCAATCCCAACAAGACTGTAATTGTCCCATTTACAGGTCGTAGAAAATTAAATCTTAAGGCACTAACCATGAATGGGACACTCATTGGGCTTTCCAACACAGTTAAATATCTCGGCCTCACCTTTGACCAGAGGCTAAACTGGAAAACCCATGTAGATAACATCACTGCCAAAGCAGTAAGGGCAACATGGGCTTGCCGCAGGCTATTTGGCAAAAGATGGGGTTTACACCCCAAGATGATATACTGGCTTTTCATTACGGTGATAAGACCAATAATCACCTATGGTTCCGTTGTCTGGTGGGCAAAGACAACGGAGATCACAACCCAAGCAAGGCTCAGCAAGGTTCAACGGCTTGCATGTTTGGGCATCACAGGGGCTATGAACACCTGCCCCACTGGAGCAATGGAGGCTATGCTAAATCTCACACCTCTGCATCTGCACGTGAAAAGGGAAGCAGCACTAGACGCATTAAGAATAATCCAGACAGACATACCAAAATATGGATACTTTAACGGGCACCTAAAAATCCTCAACACTGTGTGTGAAAGAGCGATATACATGCCCAAAGACTACATGTCAACTGATTACGACTTCGACACAACGATTGAAGTGGCCATCCATGGCCGCCATGATGTTGGAGCGAAGGTCAAGCAGTTACAAGGCTCCTCAATAGTTTGGTTCACTGACGGATCCAAAAGTGAGAACGGAGTCGGAATCGGTATCACTGGCCCTCGATACGAGTTATCAAAGGCCTTGGGAGGATCCTCATCGATATTTCAGGCAGAAATCGAGGCCCTGAACATATGCGCCTACATATGTTTAGACAGGGGATACAACAAACAGAGGGTTTGCATCTGCTCAGACAGTCAAGCTGCATTAAAGGCAATAAAATCGCCTACATGCAAGTCTAAATCTGTCTGGGAGTGCAAGCTATCCCTAAAGCAGCTGGCTAGGAACAACAGAGTCAAACTGGTCTGGGTTCCGGGACACGCAGGGATCAAAGGCAATGAAATTGCCGACAACCTTGCCAAGGAAGGGTCCAAAACTCCATTTGTCAGACCAGAACCTTACAGTGGAATAACTAAAGTCCGCATCAAGGGGATGATCCGGGAATGGGAAGATGCTGCCAAAAGTGCTCACCTGAGAAACACACCTGGTCTGCGGCAGGCGAAAAGGTTCATAGCCTTCTCTGCCGTAAGAGCCGGACAGTTTCTCAGGTTAAGCAAGGGCAACCTAAGGCTCATAACCGGCCTTCTAACTGGACACTGTCCTCTGAAGTACCACCTCACCAAGATGGGTCAGACAACGGATGGCAACTGCAGGTTCTGCAACGAGGCACAAGAAACAGCAGAGCACCTACTTTGTGAATGCCCTGCCTTGTCCCTTCAAAGAGGGAACTACCTGTCATCGGCCACTTTAAACACCGAGGAATTGGTACACTTTAACCCTCATTTTATAGTAGACTTCATAAGAAGTCTAGACATTGAGGGACTTAAGTAGGTCAGGGATAGTTACAAAAGATCTTTTAGGTCGAGGTAACTTCGAAAGACCCAGAGGCCATACGACCCACCGACCCCATAACATAACATAACATTAGAAGCACGTAAGATAAGAATACCTTATATTTATCTTACGTGCTTCTAATTTTATGTTATGTTATGGGATCGGTAGTACTGTACTCTTTATAAGTATAAGTTAAGGCTTGCGCATACCCAGTCGCGATTGCGGCAGTCGCGATCGTGGCCGTTACGATCGTAACAGTCGCGACCATGGCGGTCGCGATCGGGGCTGTCGCGATCGTAGCTGGCGCGATCGTGGCATCAATCATTGGGTAGATCGATGATACGATCGCGACTGTCATGGTCGCGACTGCCACGATCGTAACGGCCACGATTGTAACGGCCACGATCGCTACTGCTGCGATCGCGACTGTCAAGATCACGACTGCCGCATTGGGTAGATCGATGCCACGATCGCGACTGTCATGGTCGCGACTGCCACAATCGTAATCGTAATTAAATGTTTTGTACTATTTTTTTCCTGGGTTCCTTCCTGTATTTGCTGTACTATGAGTGTAAAGCGAGGAGGAAAATAAGGAGAATCTGTGTTATGTGTTTTAATTAATGTATTATCTTTAGAAGCACGTAAGATAATTATAAGAGCTTGAACTGTACTCTTTACAAATATAAGTTAAGGCTTGCGCACACCCAGGCTGTTTGACGGACGGTGGCAATCGCGATCGCGGCAGTCGCGAGTTTGACAGTCGCGATTACGGCAGTCGCGATCGTGGCCGTTACGATCGTAACAGTCGCGACCATGGCGGTCGCGATCAGGGCTGTCGCGATCGTGGCTGTCGCGATCGTGGCATCGATCATTGGGTAGTGTAACAGGAGGTCACTCACGCTAGACAAAAATTTAAGTTTGACAAAATAAGCAGTGGTGCTCGCTGTTATCCTCCGGCTTGGCTCACTTGATCGGCAAACTATACAAAATTTTTTTAAATTATTTCTGACCTTTGTTGCTCTACAGTATACAGGAAGGGGCAGAAAAAGCTATCCGATTTCAAATCCCTTTTTCTCAGAAGAGGGAACAGGTAGAGTAGTGGGGTAAAAACCGTTAGAAAGCCGGTTTTATGCCATTTGTCATTAGTCAGCATGCCTTGGTCTGGTGAACATCGTGCTTTTGTTATTGAGCGTTTTATCGAAAACGGCGGTTCGATAATTGCTACACAACGTGCTTTTCGATTAAAGTGTGGGTGTCAAATTTTCGACAGACGGGTTCAACATTGAAAAAGAAGTCGCCTGGACGTCCCAGGACAGCAACAGGACCTGAAAACGTGGCCAATGTGAGAGCCGCGCTTGAACGTTCCCCGCGTCGTTCGGCACGAAACCATTCGCTCGCTTTGGCGATTTCCAACCGCAGTATTCGGCGAATTTTGCACCGGGACCTCAAAATGCATCCCTACAAAATGGTTAATGCACAGGGATTAATTGAAAGGGATTTTGAAACCCGTATGAACCTGTGTCGCGATCTCCGAGAACTCCCAATAGACGATGTTGTGCTCTTCACGGACGAAGCCCATTTTCACCTTTGTGGCGCCGTAAACAGGCAGAATTTTCGATATTGGAGTGACGAAAATACTCGGGAAATCCATCAGAAACCCCTCCATAGCCCAAAAGTGACTGTGTGGTGTGCTCTTTCCCGCCTAGGCGTCTGGGGGCCTTACTTTTTTGAAGAAAATGGGCAAACCGTAACGGTCAATAGCGAGCGAAGAAAATGGCGTGGAAAATGTGTGGTTTCAACAGGATGATGCAACCGCCCACACATCGCGACGATCAATGGACATTCTCAGGGAAATGTTTCCCGGACGCCTCATTTCTCTGAGAGGTGATATTGGCTGGCCACCGCGCTCACCGGATCTCACTCCATGTGACTTCTTCTTTTGGGGTTACCTCAAATCAAAGGTATTCCAGCATCGACCAAGGACCCTTCTTGCTTTACGATTGCTCGGGCAATTGAAGAAATTCCTGTGGAAATGACGGTGAAAGTCATGGAAAGCTACCGCGAGCGCCTAAATCTGTGTATCCGCACCCAAGGACGACATTTGAGTGATGTGCTTTTCAAAACTTAAATTTAAAAATGGCATAAAATTTGCGATATTTTAATAAAAAAATTTGTTTGTCAAGTTGAGTGGTTTTAATTTTATAACGTCTTGAAATCGGATAGGTTTTTCTGCCCCACCATGTATGACTTAGAGTTGAAGTCTTCTTTTCTCTGGATGTTTCCTCGCTGGATCGGCACAAGCACTTTCACTTGGTTTATTATTAACTACAAAAGTAACGGGGGTAAACGAATGTTTGAAGATAAAAACAAATAGAGAAAAAAAATTGAATTAGTTTAAGAAAGCGAAAAAAAATTGAATTAGTTTAAGAAAGAAAAAAAAAATTGAATTAGTTTAAGAAAGCAAAAAAAATATGAATTAATAATTAATATTTACAATAAACAACAATAAAAAAAAGAACTAATTGGAAAAAAAAATTCGCACTCGCGTAAACAGGACTCAATAATCGTTGAAAAAAAAATAGAAAATAAACAGACACGACTTAAAAGTGCTTCGTGAAATTAAAAGAAAAAAAACACCACTTGTAACTTTGAAAAATAACTTGTAAGCTTCACACGACCAACTCCAACTTCCAACTACCAACTCCAACTTCCAACTACCAACCCCAACTTCCAACTAACCACTACCAACTCCAACTTCCCACTTCCAACTCCCAACTTTTTGGGGGAAAGGCTGGTAGGGTTAGGGCTTCTCCCATTGGCTGACCCGTGGGGTTGGGGGTAAACGCAGATCGCGCTTCGCTCAGCGCTTGGGCGCGCGCATGCGCTCTTCAGATTGCCTACCGCCGGGAACCAGTACGGATGTACAACCACATAATTAAATTAAAATTATTGCAAAATAATTGTATTTACAACTTTAAATGGTTTGCATGTTCTGGTTGTAGCATCCGTACCAACGGTAGGACTTTTTACCATATATGGTAAACTAATCGCCGATGTTCCCTGTATGAGTGGTACTAGTTGGTATATGTGTCATTTATAATTAAATTAAACCACACAAAATATAAATAATCCCGCAGCTGTACCTTCTCACGTGTTTGCGCGTACTTTGCCTCTATTACCCTTAACAATAGCCCGTGTTTTCGGAATACCCGGGCGTCATAAACAGGGATTACAAAAATTCCTAGTACGTAAAATGCGGGGCGTAACTGGCTGGTTGTAGCATCCGTACCAACGGTAGGACTTTTTACCATATATGGTAAACTAATCCCCGATGTTCCCTGTATGAGTGGTACTAGTTGGTATGTGTCATTTATAATTAAATTAAACCACACATTAAAATATAAATAATGCCGCAGCTGTACCTTCTCACGTGTTTGCGCGTACTTTCCCTCTATTACCCTTAACAATAGCCCGTGTCTTTGGAATACCCGGGCGTCATAAACAGGGATTACAAAAATTCCCCGTACGTAAAATGCGGGGCTTAACTGGTACCTGGGGTAATTCTAGAGAAAAAATTCGGGTACAGCGTTGTGGGCGTAAAGTGCGGATTATTGAGCGTTTAACGCGAGTGCAAATTATACATGGGGAAAAACCTACTAATCCTAAGAAAAAAAGAAAACCTATGTAAACTTAAAATTAAAATATACAAATTCAACTTTCAATGTATGTAATACGGACTTTACTCATTTTATAATAATTATGATTGATGAAGCAAATAAATAAAGGGAATTAAAAAAAACAAATGGGTGCCGCTGTAAAAAAAAAAAATGAATAAAAATTGTTGCCCGAAAAATTATTAAATTAGGCTGATTAAGGCCGGTCGTCCACTGGAAGCGACAACACGCGGCTACGCGCTCACGCGCTACGAGCGGCAAGACGAGACGACGAGATTCATTGGATTTACACACGTCGGGATCTGTCGCGCGTATACGCATGTTGCCGCTAGGATCGCGTGAGCGCGTAGCCGCGTGTTGTCGCTTCTAGTGGACGACCGGCCTTAATCAAAGTTCCGGCGTTTGCGGTAAAACGCCGGTAACAGTAGATCAATGATACGATCGCGACTGTCATGGTCGCGACTGCCACGATCGTAACGGCCACGATCGTAACGGGCACGATCGCTACTGCTGCGATCGCGGCTGTCAAGATCGCGACTGCCGCATTGGGTAGATCGATGCGACGATCGCGACAGCCACGATCGCCACAGCCACGATCGCGACTGTCATGGTCGCGACTGCCACAATCGTAACGGCCACGATCGCGACTGCCACGATCGCGACTATCAAGATCGCGACTGCCGCGATCGCGATTGCGACCGTCAGTCAGACAGCCTGGGTGTGCGCAAGACTTAACTTACACTTGTAAAGATATCTTACGTGCTTCTATAGATAATACTCCAATTAAAGCGCATAATACAGATTTTTCTTATTTTCCACCTCGCTATGGAAATTAATGACAGAATGCAAATGGAAGCGAACCTTTTTTTGACAACAGCGAGTAATGCAGTGTTCTGATCTGCGGCGGCGAGGCGGTCAGATTCGACAAGTTGCGTTTGCCCCAGGCATTTTGCATAATACACATCAAGGACGGTCAAGTATACGGTTAGAAGGATCGACAGATTTTGGAGTAGGGGTAGAGATCGCTTACGTCACAAATTCGCGCTCAATTTAAATGTGATTACTTCATGGTAAACTTTAGATAAACATGCATAAGCTGTAAACTTTCTGACATTCGTTGTTTTTCAAAAGAGTTTAATTTGAAGCTTAAAACGAGTGTTGTCCACTCCCAGACTAAGCATGAAGTAAAATTTCGAGTTTAGAAAAGCCCCGTAAAAATTTGTCGAGGGTCGCGCAGCGACTCGAGACAAATTTTCTGGGCTTTTCTAAACTCGAAATTTTACTTCATGCGCCACGCGTATAAAACACTGATTTTAAGTGAGGTATAAATATACATAGACTTACAATATTTTTGTTTTCTACGAGGGGCACATGAAGTAAAATTTCGAGTTTAGAAAAGCCCAGAAAATTTGTCGAGGGTCGCTGCGCGACCCTCGACAAATTTTCACGGGGCTTTTCTAAGCTCAAAATTTTACTTCATGCTTAGTCTGGGAGTGGACAACACTCGGTTTAAGCTTCAAATTGAACTCTTTTGAAAAACAACGGATGCCAGAAAATTTACAGAATATGCATGTTTACCTAAAGTTTACCATAACGTAATCAGGTTTAAGTGTTTTTTTTTAAGTTCAATTTGAAGCTTTAAATGAGTGTTGTCCACTCCCAGACTAAGCATGAAGTAAAATTTCGAGTTTAGAAAAGCCCCTTGAAAATTTATCGAGGGTCGCGCAGCGACCCGAGACAAATTTTCTGGGCTTTTCTAAACTCGAAATTTTACTTCATGCGCTACGCGTACAAAACAAAAATATTGTGAATTTATGTATATTTAAACCTTACTTGAAATCAGTGTTTTATACGCGTGGCGCATGAAGTAAAATTTCGAGTTTAGAAAAGCCCAGAAAATTTGTCTCGGGTCGCTGCGCGACCCTCGACAAATTTTCACGGGGCTTTTCTAAACTCGAAATTTTACTTCATGCTTAGTCTGGGAGTGGACAACACTCGTTTAAAGCTTCAAATTGAACTTAAAAAAAAAACACTTAAACCTGATTACGTTATGGTAAACTTTAGGTAAACATGCATAAGCTGTAAATTTTCTGACATTCGTCGTTTTTTCAAAAGAGTTCAATTTGAAGCTTAAAACGAGTGTTGTCCACTCCCAGACTAAGCATGAAGTAAAATTTCGAGTTTAGAAAAGCCCCGTGAAAATTTGTCGAGGGTCGCGCAGCGACCCGAGACAAATTTTCACGGGGCTTTTCTAAACTCGAAATTTTACTTCATGCGCCACGCTTATAAAACACAGATTTTAAGCGAAGTTCAAATATACATAAATTTCACAATATTTTAGCGTTTTATACGCGTGGCGCATGATCTGGGAGTGGAAAACACTCGTTTAAAGCTTTACTGAAAATAGGCTGAATTTAGATACGTATACTTTAAAGTATATAATATAAATACATATTTAAGGAAGGTGTGGAAAGGGGGAATTAATATTTAAAACATGTTAATAATTAATTTCTCTCTAAACCCGTGGTGAAAAATTTTAAAGAATGTTTAGTTTAATTAAAATACACATATATAAGTTAGCTATCGCTCACACTATATAATTCTCTAATATAATTATTCTTATTCCTTTGTCTAAGATGCATATGCACGCATGCATCAGCATAATGTAATCAGCTTCTTATATTACCCTCTTTAGATAAGTGTACTGTATTGTAATTCATATTATAATTATTTCAGTCTTGTATTTGTTCTGCTTGATGTAAGACGTAGTTTTGATAATAAAATCCTTTTTAAAAACTCAAGTTTAATCACGAGAAAAATAATTTATATATTTATTATAATGCATTTTATTCCACGGGGTGTAAAGTAAAGTCGAGCCGAAAACTCAATAATTTAATGCAAATAGAAATCACAAATGCATTTCGATGATAAACGAATTATTAATTTTCAGACTTGTTCCGCGATTAGAATTCATCAAACTAAAAATAATTATTCAACTGACATTTCAAAATTGATGAACTGAAACTTTCATACACGCACTACGCCTAAATATACCCGCAAACTCCCAACATTTCATCACATCAGCAGATTCCCAGCCATTACGGTATAAATTCCGTGCATTAATTTACAAGTACAGCAAAACCCCATACACACAGTCCGAACTTTGAACGGTTATTACCGAAATTAGGTCCGAGATATTAAGTGCCAAGGGTCGAGTGGCGAAGTTTCCTCCGGACCTTTTCGTTTATATGTGCTGATGGGATTGATATAAGGGTTGGGATAAAAGCGCTCACCCTTCAAGTGTTTCGGGCAGCAGACGAATTCGACACCGCTGAAGAGCGAAATTCCGCAGGGCAGCAGCATGGCGAAGGAGCGCAGCTGGAGGCCTCTCTCTTGGCACGCGTTCGCCGCCGTCGCATTCCACCTACCGAACGTCCAGCAGTTGCTCTGGTTGTGGATGTGATCGAAAAGGCAATTTTCAGGGACTAGAAGTGCGTCAGACTGGAATGGACCTTCTGTAATAAAATCAATAAGTAAAAAGTCAATCCTGCTAGAAGCTACTATATGCATTATTGTAAGGAAATGTTGAGGCAGATTAACATTTGTACAATTCAAGTGAATTGGTATTTAACATTTCCAAATTTGCAACATCCGACCCGTTTACTGTTTACTTTAGCACATATTTCTAGAATAGTAGGTGTTATGGCTTTACCTGATACGCCGTAAACCAACCCTCAATAACATAAGGGGTGTCTGGGTTGTGTCCAGGGCAATTAGAAATTGTATAGATTTTTATTACTTAGGAAGAAATGTGTACATTTCTAAAGAGTTTAGTGCGCTATTGTTTGTGTTCTGCGAAAAGTGCGGTACGACTAGCACTCGGCCGAAAAGGGCTCAGCAGGTTTTTGTACCACGTGGGTGCCAGACCCACGCGCTTCGTCACCAAATATGAAGGCGGTTTGGCAACACTGTGAAAGTGGTGGTAGGTTCATCGTCCAACAACCAATTAGGGTGACTTCACCACCACCACTTTCTCTTTGGGTACCACCCCCAACCCTTTCGAGAATCTCAACAACAGACGACGACGAACAGAAGTAATCAGATATTACAACGAACAACATAATCGGCAACGCGACATTTTCACTTATATATTTTCTGTAAATATTTGTAAGTATTGATTAATATACCTCTAACTACAACCACAGTTTAAGGATATTATTTACTGACCATTATGAACCAAAATTAAATTCATCTAACAAGTTGCTCTTTCGAATCAATATTCATCGGAATTAGTAACAGTAGGGAGGATTCGCAGAACGCAAGACGTTAGTATGTGGACTAGCGGGGAGCTGAGAGGGACTCACTCATCTCCCCGCTAGTCTACATGCCTCTTTTCTCTTTTAACTTAACCTAACTCTAATTTCGGTCGATAGAAGATGTTTATGGGTGCGCACAAAGTAAGGGTCAATACATAGTTATTTGAGAAAAGATGCAAGCGGTGAGGCTAGACTTGCATGTGGACTAGCGGGGAGTCGAGAGGGACTTCTTCAGATCCCTGCTTTTTCACCTGCAAGCCTTTGGCCTCACTGCTTGCCTCATTTCTCGCATAATTATGTTTTGACCCTGACGCAAGAAAAAAAGGCAATCGTCGAGGCTAGAAGCTTGCAGGTGGACTAGCATATGGCTAACCCACACATGAGCCTCTAGCCTCGCGTCACTATGTTCAAGATATGAGAAGTTCGAATCTTTCAGGTGATTCGAATCAATCGAATCATTTCTTTGAAGTGATTCGTTCTTTATGAATTGTTCGTAAACGAATCACTTATAATAATAATAATAATATAGTTAGTTCTCGCCTCAATCTCTCTCTACAGTGACGATAGACACTTTTTCATAAACCGTGACCATTTACTTACCGTCAATTAACTATGTGCAAAATTGAATAATAGTACTAATAATAATAATAATAATAATAATGACAATAATAATCCTATATGTTCGTTCCATATCGAACGGCGGCGAGATAGACGACCGACCCAATGATAGTTAAACGAGTGAATATCGTTTTAAAGGAATGTACTTGTACGACTTGTATAATTTAAGATGATAGGTTTATTCGAAAGATATCTGTCTATAAAAATAGAGCAAATTTAACTATAATTAAAAATGTGTTATTATATTTATTTTTAAATTATCTAATAATTTTGTCTTTTCAGTCGAAATTTGGCAAAGGTGCTCCAAATAAAACTTCGGATGCTTGAATTCATCTTGCAAATATTCTGTGATTTGTCTCATAAGTAGAGAACAAACATTACAATGAAAAAACTGTTTTTATTCCTTACTTCACTTTTATTTTTATGTGTTAGATGTACATTTCGAGTGCTAAGCACTCATTATCAATAACTAATGCTGAGTTAGTTATTGATAATGAGTGCTTAGCACTCGAAATGTACATCTAACACATAAAAATAAAAGTGAAGTAAGGAATAAAAACAGTTTTTTCATTGTGATTAAATACTCCACATAACTCAAATCAAACAAACATTAGCTGATGAAATTACGTGCCAAGGCGGACAAAATACCAATAAAGGCTGACGCAGCGGGTTCGTTTCTGCAAGTCGTGAAAAATCGTTTCGGGCGGATTGGGACCACATGTACAAAGCGGATTCGAGCGGACGAAATAGTCATCTGATTCGGGCGGATTCAGATTCAGACCGCATGTACATAGCGGAGTTGAAGTTGTTCACAGAATCGAGCGAACGAATTAGTCATCCAATTCGGGCGGATTCAGACCGCATATATAAATCCGAATCAGGATCCGATTCGGGTGGATTTGGATTCAGATCGCATGTACAAAGCTGAGTTGAAGTTGTGCGCGGATTCGAGTGAACGAATTAGTCATCCGATTCGGACGGATTCAGACCGCATGTATAAATAAGAATCGGGAATACGATTCCGCTTGACCAAAATCGTTCGGTCGGTCGTCTCGAGTGAATGGATCATTAACTAATCAATTCTGCTCGAAATACGGAATCAGTTCATTTAAATAACCGAACAAAATCGTTCTTTTCGAACGATTCATTCACGAACGACCCATATCTACTATGTTCTGATTCTATGTCGTCAAACTATAAGGAACAAACGCGTTATTGTTTTTGACTCTAAGTTGGTTTAGGATCGAACGAAAACGAGAACTAGAATGGGAAGCAAGCTGAATCATAAAGTTTTACATGTAAGGAAGAAGTGCCTTGGGCATAACAAAAAAGTCGAGTCGCCTTGAAGTCAGGAAGTGGACTCGCAACAAACACAAGGAATACTGGGAAAACAGACCAGGCCTTAACCATAGTAAGGCCTTTATAAAAGGGCCTAACTCAAGCCAAGCTGCAGGACTACTAACATTGAGTAGGGCACAGCTGAAAACAACCATAGGACTGCTCACAGGCCACATGACTGTTAAAGAGCATCTAAGGAAAATCGGGCTATACAACGGCGACACCAACTGTCGCCTCTGTAATACGGCACCGGAAACAGCTATGCACGTTCTGTGCAGGTGCAATGCGCTGGAGAGAAAAATACGGCTCATATTTGGGAACAGACAAATGGAACCAAATGATTTCCACGCGCAACCTCTGAAGGACCTGCACAAGCTAGTGCAGGGCATCGAGTTCGGAATAGTTGCGTGAGTGTAATAATATTGGGGCAGTACAATAAGCCACCTAGGCTGCAGTGCATCCGGATCCGAAAGGAAGACGCCCCCCACAGGAAAAAAAAGGGGTTAATGTGGCAGCTTGGATGAAAGAGAAGTGGAAAGAGGTGGAGATGCAGGAGAGGCAAGGGTGTATCGGGAGGAGCGGATACAATCCAATGTACGAAAGGTGGCAAGTGCATGGGAGCGTGCCAGGGTACCTATCCAATAATGACTTGTCGAAGGAGGCTTAGATAACCCTGGCAAGAGCTAGATGTGGTTCGGAGGAGAGAGGAAGGAAGGTCTGGATGGGGGAAAGGTATGGTAAATGTGTGTTGTGCGCAAGTGGACGAGATACATGGAGTCATTTGGGAGAGGAGTGTGAAGGGGTGAATGTGGAATGGCTGGGGGGGAAAAGGAGTGTAACGGAATGGATGAGAGAGGACGGAGCTGGCGTAAAGATGGTAACGGTACTGGGGTGGCGGAGGGCGGAAAAAAGAAAGGAAATGATGTAATTTTTTGTTCTATTATTATTTTGTTATTATTTTTTTGTTTTGGTTTTGGGTTTTACGTCATCTATTTCCGCTGCTATGGCCTATCATGACGCCAGAGATTAGGTCTACAGCCATCCGGGGATTTTGCCGAACCCGGTGGGAGTTCCAACCCACCGGTAGGATCTTTAACGTGCACGCAACATCCAGGCATACATGCATTTAACGTCATATCCGAGAAGACGGAGTGTTTGGCATTTTTATCCTAACCTATATAAATGCAGACAACTTGTTAGGCCGGTATTTGAACCCCGGCCCGTGGCGTGGCAGTCCAACACTCTAACCGCTACACCACCAAGCTGCCCTTTTGTTATTATTATTTTTACTTGTAATTTTATTTTTTATGATTTTATGATGTTCTATGACAGTTTATTTCGTGCATAATCACGAAGTGAAAATACTCGGTGGAATAACATTGAATGTAAAACATTAAAAGTGCTATTCTTTACGCAATCTACAACAAATTAGTCTTATATTGAATGTTTGAGTAAATATGAAAGGATCAAAGCAGGAAACCAAGCTAAATAAATAATACATCGTTTCATAACAGTAGAGAAAAGATGTTATGACAGGGTACACCAATTTTCTCTCCTTACCCTGGCAACTAACACGATCTTAACACCCTTATTAAACCTTACATATTTAGTTAATCAACTTATAAAATCAATACCCAATTACCGGCATTTCGTCCCGTCACATCGTTGGATATTAATTTCGTCTTTTACGGGCACATGTTGGTGCATGTGTGTGTGTGTGTGTATATGAGTGTGGGAAATGCGCTTTCCAATTCCTGCGGAGAAAACAACGCCCTCGAATTTCCATCGCGACGTTTACCGAGAATTTACTTCAAATTGAATCACGCCACGGGAAACGCGCCCCGGTTTTTCCCCCCGAGTTACGGCGCTGTTTTCGCACCCGCACCACCTAAAACGTATTGTGGAAAATGTGGAAAATACCGTCAGAGCGTTAGTTACTATCTAGAATAGGAAACGGTAACTGCGATCAGGAGAATGGGAGAACCCTACAAATTTGCGGCCCCTATATACAGGGATTTTTTCTTTTAAGTATACATACAGGGAATTTTCTATTAGGTATACCATACGTATACGCTTTTTTTTAAGAGTTAATTTTGAAGCATAAAACGAGTGTTTTCCACTCCCAGACTAAGCATGAAGTAAAATTTTGAGTTTAGAAAAGCCCCGTGAAAATTTGTCGAGGGTCGCGCAGCGACCCGAGACAAATTTTCTGGGCTTTTCTAAACTCAAAATTTTACTTCATGCGCCACGCGTATTAAACACTGATTTCAAGTGAGGTTTGAATATACCTAATGTTCATAACATTTTATTGTTTTATACGCGTGGCGCATGAAGTAAAATTTCGAGTTTAGAAAAGCCCAGAAAATTTGTCTCGGGTCGCTGCGCGACCCTAGAAAATTTTCACGGGGCTTTTCTAAACTCGAAATTTTACTTCATGCTTAGTCTGGGAGTGGAAAACACTCGTTTTAAGCTATAAATTGAACTCTATAAAAGAAACCAACAAATATCTAAAGATTTAAAAAAAATAAGCTGAATTTGGTATAAAGAAAACCTGTGTAAAACTTTTTTATAGATTGTAATTCAAAGCTTTAAACGAGTGTTTTCCACTCCCAGACTAAGCATGAAGTAAAATTTCGAGTTTAGAAAAGTCCCGTGAAAATTTGTCGAGGGTCGCGCAGCGACCCGAGACAAATTTTCTGGGCTTTTCTAAACTCGAAATTTTACTTCATGCGCCACGCGTATTAAACACTGATTTCAAGTGACGTTTAAATATACCTAATGTTCACAACATTTTATTGTTTTATACGCGTGGCACATGAAGTAAAATTTCGAGTTTAGAAAAGCCCAGAAAATTTGTCTCGGGTCGCTGCGCGACCCTCGACAAATTTTCACGGGGCTTTTTCTCGTTTTAAGCTTTAAATTGAACTCTAAAAAAAAAAACCAACGAATATCTAAAAATTTAAAAAAAATAAGAATTTGGAATACGTATACTTTAAAGAAAAACAAAATTACAATCTATAAAAAAGTTTTACACAGTTTTTCTTTAAAGTATACGTATTCCAAATTCAGCTTATTTTTTTTAAATCTTTAGATATTTGTTGGTTTTTTTTATAGAGTTCAATTTAAAGCTTAAAACGAGTGTTTTCTACTCCCAGACTAAGCATGAAGTAAAATTTCGAGTTTAGAAAAGCCCTGTGAAAATTTGTCAAGGGTCGCGCAGCGACCCGAGACAAATTTTCTGGGCTTTTCTAAACTCGAAATTTTACTTCATGCGCCACGCGTATTAAACACTGAAAGCACTGAAATATTGTGAATGAGTAGACTTTGCTTGAAATCAGTGTCTTATGCGCGTGGCGCATGAAGTAAAATTTCGAGTTTAGAAAAGCCTGAAAATTTGGTTTGGTCGCTCCGCGCTTCGCGCTACGCGACCAAACCCAATTTTCAGGCTATTCTAAACTCGAAATTTTACTTCATGCTTAACCCGGGAGTGGAAAACACTCGTTTAAACTCCAAATTGACCTCTTGTAAGAAAACAACGAATATTTAAAAATCTACAACACAATCAGGATACGTATACTGAAAATAAAAACACCCTGTTCTAAATATTAATATTCATTATAATTTATGTCCAATTAAATTAAACTTAAACTGAAAATATAAATATTTGATCAGAAGCTGAATGGGTGTCTTGAAGTTATCGGAGAATGGAAGAACCCTACAAATTTGCGGCCCCTATATACAGGGAATTTTCTATTAGGTATACATATGTATACACTTTTTTTTAAAGAGTTCAATATGAAGTTTAAACCGAGTGTTTTCCACTCCCAGACTAAGCATGAAGTAAAATTTCGAGTTTAGAAAAGCCCTGTGAAAATTTGTCGAGGTTCGCGCAGCGACCCGAGACAAATTTTCTGGGCTTTTCTAAACTCGAAATTTTACTTCATGCGCCACGCGTATTAAACACTGAAAGCACTGAAATAGTGTGAACGAGTTAACTTCGCTTGAAATCAGTGTCTTATGCGCGTGGCGCATGAAGTAAAATTTCGAATTTAGAAAAGCCTGAAAATTTGGTTTGGTCGCTCCGCGCTTCGCGCTACGCGCCCAAACCAAATTTTCAGGCTTTTCTAAACTCGAAATTTTACTTCATGCTTAACCCGGGAGTGGAAAACACTCGTTTAATAATCCTATTCTTAACAGCACGCGCACACCTCGAATCCCCCCTGGTGCATAACAGAGAATGTAAATCGTGTTGAAATAAATGCATAAATTCCGCGAAGACAATAAAAGGGGAATTAGTGCGGTGACCACCTGAGAGTGTTTCGTGTTTCGAGAGTCGGATAAATATTTCTTAAAAACAGCCGCATTTGAATACATTTGCATCGCCGAAATTCCCGCTGGAAATTTGCGGGGAATTACCGCTCTTTCCATAAATTGGAAAATTACGCAAGACGTCGGGCGTCGGCTGCAGATGCGGCGGACGTAACGATCGTTCAAGTTTTAACATTTATTAAACACGGGAATTAATTATTTCTTGAGAAATGTTGGGTTTTGTAAAGTGAACGATAAAAAAGTTTCAACTCGGGGCTCGATGTGGTTTCTAAGAAATAGTATTAATAAAGCTACGCTTGTTAATTCCGGATGTTCGATTTATATAAACAATCTTAATTTACAGAAAAAGCATATACATATATAAATGTAAACAGAAACAATATATATATATATATAAAATAGATAACAATTCCGTAGAATGGCTATCGACCTGCGGTCTTTCAGCCTGGATTTAAAAAAAAATTACTTATTAGTTTTTTCTTTTGTAAAATGGGAAGTGTTTAACAGTCGATGTCGGTGAACTTAATGGTCCTCTAAACGTCATGATCGCTAATGTCTGCATGGAAGGATGAAATGAATTGTTATGTTGGGGTGTATGAATTTAGGCGGAATATCAGGATTGCGAGGGATACATAATAATGTGAAAATGTCGAGGATGTAGGGGTTGGTCGCTATTTTTTGGCATAGTTGTTGAAGGCGTTGTTCGATGGGGGTTACTTGGGTTTTTTCATAGAGGAGTTCATTGGATGGGTTGAAGAGCGGATTTAGTGGGTGTCTTAGTTTCGTTAGTACTCTGAGGGCTGACCGTTCCGCAATTTGTAGGTTTTTGAGCACTATGGGGCGTGGATTGTGGAAGAGGATCGGTGCGTATTCAAGCAGGGGTCGGCAGATGGATTTATAAATATGTACAGCGGTACTTGTGGTGATGCCTTTTGTTTTATACGTTAAACATCTAAAGTGCATCGCCCTGCTTCTGATTTTGTTTTTAAGGTTTTGGGAATGTGTTTTGAGGGAAAACTTGGGATCGAGGGTTATTCGTAGGTATTTGCAGGTATGTGATGGACGAATGGATATATTGTTGATTATTATTTGGAATGGGGAGTTGTTGGTGCGGGAATTAGAAGTTGGGATTTATTAGGATTTATGGATGTTCTCCATTTCGCAAACCATTGTTGGATGCTGTCTATCAGAACCTGCAGAGTACTTAGGGCTTTAGGAAGCGTAGGAGCATGGGAAATAAGAGCTGTATCATCAGCGTAAAGGAGAGGGTAGAGTGATTTATTGAAAAACGTAGGTTCTGGGTTGTAAATGTCATGGACAAAAATATTATACAGAAGTGGGGATAGGGGAGAACCTTGAGGGAGGCCTTGTTGAGGATAAAATGTTGAGGATAAAGTGTTTCGGATTTTGACTTGCAGGATTCTATTTGTAAGGTAGCTGTCAAGGAGGTTTATTAGATGTTGAGGGACTTCTAATGAATTGAGTTTTTTTTTTGTTAAAAGTACAGTTTTTGTTTATAATTGCTTGTGTATTAATTAATAAAAACTAAACTCGAATTTTATTGAATACCCGGTTTCCGATTCGTGATTCGAATCCTTTTTTTAAGGATTTAATCCAGCTCTGGTATTTTATGCAATTAAATGATCTAGTTTTTGCGTTTTAAATTACTGCACGCAATGAATAAATAGGATGTAGGTCAAATATAAATGATGTTGACTTTAGGTATGGTCAAGTATGGTCTGGTCTTTGAACCGTAATTATAGTAAAATAGTGTCTTATTATATCAAACCCTATTATATACACCAGAGCTGAGCAGGAGTCGAATCCTTCAGGATTCGAATATTAAATTCGAATCCTTTTAGAGGATTCCAAAAAGGCATTCGAATACATTAGTTAAACTGGATTCGTGATCCGGATTTATTACATTTTTTTTAAAGGATTCGTATTCGAATTGAAATGCGGGTGATTCGAATCCTTATAAAAGGATTCGAATACAGTAGAACCTCGTTATACCAGGATGGCTTTTGGCTATACCTAGCACGATATAAGGAAAACACGGTATATCCGAATATATGTAATTTGTATAATAGTTACATACACACACGCGCATATATACATATATATATATATATATATATATACATATATATATATATATACATATATATATATACATATGCGCAGTAGCCACCTACATAACAAGACATACTATATAATACAATAATGACGCCGGAACGTTTTACCTAATCAGGGCGGTACGCAGTCAATTGTTAAAATTAACATCTTAAAAAAAAAAAGGAAACCTAAAAAATGACCCCGATATATCCGAATCACGGTATCTCGAGGCCCGGTATAGCGAGGTTCTACTGTATTTATAAAAGGATTCGAATATTTCTGAAAGGATTCGAATATTTATGCAAGGATTCAAATATTTATAGAAGGATTCGAATATTTATAAATGGATTAGAATATTTATAAAATGATTCAAATAATTACAAAAGGATTCGAGTACTTACAAAAGGATTCGAATCGTCAAAAATAATTCGAATCAATTGTGAGGATTAATATGAAGTATGTGTTTTGTGTATTTTTAAATTCCTTCTTAAATCAGTGGTTTATACGCGTGGCGCATGAAGTAAAATGTCGAGTTTAGAAAAGCCCCGTGAAAATTTGTCTCGGGTCGCTGCGCGACCCTCGACAAATTTTCTACGCGGGGCTTTTCTAAACTCGACATTTTACTTCATGCTTAGTCTGGGAGTGGAAACGCTCGTTCCAAACTTCAAACTGAATGCTTTGATAAGAACATTAAATGACTGGAAATGTTTTTAAAGATAATAATTTAGTTTTCAAAATTTTGTTCAATATTATTTAAAGTAAAACTGAAATGGTAGCCACAATCTGAAATGTTAAATTTTACCGACATTTCCCTGATTCAAGATTTCTTTCCCTGACCTTTTAATATAACTTTCTTCTGTGGGATTTTGTTAAATTGTTTTCATTGTTTTTGACAATATTTAAGTTGGATTTATAAATTTTTACGCGTTTTGTAACTTTTATGATGCCTGTTGATTTTGACAAATTAAATAATATCATATGGCTTTTTTGTTAGTGTTTTGGTCAATTTGAATAAAATTCCATGACTTTTCTCTGACTTTCCCGGTTTTAATGATATTCAGTAATTTTTATTTACGTAATTTTCAGGCATTCGTCGATTTCGTAATAGAGTTCAATTTGAAGTTTTAAGCGAGTGATTCCACTCCCAGGTTAAGCATGAAGTAAAATTTCGAGTTTAGAAAAGCCCTGTGAAAATTTGTCGAGGGTCGCGCAGCGACCCGAGACAAATTTTCGGGCTTTTCTAAACTCGAAATTTTACTTCATGCGCCACGCGTACAAAACATTGATTTGAAGTTAGGTTCAAAAACACACAAACACATCTTTAATCAGAGTAACACGGAATCAGATATTTAATCTATTATCAACGATGTTCAGTGTTAATTATAAATAATTAGGTTTGGGACATTTTTCATAAAACAACTGGTAACGATATTTATATGTTAATGGTTGCTAAAAATAATAAAATCTAATTTATTCCTAAAGGATTTGTATTCGTGATTCGAAAAAACAGGATGCGAATCTTTGATTCGAATCATATTTATCTCTTACGAATCCTTTATTCGAGTATTCGTGATTCGAATCATATTAAGTGATTCGAATTCGTGATTCGAATCCTTTTTACGAGGATTCGTCCCAGCTCTGATATACACGATACAACTACAGGGTGGCGCAAAACTATCGATATGGTTTGAATGTTTAATAACTTTTTAAATCAATTTATATTTTTTATTTTTATTTCAAAATTATGTGAAGAAAACTTGGGGAATTTGAAACGGAACACTACAAAACAGAACAGCGATAAAAAATTGTTGAATTTTATTTTTAAAATCAACGGTTAATTGTTTTGACGCAGCGTGCTTATTGTCGTATCTTTAATGTGCGTACTGGACCTTCACCATCAACAATGAACCGCCTGGTTGCAAATTTTCGACAACATGGTACAGTAAGACACCTTCCATGTATCGGAAGACCACGTACGGTCCACACGGAAGAAAATATCCAACGTGTTGTGGATAGTGTGCAGGACAGTCTAGAAACATCAACAAGAAGACGTTCGACACAACTGGGGCTATCGCGGAGGTCCGTTCAGAGGATTTTGGCCACATTGCACATGTTCCCGTATAAGGTTCCGCTTGTGCAAGAATTGAAGCCGATAGACTACCAACAACGGCTTGATTATGCCATTTCATTCCGACAAAAAGCAGAAGAAAATCGCGATTTCATTAACAATTTGATAATGAGCGATGAAGCCCATTTCCAATTGAATGGTTTCGTAAACAAGCAAAATTGTAGGATGGGCAGCTTGGTGGTGTAGTGGTTAGAGTGTTGTACTGCCACGCCACGGACCGGGGTTCAAATACCGGCCTAACAAGTTGTCTACATTTATATAGGTTAGGATAAAAATGCCAAACACTCCGTCTTCTCGGATATGTAGGACCCGTGTACTGCCTGGATGTTGCGTGCACGTTAAAGATCCCTACCGGTGGGTTGGAACTCCCACCGGGTTCGGCAAAATTCCCGGATAGCTGTAGACCTAATCTCCGGCGTCATGATTGGCCTTAGCAGCGGAAATAGATGACGTAAAACCCAAAATAAAAAAAAATTGTAGGATATGGGCTACGGAGAATCCAAGAACAGTTCATCAGCGACAATTACACCCACTTAAGTGTACTGCTTGGTGCGGTGTATCGTCTGAAAGGATCATTGGCCCATATTTTTTAAAAAATGCAAATGGCGCCTCAGTTACGGTTAATGGTGCTGAATATCAAACGATGCTGGACAATTTTTTGAGGCCAGCTGTAGAAAACCAACCACAGTTGAGGTTCCAACAAGATGGAGCCACAGCCCACACTGCAAGGGACACAATGGCTCTGTTAAGGGACCTCTTTGGCGAACGCATTATTTCGCGCAGACGCGATTTCAATTGACCCCCGCGTTCACCGGATTTAACAGCTCCAGACTGTTTTCTTTGGGGTTATTTGAAAGAAAAGGTATACGTAAATAATACCAGAGCTAAAACAAAACATTCGCAATGAAATTCAAGCCATAACACCGGAAATTTTACGAAAAGTTATGGAAAATGTGCTGGAAAGAGCACGAATGTGCGAAGCCGAAAATGGCGACCACTTGCTGGATATAATTTTTTATACTTAAGCTAAAAATATTCCCCATTAATATACTGTATAACAAAAAAATAATAATAATAATTAACCATTAAATAAAAAAAGTTATTAAACATTCAAACCGTATCGGTAGTTTTGCGCCACCCTGTATAAGGCTTATTTTTGTAATGTTAAATAGATTAATAGCGATAATCTATTTAATATTACAAAAACAAACGTTGTACTGTATCGTGTATTTGGTAAATTGAAAAATCAATACTCTGTCGGTATAATAATGTTTGAAACATCTATTAGGGAATGAAAGGCTGATCACCGGCTAAACAATCCGTGAGTAAATTGATTCCCTCAATAGAAAATCTGCTATTGCTTTCCGCCCCGGCGCACAATATTACCGATAATGCACGTTCGCTCTCCACATCCAACATCCCATTACAGATTAATTTCCAGAGGAGCGAGATTGATATCGAGCCTTCGTATTTTTCCTCTCCTCTTTATATATTTTATCAACGATTCAATCTTAAACGTCCATTTATCGTCACAACAAAAAGAAACCACTCAATAAAAACACATATTAATATTTATAAATAGATAGTAATCACAATACATTTTCTTTATCAACAATTTAGGATTGTACAAATATATCAGATCTTACAGGAATTTAATAAAAAGATATCTATGATTTCAGTCTATCTATTTAAAAACATAATATTTTTTTATTAAACTCTTTGATTGATAACAGAAAACACTTGGTTAAATTTCGCTAATATTTTGGTTTTTTATTTAAACTAGAGTTGGGCGAAATGGCTCTTTTCAGTGAGCTGGTTAAAAAAATCTGACTCACTTTAAAACACTTGGTTAAATTTTGCTAATATTTTGGTTTTTTATTCCAACTAGAGATGGGCGAAATGGCTCTTTTCAGTGAGCTGGTTCAAAAGATCTGACTCACTTTAAAGAGCTGGTTCAGTGAACCAGCTCAAAAGAGACATGAGTCACGAGCTAGCGATCCGCCGAGAGTTCTGACTCTTAGAGATCCATCTGATTCGCCAACTTATTGAATTGAGCGAGGTGGTGATTAATTATTTCGGTTATACAATGATTGCAATAATACAATCATAATTTATGTAAAAACGTAAGAGAATATTAAATCATAATTATAGTAAATGCGTTCTCATTTCGAGTGATTACACTACAAATGTGTTTAAATATATTGAATACGTGTGCGCGCCTATGAAAACACACATACATACATTCAGCACATCGCGATCCAACTCCGAACCTCGGAGTTGGATCCCGATGAGTGAGCTATAGCTCAGTGGGATTTAAGATCTCCGTCAAACGAGCTAGTTCAGTTGGATTCGAAAGCCGTCGTGAATCATCGCGATCCAACTCCGAGCCGCGGAGTTGGATCCCGATGAGTGAGCTAGCTCAGTCTGCTTAGTCGGATTCAACAGCCGCCGTGGATCTTTTAGAGTCGATTCGCCAACTCAATCGGTTTATTTAGCATTTAACGACGCGTGCTAATGGAGCTAAATAAACCCATTGAGTTGGCGAATCGACTCTAAAAGACCACGGCGGCTGTTGAATCCGACTAAGCGGACTGAGCTAGCTCACTTATCGGGATCCAACTCCGCGGTTCGGAGTTGGATCGCGATGATTTACGACGACTTTCGAATTCAACTAAACTAGTTCGATTGACGGAGATCTTGAATCGATGGTGCTGCAATAACATGATAGAAATATAACGATAGCTATTTTCTTACTACAATAACAAACACTTCTTATTAAATTTACAATTTTGGTTACAAAAAAGGTGAAAGGTGAAAGAGTAATTGCACTTGTAATGTTTACTAGATAGTACACAACGGCGTTTGCTTATGATATTTTAAATTGTAGTATCTGTGAACTAAGAAGAGGCAAATCTCAATCTTGATAAACGAACAACGCAGGCTTAGAAATTGACGTGAAAAATATTCAGTTTTTAGAAATGAATTGAGTAGTGTGTAATTTTCGATCTTTCAAAGTCCGTGCGAAAGTTAATAATATTTATCAATAGATATTTCGGCTATGTGAAAAGTAAATTTGAAAGTCATTATCACCGGACGTAAATATAATAATCGTTTAATTTGTTTGTATACGCCGGGACATTACAAGTGTACAATTGGAAAAAGTAAAAAGTGCATGTTCAGTAAGGCTGAGAGTAGCCGGCCTGTCGATCTACGAGTCGCGTGAAAATCAAGATCTGTTAATGCATTGCGAATCTACATTCCCTCTAGAAGAGCGGGCGAATCAAAACAAGTCATGGCTCAAAAAGAGCTACATTATTTCGAATTGTCACTTGGCTCACCAGCTCACTTCACTGAGTTGACTCTATGAGTCGATTCGCTCAGGAGTTACCCATCTCTAATTCCAACTAGTTTCGACTTTGAGTCATTCTTAAGAATGATCCTTGAGAATGACTCAAAGTTGATACTAGTTGGAATAAAAAACCTAAATATTAGTGAAATTTAACCAAGTGTTTTCTTTTTTAAATCATAGTTAAATATGTTTCACCACGTGAAAGATGAGAGACTTTTTTTTTGCTATTTCTCCTTTCATTTTTAATTGCATTTGTTAGTTAGTTTGAAGAGAATTTGACCTATACATTACATATACTTTAATAGAGCGTTGTAACAAATCAAATTAAATAAGATTTTAAATATTTCATTGTATAATTCAATATCTGGAGGTGCATTTGCACGGGAAGTAGTTGTTTAAATGGCTATTTATCGTCTTAAATTGTCTTATTAATTTAGACATTTTTTGCAATTTCACGAATAACATATTCGCAATTTTATATATTATGAGAAACTTGTTCAAGATATAAAATTTTTGCTAGTATAATTGAGTCGCCTATTTCTAAAAACCCCTAAATCCATTGTTTTCAAATGGCTTTACGGGTTTTTGGAAATAGATGACTCAATTAATCACGTAGTAACGATCAGTTATTTCATTTCTGACATCAGATCTTATTTTATGCAAATGAATGATCCAGTTTTTGCGATTTGAATTACTGCACTCAATGCATGAATAGGATGTAGGTCAAATGTAAATGATGTTGACTTCAAGTATGGTCAGGATTTCTGCTTTATTTAGACGATTAGTAAATAACCTCCCACACTATTACAAACAAGTAAGTATTATATTTTTAATAATTACCGATTTCTTGACGAGTAGAAACATAATACCTACTTTTAGCAACAATTCTAAGAATTTTATTTGAACCAATTATAAAATTCCATCTCGTATTTTCCTTGAATATCATGACAATTATCGTCTCGAGTCTTTTAATTTTAGATGATAAGGGCGAAGGGGACGTCGATCGATGTTCTTGTGTGAGAAAAGGGCAAAAAACGCGGAGGGTCGCGGCTGAAAGCAGCCGAAGAGCCCTCGAATTCCGCCCGACTGGGGGCGAATTAGCGAGAAAATAAGATAACCTTATTGTTAATAATGCAGGCCGTCCTTTAGAACTTTAACCATCCGGCTGGAAAATTAATGAAGCCCAATTTCGACTACACTACTTTACTCCATCTTTAAACGTAGTCATACTAAAGTCCCATTTTATTCATTCTTCATACGGGAATAATTGTATAACTGTTGAATAAACAACTTGTATGTTTGATTGAAAGAATTTTTGATTATTCATCGACAATCAAGCTAGAAAAAAAATCGAAAGGGGTTATAAACATTTCGGGGGGGATTTTAATGGTAAAAATATGGCTTTTGCCATTACAGGGCCGCTATTACATAGAAACATTTGTTGTAATGTGAGCAATTACGTAAGATTCCGAACAAGTTCCAATATGTACCTAGACTTGCATTTACATGCAAGTCTGCACTTTTCGCCTAGTAACACCAGAATACGATCATCATCGTTTGTCACAATGCAATTAAGCATTTTTCACTTAGCAACAACGGTTAATTACAAACACGTGTTATTACATATTTGGTATTGTTGGGATATCTAACGCCTGATTGGCGGAAGCTTATGTCAGCTTGTCGCGTCGGGGTATACCCTCGACGTCGCCATTTAAAGTCGATGAATCATTTATTATGTAAATTATTTGTAATTTAACATCATATAATATTTTTCCAAACTTAATAAATTGTGTTTTAGTGTTTGACAATTCCTTCTTAGTTAAGAACCTTAGTTCTACCGAATTCAAAGGTTGCTTCAGTACCTCGACAATACCAGGGTGGCCTATCCTAGAACTATATTCAGGAGCACCTTCAACCCCCGAACTAGTAGCATTCTGTTCTTTTCTTGTTTGAGCTCTTGTTGCTACGAACACATTTGTGTGTGTTAACTCTTTAAGTTCCTTTGCATCGATTTTTATTCTGGATAATGCATCTGCAGGTGCATTTTCCTTACCTTTTACATAATTTATTTCGAAATCGTACTCTTCAAGAATTAATCTGAATTTTGTTAACCTGGACGACGGGTTATTCATTCCAAATAGGTATACCAAAGGTCTATGATCTGTAAAAATTTTGAATTTTCTTCCATACAAATACGGTCTAAAATGTTTAACGGACCACACTATTGCCAAAAGTTCCTTCTCAATTGTGGCATAATTAATTTCAGCCTTGTTCAAAGCTCTACTGGCATATGCAACCGGTCTATCGTCTGAATTACAAAGAACGGCACCAATTGCATATCCAGAAGCATCTGTTCTAAGAATAAATTCATTAACAGGCGAAAAATTTGGATATTGCAAAACTGGAGGATTTATTAAAGCTGATTTTAATTTTCCAAATGAGTTTTGGCACTCTTTATCCCATTCAAAGATTACTGACTTTCGTGCTAATTTATTTAATGGAATTGCAGTTTCAAAAAAATTTCGAATGAATTTGCGATAATAATTAGCGAAAGCTACAAATCGTTTTACATCTTCTGAAGATTTTGGTACAGGATAATTTTGTATCGCGGTAATCTTACTTGGATCAGGATAAATACCATCTGAAGAAATAAGATGTCCCTAATACAATATCTCTTTTTTTAAGAATTGGCATTTTCGTGGATTGAGTTTTAAATTTACTTTTCGAAGTCTGTCCAAAATTTTAATTAAATTTTGATTATGATTTTGCAAACTATTTCCAAATACAATCAAATCGTCAAGATAAACAAAACAAGATTCAAAATTCAAGCCGGACATGGCTATAGTCATTGCTCTCGAAAAAGAACTCGGGCTAGTTTTTAACCCCATAGGTAGTCTAGTCATCTGATACTGTTCTTTACTAGTTGTAAAAGCTGTGTATTTTCTACTTTCATGGTCTAATTCCACCTGATAGTATCCTTGTGACAGATCTAAATGTGAAAAATAGATTGCGCCAGCTAATGAGTCCAATATTTCTGTAATATTCGGTAACGGAAATCTATCATCCTCTATGCTCTTATTTAAAAGTCTGTAGTCTACTACTACCCTCCATTTTTTATTACCATTTGCATCGGGTTTCTTAGGTACTATTAATAAAGGAGAGGACCAACTAGAGCCCTACCAATCATTCACGCACTCAACAATAATTTATGGACAATGAAAAAACTGTTTTTATTCCTTACTTCACTTTTATTTTTATGTGTTAGATGTACATTTCGAGTGCTAAGCACTCATTATCAATAACTAATGCCATTAGTTATTGATAATGAGTGCTTAGCACTCGAAATGTACATCTAACACATAAAAATAAAAGTGAAGTAAGGAATAAAAACAGTTTTTTCATTGTGATTAAATACTCCACATAACTCAAATCAAACAATTAGTAATAATTTATGGCACACATTACGAAATATGCCGATTGAAGCATATTTCGCAATGTCCAACTTTTACCACTACAATCCTATGAAAATGCAATGTTGCCACGTTCATTTTATCAATAGATAGTTTAAAACGAACTAACTAGATTCTGTTTTATTAACTCGAAATGTTAGTATTGTGATTGTACATATTTAGTAGAGATTAACTAGCATTAAGTCTTGTACATAACCTCAATTGTCAACAAAATAGGGTTATTTAGAATACTTATTTATTCAATAACGCTATAAATCATAAATCTACATACTTAATCAGTGTATTTTGAACTTCAGTTGAAATCAGTGTTTTATACGCGTGGCGCATGAAGTAAAATTTCGAGTTTAGAAAAGCCTGAAAATTTGGTTTGGTCGCGTAGCGCTACGCGCTACGCGACCAAACCAAATTTTCAGGCTTTTCTAAACTCGAAATTTTACTTCATGCTTAGTCTGGGAGTGGAGACACTCGTTCGAAGTAAATTTAAATCAAATGATTTAGCAGAAGGAATACAATTTCACACATAAACAAAAACAGTGTAACATAACCTCTAGAGTAATAAATTACAATGAAGTTAGAACATATGAAAATGCAATGTTTCCACGTTAATTTTATAAATAGACAGTTCAAAACTTACTAACTAGATTTTGTTCTATTAATACGAAATGTTAGTATCGCGATTGTACGCATTTAGTAGAGAAAACTAACTAACTAGATTCTGTTTTATTAACTCTAAATTTTAGTAGTGTTAGTTGATTTTTGTCGACGTGATACCTGACACATCGGCTCCGTCACAAAGTGCGCAAAAATAATAATAGAACTGCAGTGAATATAAATAAAATAGTGGCTTCAGTAATGGGAAGTGATAAACAGAAGTGTGAAAGTGAAATACAGTGAACAAAGAGAAGATAAGAACTGTTATAAACATATTTATAAATTAAAGGAATTTATAGGTTAGAACTCATAGATATACAAATAAAGAAATAAGTTGGTAACGGTCTCCGAGGGGAGGACCCGGACCTAAACACACGCGAAATACATAGATCAGAAACCGATTAATAGAATATAACCAATAACCATAGGCAAACACATACACATACAATTAGTAACAATAGATACATAATTAATAAAATAAAACCAAACCACCCTAGGCAACCAAACGCATCAATCAATTGAAACAATAGATAGTATAAACGAAGAACAAACAACTAATTAATTTAAGCAAAATGTCCGAAACAGACACTGATACGGATTATAAACGCAAGAGAGAACTTTTTGAAGAATGTTTTGGAAAAACCAAAACCGCTAAACGAACGTCACCTAAAAATAAACCCAAAAGTGATGATAATGACATGTTAACAATGATGAAAGAGCTCATAAAGAGGAATGATGGCATGATGAATGAAATCTTAGAAATGAGGAGAGAACAAAAACAATACCACGAAGAATTGATAGAACAAAAACGAGAAAACGAAATAATGAAGAATGAGATTAAAGATCTGCATACAAAAGTAGAAAGGCTTGAAAGGAATAGCAGAAAGAAAAACTTAATAATAACAGGACTTGAAATACTTGATAACGATGAAAAAACTCTAAAACAGAAAATAGAAAACTTCATTACAGAAGATCTAATGTTACCTATTAAATTAAGAGGCGTATCAAAAATCAGTGACCAAAAATGTATTATCGAAACTGAAAATATAACAGACAAAATAAGTATACTAAAAAACAAAAATAAATTGAAAACAAAATATGAACGTGTTTATATAGACTCTGATATGACAAAAAAGGAACAAGAAATACAAGCAACAATCAGAAAAATTGCAAGAGAAGAAAAAGAAAAAGGAAACGACGCAAAAGTTGGATACAAAAAAATAGTTATAAATGGTACAGTTTTGAAATGGGATGAAGAAACTTCTAAACTATTTGATAATCCTGACAAAAATAAACTAACAAAAAAGTAATACCTAACAGTACAAAAACGAAACAACAAAGACATGATAATAATATGGAAATTGTAAATAAAGACAAACAAAGACACCAAACACAACAACAAAATAACAGTGAATCAAAAGTTAAACATAGGGAAATCTGGAAACTCGCTACATGGAACGTAAGAGGAATTAGAGGAAAAGAAGAAGAACTGACCGAGGAATTTGAGAAACAGAAAATAAACATACTAACAATTACCGAAACAAAAAAGAAAGGACAGGGAGAAATAGTATTAAATGACGGACACATATTAATATACAAGGGCACACAACAAGAAAACCATGCAAAGGCGGGAGTAGGATGTATCATTCATAAAAACATGACTCGATTTATTAATAAATGGGAGGGACACACCGAAAGAATACTCACATTAGAGATGATAATTAACAGGAACAAAACAATAACAATTATTGTAGCATACGGGCCCAACGAGAACGATAGTGCCGAAGAAAAAGATAAGTTTTGGGAAGACTTAAACGTAGCTACAGAAAACAGCAAAGGTACAATATTCATTACAGGAGACTTGAATGGTAGAGTGGGAAGAAGCGATATAGGAAATGAAGTCGTGGGGAAATATGGTGAAGATAAGATAACAAGTAACGGCAAACGAATAATAGATTTTTGTAAAATGAATAATATGATAATAGCAAACACATTTTTCAAACATAAAAACATACATAAATACACAAGACAGGGAAAAGATAAAACGGAAATTTCGATAATCGACTATATTCTGGTGGAAAGACATAAAAAAGGCGAAATTAATGATATAAGGGTATTTAGAGGACCAGAAATTGGGAGCGATCACTACTTGCTTGTCGCGAAAATACAAGGAAATAACGGAAATGGGAGACAACAAAAGGCAAAAAGATATGAAACCATCAAATACTACAAACTAAGAGACGAGGATACCGCTACATTATATAAAGAAAAAATAGAAAACCGAATAGAAGAACTACATATAAACATAGAAGATACAAGCTTAGAAAAATTATGGGAAATATTCAAAAATATCGTTACAGTGACAGCCAAGGAAGTATGTGGAACCCTAAGGACTACTCCAGGCAAGAAACGAACAGCTTGGTGGAATGAAAGCATAAAACAACGGTTAAAAAGTAAAAAAGAAGCACGGAAAACGTACCTACAAAACAGAACAGAAGAAAATTACAACATGTATAAAGAACAGAGAAGAATTGCAAAAGAAACAATACAAACAGAAAAGGAAAAATGCTGGGACCGTTTTGGAACAAAAATGGAGATAGATAGGAAAACAAATCAGAAATTATTTTTTAAAACGATAAAAACAATAAGGAAAGATGAAACAACCAACACAGGAACAATAAAAGACAAGAACAATAAAATCATTACCAATGATACAGACATCATGGAAAGATGGAAGGAATACTTCCAAGAACTACTGGGCCCATCAATAAATAGAGAAGGAGAAGAAACAGACAATAATACACAACATAACACAGAAGAAGAAATAACTATGGAAGAAGTGGACGAAGCCTTGCAAAAACTAAAAAATGGAAAAACACCCGGACATGATAAAATAACAACGGAAATGGTTAAACATATGGGCGAAAATGGAAAAATGTTGCTGTGGGAGATTATAAAAAGAGCATTCAAGGAAGAAAAGATGCCAAAAGACTGGGACATCGGAATAATCCTACCCATACATAAAAACGGAGACAGGCGAAACTGCAAAAACTACAGGGGTATAACATTATTAAGCACGATAGTAAAAATATATGAACGAATACTGCAACAGAGACTGACAAACATCATTGAAGACACACTAGAAGATGCACAAAGTGGTTTTAGGAAAGGTAGAAGCGCACAAGATCATATTTTTACTATCAAGCAAATTATACAAAAAACACGAAAGAACAAAAACATCAAAGCATATATGGCATTTATAGACTTGGAAAAGGCATTCGATAAAGTGAACAGAAATAAAGTCTGGGATATTCTAAGACAACGAGAGGTACCAAATAAATTAATAAATGCTATAAAAAGCCTGTACAACACGAACATAAACTATGTAGCTACGAGGAATAGAACATCAAGCACATTCCAAGCAGGAGGAGGATTGAGACAAGGAGGCGTCATGAGCCCAATTTTATTTGTAATATTTATAGACGAAATTATAAAACAATGTCGACCACACTTGAGAGCACTCAATCTAGGATATCATAAATTAAGTCCCATAAAAATAACTGAATGTGCGTTTGCGGATGATATAGTGATAATGTCAGGGAGCAAGGAAGGGTTACAGAAAAACATAAATACATGGGTGAATGTTTTACAAAAGTACGATATGACGATAAACAAGGACAAGACAAAAGTGATGATAGCAGCACAGGAAGAGGAAAATATACAAATTCAAATAGAACAAATACAACTAGAACAAGTCAAGGAATATAAATACTTAGGAGTGATAATACAGCAAAATGGCAAGCAAGAACAAGACATAACCAAAAGAATCGAAAAAACATCCAAACTGTATTACGCACTCAACCAAACGTTTATTAGAAGAAAAGAAATATCAGAAAAAACAAAACTGACCGTCTTCCAAACCATATATCTACCGATATTAACATATGGATGTGAAACGTGGACGATGAACAAAAAGACAAAAAGCAAAGTACAAGCAGCGGAAATGAAATTTCTACGAGGAATAAAGGGTATAACTAGAAGAGATAGAATAAGAAATGTGGATGTGAGAAGAGAAATGAATACAAAGGATAAACTAAAATACGTTGAAGAAAGACAGCTGGGATGGTGGGGACACATACAGAGGATGGAAAGAAGAATACCGGCTAAAGAAATATGGGAAGCTAGGACAACCACGAACAGAGGAAGAGGAAGACCACTAGAAAACTGGGAGAACAACATAACAAAGGCACTGCAAGATAGAGGAATAAGCACAAGAGAGGCAGAACAAATTGCTAAGAACAGAGACAAATGGAAGAGAGTCATTAAGATGTAAAGAATGGAGATACCAAAACCCCGACACCAATTGGTAAAAGGGGTCATCGATTATATATATATATATATATATATATATATATATATATATATATATGTTAGTATTGTGATTGTAGAATATTAGAAATCAACAAGCTTTAAGTCTTGTACATAACCTAAACTGTCAACAAAATAGGGTTATCTAGAATTTATTTAATAACGCTATAAATCATAAACCTACATACTTAATCAGTGTATGTTGAACTTTAGATGAAATCAGTGTTTTATACGCGTGGCGCATGAAGTAAAATTTCGAGTTTAGAAAAGCCTAAAAATTTGGGTTTGTCGGCTTTTCTAAACTCGAAATTTTACTTCCTGTGTAGTTTGGGAGTGGAGATACTCGTTCGAAGTAAATCTCAGATAAATAGTTTAGCAGAAGAAATATATTTTCACGCATGTACAAAAACTGTGTGACATAACCTCTAAACTACTTGATTACAATGAAGTTACAACATATAAAAATGCAATATTGCCACTATTATTTTATGAATAGTTCAAAACTAACTGACTAGATTTTATTCCAATAATAGGAAATGTTAGTATCGTGTTTGTATGCGAGTAGTAGAGATTAACTAGTTTAATGTTAGTAGATATTAACGACAATTCTATTTATAAGGCTGGAAATGTTTAAATTCTCACAACTTTTACCCCTAAAACTTACGATATTGTGACCAAGACCGTAGCAGAAAAAATTTAGGGTAAAAATATTATTCTTGATTTTACATAGAAACAATTTATATTTTGAGAATTTAGGGGGGGGGGGGGGGGGGGGTTTGAACCACCTGACTACTGCCTTATTAAAAATAAAGATTTAGAAAAAAAAAAATTAAAAATTATCTTCATAATATCACAGAGTAAGGAATATTATAACTTTTTCCTTTGTAATAATACTGATACAAGTATAATAATATACCTTATTTGCATTGCATTATCTGAATTTATTATTTATATTTGTGTACATTTTAAGTTATAAAATTTAAGCCAGCCTTATCTAAACCTTTAGTTATTATAACCCACCCTTGGGGTCTTTAATGTTTAATTAAAAGTTGCGCTAGGGGTCGGTAATAACTTGTTTCGTCAGAGGATTTTACGTTAGTATGGAAATTTTGTACGTTTTGCGTGCGCCTAATATTTTCATTAAATCTGAGAAGAAACTCACAAGTAATTAACTCTTACGAATCCTTTACTCGAGTATTCGTGATTCGACTCATATTAGGTGATTCGGATTTGTGATTCGAATACTTTTTACGAGGATTCCTTCCAGCTCTGGTATGCTGGGAGGTATCCTCGTAAAAAGGATTCGAATCACGAATCCGAATTATCTAATATGATTCGAATCACGAATACTCGAATAAAGGATTCGTAAGATATAAATATGATTCGAATCAGAGATTCGAATCTTGTTTTTTTGAATCACAAATACAAATCCTTTAAGAATACATTTTATTTTGTTATTTTTTTGCAACCATTAACATTTTAATATTGCTACTAGTTGTTATAACAAAAATATTCAAAAGCCAGTGGCGGCCGGTAGGCAGCTTCATGTAAAACAAAAATGGCAAGGTAATGCATCTTGGAATTAAAAGGTGCGCTCGTTGTGCTGCTAAACGCATATATTAATGACGCAATTCCGTGACGTAAGGGACATTGATAAACAAAATAGATACGTAGTGCTTTCAACCTCATTTTTTATCTTGGATTTAAGCCTCACATGAAGTTAGGCCGCGAGCCGCCAGTGTCAAAACCTAATTATTTATTATTAACACTGATCATCGTTGATAACAGACTAAATATCTGATTCCGTGTTACTTTGATTGAAGATGTTATTGCGTGTTTTTGAACTTCACTTCAAATCAGTGTTTTGTACGCGTGGCGCATAAAGTAAAATTTCGAGTTTAGAAAAGCCCCGTGAAAATTTGTCTCGGGTCGCTGCGCGACCCTCGACAAATTTTCTACGCGGGGCTTTTCTAAACTCGAAATTTTACTTCATGCTTAGTCTGGGAGTGGAAAACACTCGTTTACAGCTTTGAATTAAACTTTATAAAAAAAGTTTTACGCAGTCTTTCTTTAAAGTATACTCATTCCAAATTCACCTTATTTTCTTTAAATCTTTAGACATTTGTTGTTATTTTTATAGAGATTAATTTAAAGCTTCAAACGAATGTTTTCCACTCCCAGACTAAGCATGAAGTAAAATTTCGAGTTTAGAAAAGCCCCGAGAAAATTTGTCGAGGGTCGCGCAGCGACCCGAGACAAATTTTCTGGGCTTTTCTAAACTCGAAACTTTACTTCATGCGCCACGCGTATAAAACACTAAAATATTGTGAATCTTAGCTATATTTGCCCCTCACTTGAAATCCGTGTTTTATACGCGTGGCGCATGAAGTAAAATTTCGAGTTTAGAAAAGCCCAGAAAATTTGTCACGGGTCGCTGCGCGACCCTCGACAAATTTTCACGGGGCTTTTCTAAACTCGAAATTTTACTTCATGCTTAGTCTGGGAGTGGAAAACACTCGTTTAAAGTTTCAAAAAGTTTCACTTGACATTTCATCAACCTCCTCTGTTCGGTATGATATGATGCTTTATTATCCTATTATCCAAATTAAATTTAAAAAATATATTTTGTAATTTTAATAAGATCAAAAACGAAATTTTGTAATAGAATACTATTTGAAAAAGAAAAAAAAACATGGGTGGACCAGGAAAAAATAAAGATTTAAATGATGATGATATAAAAAATGTCAAAGAGCTAATTAAAGAGTTTAAAAAATTTAAGGAGAGTGTAGAGTATATGTCAGAAAAAATTGATGAAAATACCAAACAAAATGAGGAACTACAACATTTATTAAAGGAATTCAAACTTGAAAATGTAAAATTAAAGAAAAGAGTAATCGAACTAGAGGGTAGTCGAGGGGAACTAGAACAATCACAACTAAATAAATCTATGACGTTAGTTGGAATACCAAATCAAGGAAGAGATGAGAAACTGGAAGATATAATAAAAATGGTAACTAAAGCTGTAAATCATAAAATTGTTAACTCCGACATAGAGGAAGTGTACAGAAAGGGCAAAGATGAAACTATTATAATAACATTCAAATCACAAGAAATAAGAAATAAAGTGCTGGAAAAAAGAAAACAAGTAAAATCAGTAAAAGTAGCGGAATGTAATTTAAAAGGAGACAATAATTTAATATACTTTAATGAATTTTTAACCAGCTATACCAGTAAATTATTTTATGAAGCGAGGAAATTGAAAAGGGATGGATTCAAATTCGTTTGGATAAAAAATGGTAAAGTTTTTGTAAGAAAAGACGAAGAAAGTAAAATATTCCAAATCCGAAACGAAGAGGACATTGAAAAAATAACTAACTGATATCTATATAACAAAATAAAATGTATTACAATATTAAATAAAACTTTAAAAATGCAAACAAAAAAAAATTAAAAAACAATAAAAAAAATTATCAAATCAAAATGGCTAATCTTAAGTTATATTTTCAAAACATAAGAAGCTTAAAAAATAAATTCGATTACATTAAAGCATTACCACGACTATACAATGATTTAGATATAATAGGTATTACTGAAACTTGGCTTTACAAAGAAGAAACCCAATACTTTCATTTAGCCAACTATAAAGTAGTCTTCAATTGCAGGGAAACTAGAGGAGGAACAGTAATATACATAAAAGATAATATACTGTATAATGTAGTAATAAACAGCACAATATCAGGAATTGAAGTAATAAAAATATCTTTAAAATTAAATAAATCACATATAACAATAATATATAAACCACCATCTATAAATTTCAACAATTTATGAAAATTGCTAGAAGAGCATATCCTACTAGATAAAACAAAACACATAATAATAGGAGACTTCAATATCATTCTGTTACAAGATAATTATACAACCAAAACGTATACAAAAATTGTACAGGAACAAGGATACACAATAGTTAATACTATTGATTTACATCATACGACTCGACATAATGCAATATTAGACCACATATTATCTACAGTAGACAATCAAGATATAAAGAGCAACCTAGAAGAAACGTCAGTATCAGATCACAAAGCCATAATATGTGAATGGCCAACAAACGTAATCAAAATAAAATATGAAAAAATAAGTAAAATAAAAATAAACCATGAAAATATACAAACTAAATTCAGAAACATAAACAAAGATAAAATACAAACATTTAAAGATTTAATCAACTGCTTATCAAATTTAATTAAAAATGAAACTAAAACAATTACTTACAAAAGCAGAATAGATCATGAATGGGTCAATAAGGAAATAGTAATGAGTATTAAAGAACGAGAAAAACGACACAAGATTAATCGAAATAACCAACATTTAAAATATTTGTACATTCAACAAAAGAGCACTACACACGCACTAATAAAACAAAGAAAATTGACTTATTATAAAAACAAAATAGAAGTCGCGGAAGGCAATACAAAGAAAATGTGGTTTGAGATCAACAAAATTCTAAACAAATCGAAAATTAAAAAAAGCAATAATATCACTGAAATAACTACCCTGTAAGGGGAAATCAAAAAGGAAGATAACGAGATAGCAAATACATTCAACAATTATTTCGCCACAATTGGGAAGAACCTTGCAGAAAAGTTTCAGAGTTGTACAAATACTCTTCATAAAAACGTATTATTAAACGCCAATTTCGAAGCAACTACCGAAGAAGAAATACAATCAATAATTAACAAACTAAAAAAGTACTCATCCCCAGGAAAAGATGCCATAACACACACTCTAATAAAATACATCACATATGAAATAACACCTAAATTAAGTAAATTAATAAATAACATATTAGTAACAGGTCTGTACCCTACTGAATTGAAATAAGTAGTAATAACACCGATATATAAAACTGGAAACCCACTACTCCCAGAAAATTACCGTCCTATCGCGGTGTCATCTGTACTATCAAAAATTGTAGAGAAAGTAATATTAACCAGACTGCAAAACCATCTACAACTTAATAAAATCATACATCCAAATCAATATCCTATCAAACTAAAACCGGAACCACAACGACATGCCTAGACATAACATATAATACCCAGATTGAACTCGACCAACGCAATTATGTTCTCATTATTTTTATAGACTTAAAAAAGGCCTTTGATACAATTTCCACCTCACTACTGATAACCAAATTGGAACAACTAGGAATTAGAGAAAATGAACTACTAATATTTGACAGCTATTTAAAACAAAGAAAACAGCAAACTAAAATAAACAAATCACTCAGTAATCCATTAACTCCAAAATACGGGCTGCCACAGGGTGGAGTACTACCCCCCACATTATATATCACATATATAAATGATATTTTTGAATTGAAACTCAGTGGAAAATTATATATCTATGCCGATGACACGTGTATATTGTATAGCGGACAAAATTTATCTCAATTAGAAAACCTAACCAATAATGATTTAAAAATACTAACAAAGTGGTTCTCAGAAAATCACTTAACCATAAATGAAAATAAGACGACATATATGCTTATAGCACAGAAAAATAAAAGCATTAAAGACTTAAACATTAAAATCGATAACACTAACTTATTAAAAACAAACGAAACGAAATACCTAGGACTAACAATAACTGAAAACTTTAAATGGAATAAACACTTAGAAAATCTAACAAAAAAGACTAGTGCAGTAACAGGTGCAATATACAGAGTCGGTAAATTAATATCAACGCATTGTAAACACCTTCTATATCACACACTATTCACATCTAATATAAATTATCTCTGTAGCATATGGGGCGGAACAAGTGAACAAAATATTAATACTTTACAGAGACAGCAGAATAAAATTTTAAAAATAGTTTATAACCTTAACAGATTTACCCCCACGAAAGATTTATATAAATTAATCCCAGAACTAACAATAAAAAATAAAATCAACTTTGAACGATGCTTAGTAATACATAAAATAATGCATAGTACTAATTCACACATTCAACTCAAAAAATCCAAACAAATTCACGACCATAACACGCGTAGGCGTAGTAATTTACTAATCCAAATGAACACAACTGATGTCTTGAAAAATAGTATTTTTGTATCAGGCGTGAAATGCTACAATAATTTACCGGTATCAGTCAGGAAAATCACGGACATTAATAAATTTAAAATCAGTTTAAAACAACATTTTATCCAACGTCAATAATTGATTAATTTAAAAGTTAGTAACCTCCAATAACTATTGAAATTCTCCAGTACCAGAATTGATTTATATAATCAATTTCTGTTGGAGATCAATTTCTATATCAAATTGGTGAATAACCAAACAACAAAAAAAAAATTAAAAAAAAAAACTATAAAAAAGGAAATATTGATGCATGACATTTCATTAATTGACATTGGCATGTGTGATATTCGACATTGGTATTTGTTTCTTATATATATAAAAAAATGAAAAAATACAGTCGACAAATATGCATTGAGTAAATTTGGCAAATTTAGTTTCACTTTATGATACATTTTTTGATTTATTTGCCAAATGCAAAATGGTTTAAAAATTGTGAAATATACCAGCCTACTAAATAGGCTGATATATTTTACAATTTTTTAAATAGGCTGGTATATTTCAGAATTTTTAAACCAATTTGCATTTTACAAATAAATCAAAAAATGTATCATAAAGTGAAACTAAATTTGCCAAATTTGCTCAATCCAGATTTGTCGACTGTAATTTTTTCATTTTTTTGTACATAAGAAACAAATGCCAATGTCTTATGTCACACATGCCAATGTAGATAATGAATTATTATTTATTATATAACCAGAAGATTAATACGTTTTTATTTTAAGAAACATTTCAATTAATTTTATTTTAATTTTATTAAATAAACAAATAAAGTGTTGAAATAAATTCAAGTGAAACCACTTTTAAATATGAACATTCTGTTCATTCTTCTTATTGTTTTGTTTTCTGCGAATTGTATAATTCTCTAAGTCGTCATTCAAACTCCCGGGTTTCAAACTTTACGTACAATTAAAAGTGGGTCTCGGAACGGAACCAGCTTAAATATTGTTTCACGTCCGTTTCAATGAGCTCGATCTTGATTTACGATAAACGTAAAAGCCCCTCTCTTTCGTGCCTTCCTTCCTCTCTTTTTTTTTCCGGATTGAATCCGCTCACGGAATTTTCACGCCTTTATTTATCCCACGTCCGCACCGGCCCTTTTTATTTTTTCATCTTGTTCCTTTCTCTCTTCCTGTTCCGCGATAAATCCCCGGGATTTTCGAGGGAGCGTTCGAGAAATGTATTTCTTTGAAACACAAATAGGGATTGATTCGTAAAAGTTGAGTTATTTTGATTTTAATAGTAGAACTTTGATTAAAACACTTGGTTTGTTTCACTGACTATAACATTTCTACTATTAATTAAATATGTTTCACCACGGGTTATGCTCAGTCTGGGAGTAAAAAAGACTCGTTAGAGTTTTCAAATTGGAAGTTTTTAATAAGATCACGAATGTCTGAAAATTAACATTGAAAAATCGTAGCATGTATACCTAAAAAAAAAATTCCTCATATTTAGAACTTCTTTAAAATTAGAACATATAAATGGGCAGATAATAAAGAAGATAGATATTCCTGAGCAAAGAATATTACCTGATCCTGCTATCTTACCTGATCCTTAGAGATACTTTATTAAATTGGTAGATACAAATAATTTGAGACGCTGATAGGTAAATACATTTTCCTACAATCCCTTTAAAAAGTAGGCTTCTACGCTCGCAAAGCTCAGAGGAAAGTAGGCGATTCACGAGGAGACGTCACTTGTTGTCACTTCACAAATGAAAAAAACTCTCGCTAAATCAAATCGAATAATTATGGAAATGAGTGACGATGAAGATTATTCAACATGTACACCACGAGATATGGCCGAAGCCGCGAAAATGGTAACATTAAGCTTACTGCCGGATAAGTCACGCCTAAAATAAGAACGGGAATATGAAATTTTTGTAGAATGGTGCCGCTCAAAAAAATTGCAACACCCAGCGAAAGTGTACTTTTTGTGTATTTCTCGTAACAGAGTAAGAAGTTTAAAGCCTCTACTCTATGGTCGAAATTCTCGATGTTAAAAGCTGTCTTATCAGTTAATCGCGACATAGATATTGGTCAGTATAAAAAACGAATAGTTTTTTTGAAAAAAGAAGTGTTGGATACAAACCAAAAAAATCGAAAATATTAACTAGGAAAGAAATTGAATCATTTCTGCGTACTGCTCCTGATCAGATATATTTGCTGAAAAAGATTATATTAATTTCGGGTATTGCCGGCGGATGCCGACGGGATGAACTGGTGAAAATGATGTTAGATGATGTTGAAGATAAGGATTCAATACTAATTGTGAAAATCCCCGTCTGCAAAACCAACAGAAGCCGCACTTTTACTGTTACTAATGATAAAAATAATGCAATTGATTTCTTATCACTTCTCAGACGATACGAGGGTTGCCTTTTATATTTCGGGATTGGGCAACCCTAGTGTTGCAATCTGGCAACTGAGAGCTCTATCGTAAAGTTTAACATTTTTGAGGTTATACGTACTCAGAACGTTTTGACATATGAGCGTTATTTGTGTCGTTTACACTAACTTAAAAGATTTATCTCGGCCAAAGAATGGAATTAAATCGTGAACATTTTCGTGCCATTATTTTTTACAACTTTCGACGTGGATTAACTCAACAACAGTGCATGGATGAACTTAATTCAATTTTTGGCGATGAAGCTCCATCAAGGACCAGTGTTTATCGATGGTATGGTGAATTCAACCGAGGTCGTAGTTCACTCCAAGACGAATTTCGTGGAGGTCGTCCAAAATCAGTTGTTGTTCCGGAAACCATTGATGCTGTGCGCAAACAAATATTGCAAGATCGTCATGTGGCCTATCGTGAGATTGAGACAACCTTAGGCATTAGTGGGACTAGCATACATTCAATATTGCATGAACATTTGACTGTCAAAAAAAATTGTTCGCGTTGGATTCCACACAATTTGTCAATCGCTCAAAAAAAGGCTCGTGTCGATTGGTGCAAAGAAATGCTCAAAAAATACGATTACGGTGCTTCGAAACACGTCTATGACATCGTGACAGGTGATGGATCATGGATTTACGCGTATGAGCCCGAAAGTAAACAGCAGTCGACCGTATGGGTGTTTTAAGATGAGCCAAATCCAACAAAAGTTGTTCGCGCACGAAGCACTTCCAAGCAAATGGTCGCCTGTTTTTTCGGAAACACTGGACATGTCGCAACCGTACCACTAGAACAACGCAGAACAGTCAATTCTGAGTGGTACACAACCATTTGTTTGCCAGTTGTCATCCAAGAAATCAGGAAAACCAACCGCCGAAAACGGATCACTCTTCACCACGACAATGCGAGCTCTCACACATCGGCTCAAACAACTGCATTTTTGAGCACGCAAAACATCGATTTGATGAGTCATCCACCATATAGTCCTGACTTGGCACCGAATGACTTCTTTTTATTCCCATCCGTAAAAAATAAAATGAGAGGTCAACGTTTTTCGACACCTGAAGAAGCGGTTGATGCGTTCAGAATGCATGTTTTGGAGATACCTCAATCAGAGTGGCAAAAGTGCATCGACAATTGGTTCAAACGCATGCAAAAGTGTATAGATCTTAATGGGGAATATTTTGAAAAACAATAAAGCGATTTTTAATGATTAATATTTATTTTTGTTCTCTAATCCCGAAATATAAAAGGCAATCCTCGTATATTGCTTTAAGACCACAAGATAATGATACACCACGTCGTCTTTTCCTGAGATATTCGAAAGGTAAATGTTCGAAACATGTAGTGGGAATGAATATGATAGGTAATAGCTGAATTCCTAAAACTACCAGAATCAAATTTATATACTGGCCATTGTTTTCGCCGCACATCAGCAACATAATTGGTTAATGGTGTAGGTGACTTAATGCAACTAAAACGTCACGGAGGATGGAAAAGTTCATCTGTAGCAGAGGGATATATTGACGAGAGCATTGCTAATAAAATAGAAACCGCACATAAAATATTAGCGACACCAACGCAAGTTTTTGATTCTATATCAACGGAAGAACATATTATTTCAACGGTAGATAGACCTTCAACTTCGAAAATAACAATTAAAAATTGTAAAAATTGTAATTTTACCTTTCTGAAAAATGTTTAATCAATGTTATATAATGTTATTAATTAAATCTTTTGAAGTTATTCTTTGAACTTTATTGTGGCGATTGAAGGAAAAATCTTATGTGTAATTTGAGCGCAAAGTGTGATTGGCGATCTTAAGAGATTGGCGCTCTCCGCTGCGCGTCAAGCGCCAACTTTCTCTTGCGATCGCCAATCGACCACTTTGCGCTCGCAATACACAAATAATTATTTTTGAATTCTCTCTTCTGTGGCTGCACACTCCTTATGGAGTTTGGCCGCTCCTCTTGGAGCCCTTGCAATCCAATTAGCTGGGTGGATCAGTCCCAATTTTCCTTCATTTGTTCTGCAATCTTTCTCCATTTCTTCCTGTCGTTCGCTGTGTCTTTCCACTTCTTAACGCCCAGTGAGCTCAGGTCCTTTTCTACTTCATTCTTCCATCTATTCCTTGGTCTTCCTCTTCTTCTGCTACCACTAGGTTCCCATTCTGTTATTATTCTTAGCCATCCTTCACGATTTGACCTCCATATATGCCCTAACCATCTAATTCTTGCCGCTTTTATGTTATTTATTACATCATCTCCAAGTATCTCATATATTTCTCTGTTTGTTCTTTTCCTTGGTTCTTCGTTCTCATCTTTAAGTGGTTCTAGTATACTTCTCATTATCTTCCTTTCTAGCACCCTTATCCTATGTTGTTCCTTTTATGTGATTGTCATCGTTTCGGCTGCATAAGTAATAATCGGTCGTACCATTGTTTTATATACTTTTATTTTGTTGCTTTTGTTTATACTTTTACTTTTGAAAATTTTACTGTTTGCATAGTATGCTCTGTTTGCGCCTTGTAATTTTTCATGTATCTCAGTTCGTTTTTCATTGTTATTACTTATCACCGTGCCTAAGTACTTGAAGTTCCCCTTTTTTGTATGTCGTACCAATTCTTAGTAGTTTCGTCTTTTCTACGTTTATTTCTAAGCCCATATTTTTCCCTTCTGTAGTTAATTCCATTAGTATTTCTTCTAATAGTTTCCTTTGCTTGCTTATTATTACGATGTCGTCTGCATATGCCACTATCTGTGTTCCGTGTGTTCTTATGGTTCCCGTTTTTTTATGTTTCTTAGCGTGTAATGGAGTGCTAAGTTAAACAAGGTGGCAGATAGAGTATCGCCTTGTCGTACTCCTACATTTGTTTCGAATTTTCCGGATCTTCCATATTCGGATAATACTGTTGCTGTCGTGTTATTTATCGTCATAGCTATTAGGTTTCTTAGCGTTTTTTTGGGATTTTTAATTCAAATAATGCTTCCATCAGCTTATCTCTTTTAACTGAGTCAAAAGCTCTTTTGTAGTCTATAAATAGGCATTCAACTTTCATGTTATACTCATAAGCTTTTTCGGTTATTTGCTTTACCATGTGTATCGCATGTGTTGTCGATTTTTTTCCCACGAAGCCGCATTGGTATTCTCCTAATATTTTATTGGCATATTCCTGTAGTCTACTTTGAATTATTGTTGATAATATCTTATATCCGTTGTTTAGTAATGTAATTCCTCTGTAGTTTTTACATTCTTTTGGGTCTCCTTTCTTATGTATTGTTATTATTGTTCCTTCATTCCACTTTTCTGGTATTATTTCAGTGTTCCATATTTGTTCGATTATTTAAAAAATCTCGTCGTATAATTTGTCTCCTCCATACTTCAACATTTCCATATTTTTGAATTAGAACATATACATGGGCAGATAATAAAGAAGACAGATATTCCTGAGCAAGGAATATTACCCGATCCTCCTATCTCACCTGATTCTTAGAGATACTTTATTCAATTGGTAGTAAATACAAATAATTTGAGACGCTGATAGGTAAATACATTTGTAATTGTAATCTTTGTGAGGTAATTGAATCGTAATATAATTGTCAGATTTTCCTTCACATAACCTATAAATTTAAAGTTGATTTACAACATAACATGTGATTAATCTTGTCCTAACCTAAAACACACAACCTGCATCACACCACTAAATTCTTGAAATGTCAAATTTGATTGGTCATATTAAAAAAAAACAGATTATATGCAGTTTTACGCTGCAGAATACAATTACCAGATAAAATTGTTAGCATAATCCAGCAATTGCAGATTCATCAGTTTAAGATAACATAAATACAGTTCCGTCGCAGTCGCAGTAATGCGAGGAGATGGGCAAATGGGCCGTGCTCGGATAAGGACTCGCTCCTTTCGGACGAATTCCTCGCAGGCGGCCCTTTTTTCCACCTCGACTCGAAATCGCGCTTCATTTACATTCAGCGAATGTAGCATATATTCAGGACGAGGTAATTTTCCAGACGTCCTCCATCGCAGGGGAGATTTATTAAAATCGCGCAACATGCGAAGTCGCATTCTTTTCCGGCAATTTGCCACCTCCACCACGTGAAACTATTCTATTATACCCGACGCACTTAACTTTTTTCAACGGCACATAATTTCCCTTTTAACTTTTATACCCGTAATAAGAATATCAACCAGCGGCGGCTCGCAGCCTAACTTCAAGGTAGGCCAGGTAATATGTATCCGTTATGTAAAGCGCGATCCTAACTTCAAATTTTGTGTGCCTTGGCGCTGTGGCCTACTCTGAAGTTAGGCTGCGAGCCGTCGCTGATATCAACTTAATTTTTTCACAAGGATTTCCATTTTTTTTTTCTAGCTCCCAGTGTAAACAGCACGTTTTCAACCAGCGGCGGCTCGCAGCCTAACTTCAGGGTAGGCCAGGTAATATGTATCCGTTATGTAAAGCGCGATCCCAACCTCAAAAAGCGCGATCCTAACCTCAAATTTAGTGTGCCTTGGCGTTATGGCCTACCCTGAAGTTAGGCTGCGAGCCGTCGCTAATATCAACTTTATTTTTTCACAAGGATTTCCATTTTTTGTAGCTCCCAGTGTAAACAGCACGTTTTCTGTTCCGTTTTCCTTATCCCTCGATGTTGTGGCCTACCCTGAAGTTAGGCTGCGAGCCGTCGCTGATATCAACTTAATTTATTCACAAGGATTTCCATTTTTTTTCTAGCTCCCAGTGTAAACAGCACGTTTTCAACCAGCGCCGGCTCGCAGCTTAACTTCAGGGTAGGCCAGGTAATATGTATCCGTTATGTAAAGCGCGATCCCAACCTCAAAAAGCGCGATCCTCTAACCTCAAATTTAGTGTGCCTTGGCGTTGTGGCCTACCCTGAAGTTAGGCTGCGAGCCGTCGCTGATATCAACTTTATTTTTCACAGGGATTTCCATTTTTTTGTAGCTCCCAGTGTAAACAGCACGTTTTCCGTTCCGTTTTCCTCATCCCTCGAATAATCCGATTGTTTCCTCTCTGTGAGTGTATATATCTATTTCATGCAAGGCGGGGCCGTTTCCTAAGCTCCTTTATTGTTCGGGGGAGCTTTACTGCACGGTTAATTACGATCTTTTGAGGGGGGGTTTGCGAAATGGGATGATGGTAGACCTGCCCTGGTTCTCGTCTCGGCTTTTTAGAATTGACGGTTAATTGAGCGCGTTCTTAATTGTTCAAAATAAACCAATCAACTTCAAAGAATACAACGGAGTAATCGATTTAGTACAATGAAAACGGAAAAGGCTTAATGTTTACAAAAAGTACGACAAAAATTAATAATTAATAACCTAGTAATTAATTTACTTCAGTAAGGAGCAGTTACAGTGGCAATTCGTTGCAGTTGCAGTGGCAATTCGTTGCAGTTGGAAATCGTTGCAGTTGCAGTGGCAACATACATGACATTTTTCTTTGAAGTATTCCGATTCAGTATTTTGAGGCATTCGTCGTTTTTTAATGAGTCAATTTGAAGCTATAAACGAGTGTTTTCCATTCCCAGGTTAAGCATGAAGTAAAATTTCTAGTTTAGAAAAGCCCAGAAAATTTGTCTCGGGTCGCTGCGCGACCCTCGACAAATTTTCACGGGGCTTTTCTAAACTAGAAATTTTACTTCATTCTTAGTCTGGGAGTGGAAAACACTCGTTTAGGGCTTTAAACTAAACTCTATAAAATAGTTTAACACGGTTTTTCTTTAAAGTATACGTATTCCAAATTCGGGTTATTTTCTTGAAATCTTTAGATATTCGTTGTTTTTTTTTTATAGAGTTTAATTTAATGCTTCAAACGAGTGTTTTCCACTCCCAGACTAAGCATGAAGTAAAATTTCGAGTTTAGAAATGCCCCGTGAAAATTTGTCGAGGGTCGCGCAGCGACCCGAGACAAATTTTCTGGGCTTTTCTAAACTCGAAATTTTACTTCATGCGCCACGCGTATAAAACACTGAAATATTGTAAAATTCGAAATATCCTTATTAAGAAGTATATTTGTTTAATGTTTATTAACGAAAATTCGATTTAAAGTACATAATGCTAAATACTAACAATAAATTAAAAGTAATAAATGTTAAAATATAAATTCAGAAACAATATATATATTTACATATATATACTTAATAATTAATTTTCTATACTTTTTGTATTTATAATGATCACTATAATTTATCCTGTTTTTATTTTTCTAAATTTCTCTATTTAGTTTATATTTTATTTACATATATATTTTATATTTGATTTTTCTTTAAATTTTGTATTTATAAAGATCAATGTAATTTGTCCTGTTTTGGTTTTTCCGTTGGACAATTTTAATATTATTATTATTATTATTATTAACAATATATAAATAGTACAAACAAAATAGATTAAAACGAAAAGTGTCTAAAACGATCCGCTTTAGCAGTTTATTTTTAATACTGATTTAGCAGTGTATTTTCAGCTTTACAATAAGTCAGTGTTTTATACGCGTGGCGCATGAAGTAAAATTTCGAGTTTAGAAAAGCCTAATTTGGCTCGGTCGCTTCGCTTCGCTACGCGCCCGAGCCAAATTTTCAGGCTTTTCTAAACTCGAAATTTTACTTCATGCTTAGTCTGGGAGTGGAAAACACTCGTTTTAATCTTTGAAAAAAAAAAATATGAAGCACATAAAACGGCAGACCAGTAGATTTTAGTCAAAGACAGTAGCTCTGGCAAACAAAAAGAATAAACAAATTTAATTGAACATATGATATATAAACAGTTAAAATCTATTGCAAACCTTTCTCCTAACCTAACCCAACTTATAAGTTTGTGAAATAAGAATCGTGCGTAAAGAGACTTACGCAATTTATTCTATTGCAAAATTTTCTCCTTACCTAACCTAACCTAGAAATATGTGGAATAAGTATCGTGCATACGCAATTTATTCTATTGCAAACCTTTCTCCTAACCTGACCTAACCTAGAAGTATGTGGAATAAGCATCGTGTACAAAGGGACCTACGCAACTTATTCTATTGCAAACTTTTCTCCTAACCTAACCTAACCTAGAAGCATGTAGAATAGAAATCGTGTATTCGCAATTTATTCTATTGATGAGTTATATGTGAAAAAAGCTCTAAATCGTCAAACACAACTATATAAACAAATAAAATCTATTGCAAACCTTTCTCCTAACCTGACCCAACCTATAAGTTTGTGAAATAAGAATCGTGCGTAAAGAGACTTACGCAATTTATTCTATTGCAAACCTTTCTTCTCACCTGAACCTAGAAGTCGTGTCTCGATAATTGTATAACAAATGTTGGGACTACAATTCCAGTTACTATGATAAAGACTTGTCTTTCTGATCACAGCGCTCAGCTCTATAAATATTGTTTGACGGATACTCCTACACAACCTCAATTAATAAGAAAAAGGTTCTTCACTGATTCTGCAATAGATAGTTTTAGTTCGGACATCGGTGATGAATATTTCTCTGAGGTCTTTGTGGATGGCAACGTTTGTAAAAAATTTAATTCATTTATGAATATTTTAATCCCTTACATTAATAAACATTTTCCGCTGAAAAAAATGTCAATTAATGAAAACAAATCGCACTGTAACTTCAAGTCAAAAGAAGTCGAAGAATGTAGAAACCAAATAAACATTATTAATACAATATCTAATTTTATACCCGAAGCTAAACATGAATTGAGGCATCTAAAATCAAATTATAACCAACTTCTCATACAAGAACAAAATACATTTTACGAAAATAAGTTAAATAAGTCAAAAAATAAGTCAAGAACATCTTGGAATATAATATTGAATCTTATGGGAAACAAAAGAAAGCACATGACACTACCTGAGACAAAAAACTTGCACAAATTAGCAAATGACTTTAACACATTTTTTAATGAAATTGGAACTAAACTCCTTACTGCAAATAATGATATCACAAATAACACCGTCTTTATACCCTCCATTCCATATTATAGTACAGAATTCACTATAGAACCGATATCTGAAATTGAAATTCGTAATGTAATTAATAAGCTTGAAAACAAACCCTCTTGTGGTTATGATGGTATATCCATAAAATTAATAAAAAATAGCATTGATGCATAAGTAAAACCTCTTCAACATATTTTTAATGAATCTTTTCAAACCGGAGTGTTTCCTGACCAACTTAAACTCTCAATTGTTACACCAATCTTTAAGAAAGGAGATGTAGAAAATATCGACAATTACAGACCGATTAGTATCCTAAGTACATTCTCTAAATTACTTGAATCAATTATGGCTAGCCGACTGACAATTTTTTTCAGAAATAACAATCTATTTACTGATACACAACACGGATTTATAAAAGGACGTAGCATTGAAACTGCTCTATTTGATTTTGTACAACCAATATACAGTGCATTGGACAAAAATAATGTAGCCTGCGGAATGTTCTTGGACTTATTCAAGGCGTTTGATACAATAGATTATGAAATCTTGCTAGCAAAGCTTAATTACTACGGCATTCGTGGCACTCCCAATAAATGGTTAGAATCATACCTGTTATCTAGAAAACAATCAGTGAAATTGAGGAGTAATGCACAAGAAGTTGTATCAAGCGTCTTGGAGGGTACCATGGGTGTTCCCCAAGGCAGTATTTTAGGTCCCCTTTTATTCAACGTTTCTTAAAATGATATCAATAGAAACTCAGAACTACATTTCTTTAAATAGTACAAACTACGAAGTCACTCAAACTCCAAAATTTCTTGATATTACTATTGATGAGAATCTTAGCCACAAGAGTCATGTCAGTAATATCTCAGAAAAATTAAACAAAGCCTGCTACGGTCTACGAGTACTGTCAAAGTATACCAATCCGAGCATTACTCGAACTTTCTATTTTGCAAATTTTTTCTCCCATATGAAATACGGCATAATATTCTGGGGTAGTAGGAGTAATCTTCAAACAATTTCAATTGCCCAAAAAACGAGCAATTCGAGTTATGTGCAAGATGAAGTATACTGAAAGCTGTAGAAACGTGTTCAGGGCAAATGGACTACTAACTTGCACTGGAGTGTATATATATGAGTCAATGAAGTTTATGTGGAAACATAGACATCTATATGACGAGTATAGACTCCTTAGTCAACACAACACTAGACATGGCATCGAATACGACTACCCATATCATAAGTTGATATTCTATGAAAAGAGTCCATTATACAATAGTATAAAAATATATAACAACCTCCCCAAACATGTACGGGGCTCTACAACGTTTTCGAACTGGAAACAATCACTAAAGGAATTCTTACTAGTTTTAGAACCTTATAACATGGATGAGTATTTTCAATAATGATTATTTCTTGTAATTGACTCTATTCCGTGCAACAAATGTATGTTACTGTATATTCTGTTTTCATTGGAATAAAGACATATTATTATTATTATTACTATTATTATTATTATTATTATATTATTATTATTATTATTATTATTATTATGCAGAATAAGCATCGTGCACAAAGAGACTTACGCAACTTATTCTATTGCAAACTTTTTTCCTAACTTAACCTAACCTAGAAGTATGTGAAATAGGCATCGTGCTCAATATGACTTGTGCAATTTATTCTATTATAGTCGAATGCTATAAATATATGCAGGCATCCAAATGTCGTGCGTCCATTTGTCTCGCGTCTATATGTCGACGGGTCCAATTTTCGTCGCATCCATTTTTCACGCGTCCAAATGACCGGTTGCCAAAGTCGCGCATCCATATGTTCCTTTTGCCGTGATACCGTCTAAAACTTGCGGAATGACATAAAGGCAAACAAAATTGTAAAGTTACCAACCTACAATATTTTCTATTGCACTCTAGAGGATTTGTTTTCATTGAACGTACGATACTTTTCGCCCCCTGGCTATTCACCCCCTCATTACAAATTTCTTAATCCAGTCAAGTTCTTATATAAAAAAGTTATTCATCCAGCATTATTTCATAAACGTAATAGGAGCTGGAGGGTAGAAATGAGTGAATGAATGAGGAAAAATGAAGCTGTTTGTGGCGGTTTTTGATGGGTCGGGGTGGTGCGGGCTGCTGGTGGAGATGACAAATGACCGTCGACATTTTCCGTGTGATCCGGTAATTGTGTAAATTTGAACAGACTTGAGCGCAAACAGCGGAAGTATTGAATGCGCCCCCGCCGGCCACCGACCGCTAAACGCCCGTCTTCTAGCGCATTGTGTACAACTGACAAAAATGACAGATTCCCGCTGGCGAGTCTTTATTTGCGCCACTCACTTTACGTATTTTCTCACGTTTCATTCTCGACGCTTTTAATTTTTTTCGCAACAGAGAACATAATGGATCATATTTTTGAAATGTATATTTTAAGAAAAAAATCGATGTGTTATATTTTTTGTTTCGTCATTCTCCTCATTACTTCATTGTTTGTATAATCTGTTTTTTTTTAATATGACCAATCAAATTTGACATTTCAAGAATTTATTGGTATGATGTACAGTGTGATCAACAATGATTGTAGACAAGTTAAATTTTCCGCCGAAAAATCTGGGGAATTTGATCGCTCCAAGTTCATGCCAAGGAAAAATTAATAAACAGTAACTCGATTTGACATTAGCAGCGTCGTGCGTCGTATTTTGCCACTGTGTTAATTCATTTTTCGAATTAAGTTATTATTCATTCTGTTTCATAGACATCAGTTCTTATCAGGACTACTTTGTATAAGTCTTTGGTTTGTGGCATTATGTTAAGAATTTATTCACGAACGTGCCTCCGACCGAAGTTTTCGCATTGATTAAAGATAGGCTAATAAAAAACAACACAAATCCCGTAATAAAATCGGAAATTCTGAACCTTTTGGAAATCTGCCTCTCGCAGAACTATTTACAGTTTGATAATAAATGTTTTCGCCAGAAGGAAGCTTGGCTATGGGAAACCCACTAAGCCCCCTCATGGCGGAGATATTTATGGATAACTTTGAAGAGGGATTATCTCAGTTGCCGGTCTTTAAGAAATGCGTTTATTGGTTCAGGTACGTCGATGATGTTATTTTAGCGTTCAATGGCACCGACAGACAATTAGATTCGTTTTTAAATCTGTTAAATTCACAACATAATAAAATACAATTTACAAAAGAAATAGAAACAGAGGGTTCCATAAATTTTTTAGACTTAACCATAAAAAGAATTAATAATAGACATGATTTTTCAATTTTTCACAAACCAACACATACAGACACAACGATTAATTATAAATCCAACCATCCAATCTCACACAAATTAGCTGCTTACCATAGTATGGTACATAGGTTACTATCAATCCCAATGGCACAACACAATTATGATAAAGAATTAAACATTATTTTTCAAATTGCATACAAAAACGGTTTCAAAAAATCTATAATTGAAAAAATAGTACAAACAAAACAAAGACATAAAACAATTAATTCTATTTACCCTATTATCAAAGACAAATCTATAAAAAACTATTCATCACTAACATACACAGGAGAAATAAGCAATAAAGTCGCGAAAATGTTGGAAAAAATAAATATTAAGGTAGCATTCAAAACAAATAATACAATAGGGAAAATAATTAAAAATAACAAAGATAAAACCTGTATAACTTAACAAAGTGGAGTCTATTTGCTAAATTGCAAAGACTGTCCTAAGACATATGTAGGACAAACCGGAAGGTCGTTCAAAGAAAGAATCAAAGAGCACAAAACCTCTTATGAACAAAGGAAAACCAACTCCACATACTCCAACCACCTCATCGAAGAAAACCACCACTTCGACGAAAACTTCAAAGTGCTTCACAGAGAAGAAAAAGGCCGGAAACTTAACATCTTGGAGAGCATGGAAATTAATAAAAGAAAATACACAGGACAACTTTTGAACGACCAATTAGACTTAACAAACTCACCACTCCTAAATTTAAATTTCACTGAAAAACCCACCCCCCCATAAACATTGTATATATACCTGTACTGACAAATGTAATTTATCATTTCTTCGCCTTAAGAAGCCACAGTGTGGCGAAACAATTGTAGCGTGTTTACAATATATATTTGAAAGTTTTAAATTATTTTATTTTATTTATATAAAAGTGAAGATGAACTTTCAACATTTATCAGCCTTATCAATCAATTATCAGAATTTAAATGATAATGGTATGTTGGAGAAGACCTTTTTTACTCACTCGTCTGGATATGTGAACAGCCAAAACTATCGTACGTGGGCTACAGAAAATCCTTATACTTTTATTGAAACGGATTTACATCCACAAAAAATTGGTGTTTGGGTAGCAATTTCGAGACGTCGGATAATTGGCCCAATTAATGTAGTTGTATGAGTTACGTGAAGGTGTTAAGTCACTTAATTAAACACAGTTATATTCCTTTCTTTACTTTTATAATAATAAAATTGAAGAAAGGAATATAACTGTGTGTAATTAAGTGAATTGGCCCAATATTTTTCAACGAAACAATTAATGCGGAGCGCTACCGAACACTTATCCTAGATGAATTTTTGAATCAAGTGCACGATGACAAACAGATAATGGGTTATTTTCAGCAAGACGGAGCCACTCCTCATACTGCGTTAGCGACATTAAATTACTTGAGGGAATTTTACGATGATCGCTTGGTAAGCGACGGATTATGGCCACCACGTTCGTCAGACCTCACTCCTTGCGATTTTTATTTATTCAGGCATTTAAAAATAAGGTTTTTAAAAATCGAATGCATACCCTAAACGAGCTTAAAGCAGCAATTGAAGAAGAGATAAGGAACATAAATCCGGAGGAACTTCAACGTGTATTTCAAAATAAAAAACGTAGAGTTAACATTTGCCTAGAAAATGAAAGCCATAATTTTCAACATTTCTTATAAAATTAGGGATGCTAACTCTACGTTTAATAAAAATACACAAAACCTTAACCTACTTCAATTTACTTTGTATATTTAATTAAAATTGTAAAAATTAAATATATATATATATATATATATATATATATATATATATACATATATATATATATATATATATATATATATATATATATATACATACATAAATATATATATATATATATATATATACTAGCACTGCGAGCCAAGTTGACCCATGGCTTGTTTAACTATTCTTTTCCATAGATTTCTATCCGTTGCTTTCGTTTTCCAGTCCTTAATGTTCAGTATTTGTATTTCCCTGTCTGTTTGATCCTTCCATCTTAGTTTAGGTCTTCTTCTTCTTCTTCTTCCCACAATACTACACTTTAACACTAATTTTGGTGATCTTGTTGCTGGCATTCTCTCGACATGTCCCAACCATCTTTAACGCTGAGCCTTAATCACTCCTACTATATCTGGCTCTTTATACATATCTCTTATAATATGTAAAATTACGAAAAACTATTCGTGAATATCTCTTATTTCGAAATTCGTTCTTCTTGTCCATATACCGTCTATTTTGTTCCCCCCAAATATCTATCTTAGTATTTTTCTTTCCCATATCCCTAGAGTTGTTTGCTCCGTTTTGTTTAACGTCCAAGTTTCACAGGCATATGTTACAATAGGTCTAATAACCGTCTGATAGGCTCTTATTTTTGCCTTTCTAGAGATATTTTTGTTTCTTAATACATTATTTAGCGCGCCTACACATCTATTTCCTGCCGTTATTCTTGCCCTAATTTCCATCGTATCCGGTTTTCTTGAAAAGAGTACACCCAAGTATGTAAACTTATCTACTTCTTCAAACTTGTATTCTTTCCCTCCTTCTCCATGTATTTTCAAATAGTTTCCCTCTTTAAAGTTTGTGTCAGTCCATTTCATGTATTTTGTCTTTTCCTCATTTATGTAGAGTCCCATTCTTTTTGTGGCTTTTTCTAATTTTGCAGCTATTGTTTTTAGTTCTTCTTCACTTCTTGCTATTATTACAATATCATCCGCAAATGCTAAGCATTGATGTTTTTTATGATAAATGATTCCGTTTCGGTTGATGTTTGCATCTCTCATTGCTACTTCTAATACTATGCTGAATAATATTGATGCCAGTGGATCACCTTGTCTTACTCCTTCCTTGATTCTAAATGTTTTCGATGTTTTATTATTTATCTTTACCATACTTTCAGTGCCACTGAGCGTTGCTTTAACCATATTTATCAACTTGATGGGCACATTTATTGCAGATAACGCTTCGTATGGGCAGCTTGATGGTGTAGTGGTTAGAGTGTTGTACTGCCACGCCACGGGCCGGAGTTCAAATACCGGCCTGACAAGTTGTCTGCATTTATATAGGTTAGGATAAAAATGCCAAACACTCCGTCTTCTCGGATATGCCGTTAAATGCATGTAGGACCCGTGTACTGCTTGGATGTTGCGTGCACGTTAAAGATCCCTACCGGTGGGTTGGAACACCCACCGGGTTCGGCAAAATTCCCGGATAGCTGTAGACCTAATCTCCGGCGTCATGATTGGCCATAGCAGCGGAAATAGATGACGTAAAACCCAAAAAAAAAAAAACGCTTCGTATATTTGATTTCTCTTGATTTTATCGAAGGCTTGCTTGAAATCAATAAAAAGGGCAACTGTCGCTTTTTGATGTTCGTAGCTTTCCGCTTGTATTTCTTTCAGAACAAAAATGTGGTCAGTCGTACTTCTCCCTGGCCTGAAACCACATTGATAGTCACCCATACTTACTTCTGTTGCTTCTATCAACTTATTCTTTATAGAAGTTGCTAGTATCTTGTAGGCCACATTCAATAATGATATTCCTCTGTAGTTCTGGCATTCGATCTTATCCCCTTTCTTTAATATTGGGCAAATCATTGCCTGCAGCCACTCCTTTGGAAGCTCTTCTTTTTCCCAGATTGTTTTTATTAATTTGCAAAGACTTTCTAGCAAACTCTGTCCACCATATTTAATGAGTTCCGCTGTGATCCCATCGCATCCTGAGCTTTTATTATTTTTTAGTTTAACAATTATTTCTTCAATTTAATTAATTGTTGGTGCTATAATGTCTTCCTGATTTTCATTGTTGCTTCTTCTATTCTGCTCATATTCTATTTCACTTTCCTCGTTAAATAGATTATCGAAATATTCTCTCCATCTGTTCAAGATATCTTCCTCTCCCGTTAGAAGTTCTCCATTCTTGTCTTTGTAGAACACTGTCTCGCTGACATCCCTTTCTTTCATTTTTTATACCTTGGTATAAATTCTTAATATTTTTGTTCCTAAAGTTATATTCTATGTCTTCCAATACACGTTCGTAATATTTTCTTTTAGTATATCTGATTATTCTCTTTGTTTTATTTCTTTGGTGTTCATATTCCATTTTTGCTGTATCTGTTTCTTCTCTTAGCAGTTTTGTTCGCAATTTTCTTCTAATCTCAATTTCTTTTCTACATTCCTCATTATACCATTTCTTCCTTAATTCTTTTGTATCGTTATAAAAACTACTTGATGCTTGTTCTATCATTGTTTTCAGCTCTTCCCATTGTTCCTGTATTGCATCCCTTTCCACGCTCTCTTGTAACATATTACTAAGTTTTTGATCGTATTTTTGTTGATCTATATGTTTTAGTCGCGTCAATGATTTACCTACTTTTTTGCTATTTCTATTGTTTCTAATGTCTGGTAACACTTGCACCATTTTTGCTCCCACGATGAAATGGTCGCTATTTGAATCCGGTCCTTTATATGTTCTTACATTTTGTATTGCTTTTTGTCTGGCTTTTCTATCAAAATGTAGTCAATCTGATTAGTGTATGTTCCATATGGCGCCCTCCACGTTCCCTTGTAGATATCCTTCCTTTCGAAGTATGTACTTAAAATTACCAGATTTTTTTCTTTAGCAAAGTCTATTAAAAAAAAAAACTAAATATATAGTTATGCTTAAATATTTAATTTATTTTGGGAAAAAATGTTTGCTACGCCAATGGAAAAGCAATCTAGGAGATTTTCTTTTCATATAATCAGTTGTACCAAGATGTTTTGGCGGGAAATTTAACTTGTCTACAATCATTGTTGATCACACTGTAGGTTGTGTGTTTTAGGTTAGAGCCAGATTAATCACATATTCGCCCAGTAATATCAACATATTTTAAAGGAAAGTTAAGCTTAAATGATATTTAAGAGTGAATTTGCAGTATTACCAACCAGTTTAAATGTCGTTTAAGGGATAAATACCCGTAAGCGTTAAATGTCGAAATTTCTTCCTGTAAATATTTGAGTGGCGATTTAACTTGACGTTTCTAATTTTGAGGTTAAATTACAGTGATTTCCGTTGGTTGTCGTTATAAATAACGGGTATTTATGTGTTAATAATCATGAATTTAAGTTCGTCAAATTTCACCAGCGACTGTTCGGATGAAGAAATATTTAATCAACAAAAATATTGTGAATTTATGTATATTTGAACCTCACTTGAAATCAGTGTTTAATACGCGTGGTGCATGAAGTAAAATTTCGAGTTTAGAAAAGCCCAGAAAATTTGTCTCGGGTCGCTGCGCGACCCGAGACAAATTTTCACGGGGCTTTTCTAAAATCGAAATTTTACTTCATGCTTAGTCTGGGAGTGGAAAACACCCGTTTAAAGTTTAAAATTAACCTCTTTTGAAAAACAACGGATGTTGGGAAAATTTACAGCTTATGCATATGTTTATCTAAAAGAAAATGTTTAGAGAAGTTCAATTTGAAGCTTATTTTCTTTAAATCTTTAGATATTTGTTGTTTTTTTTTTTTTTAAAGAGGTTAATTTGAAGCTACAAACGAGTGTTTTCCACTCCCAGACTAAGCATGAAGTAAAATTTCGAGTTTAGAAAAGCCCCGTGAAAATTTGTCGAGGGTCGCGCAGCGACCCGAGACAAATTTTCTGGGCTTTTCTAAACTCGAAATTTTACTTCATGCGCCACGCGTGCAAAACAAAAATATGGTGAATTTATGTATATTTGAACCTCACTTGAAATCAGTGTTTTATACGCGTGGCGCATGAAGTAAAATTTCGAGTTTAGAAAAGCCCAGAAAATTTGTCTCGGGTCGCTGCGCGACCCTCGACAAATTTTCACGGGGCTTTTCTAAACTCGAAATTTTACTTCATGCTTAGTCTGGGAGTGGAAACACTCGTTAAAAGTTTCAAATTAACCTTTTTTGAAAAACAACGGGTGTCGGAAAATTTACAGCTTATGCATATGTTTACCTAAAAGAAAATATTTACGTTTGATTTTTAGAAGAGTTCAATTTGAAGTTTATTTTCTTTAAATCTTTAGATATTCGTTGTTTTTTTTTAGAAGGGTTCAATTTGAAGCTATAAACTAAAAAAAACAACGAATATCTAAAGATTTAGAGAAAATAAACTTCAAATTGAACTCTTCTAAAAATAAAACGTAAACATTTTCTTTTAGGTAAACATATGCATAAGCTGTAAATTTTCCGACACCCGTTGTTTTTCAAAAGAGGTTAATTTGAAACTTTTAACGAGTGTTTTCCACTCCCAGACTAAGCATGAAGTAAAATTTCGAGTTTAGAAAAGCCCCGTGAAAATTTGTCGAGGGTCGCGCAGCGACTCGAGGCAAATTTTCTGGGCTTTTCTAAACTCGAAATTTTACTTCATGCGCCACGCGTGCAAAACAAAGATATTGTGAATTTATGTATATTTGGACCTCACTTGAAATCAGTGTTTTAAACGCGTGGCGCATGAAGTAAAATTTCGAGTTTAGAAAAGCCCAGAAAATTTGCCTCGAGTCGCTGCGCGACCCTCGACAAATTTTCACGGGGCTTTTCTAAACTCGAAATTTTACTTCATGCTTAGTCTGGGAGTGGAAAACACTCGCTAAAAGTTTCAAATTAACCTCTTTTCAAAAACAGCGGGTGTCGGAAAATTTACAGCTTATGCATATGTTTACTTAAAAGAACATGTTTACGTTTTATTTTTAGAAGAGTTCAATTTGAGTTTATTTTCTTTAAATCTTTAGATATTCGTTGTTTTTTTTTAGAAGAGTTCAATTTGAAGCTATAAACGAGTGTTTTCCACGCCCAGACTAAGCATGAAGTAAAATTTCGAGTTTAGAAAAGCCCCGTGAAAATTTGTCGAGGGTCGCGCAGCGACCCGAGACAAATTTTCTGGGCTTTTCTAAACTCGAAATTTTACTTCATGCGCCACGCGTGCAAAACAAAGATATTGTGAATTTATGTATATTTGAACCTCACTTGAAATCAGTGTTTAATACGCGTGGCGCATGAAGTAAAATTTCGAGTTTAGAAAAGCCCAGAAAATTTGTCTCTGAAGTAAAATTTCGTAAAATTAGATTCCCTGATCTAATTTCTTCAGTGCACTTATTGTTTTCGTTTCCAATATAAATCAGCTTATAAATATTATACATCAAGTGAATTAAACACGATTTTATTCACGAAAAGATTTTTGATTTCACGAGCGCCTCAGCGCGAGTGAAATCATTTCTTTGAGTGAATAAAGGTGTTTAATTCACGTGGCGTATATATGTTTTTATTCAATTTTGACGAAATTGTAAAGAAAATGTACTTTACATATATTTTTAAATAATTGTTTCAACTCTCTAGTGACCTAAAAAAATTTTAGTTCACTAGTGAATAAAACCTTGTTTATTACGGTTGTTATGGAGTTAATAATGTCGATTTAAATTAACAAAATTGAATAAAATAATAAACGTTCAACTATTTATAAAAGAAACAAAAAACTGATACGATTGGTGGTATACATAAGATTTTATTTAAGTAACTAGTATAATTCTAGGAACAAGTTAACGAACATTCTTATAACTAGAAATAATCCTATAAAAAGCACAAAGATGTAAAAGCGCTATTAACCGCATCGCCCCCATACAAACAATTTCAACAGCAAACTGCGAAATCGAAGTAACCGGACTCATACCTGAGCAGAGCCGGGCCGTGAAAAAACTAGGCAACCCGGTGTAGGCGAAAAACTTTCCATTAAGCGCAGCGCGCATAATATCCTGTGCCACGCGATCAGCCTTGTAAATCCCACCCATATCAGAAATCACCTGCGTCTCCAAGGGCTTAGTCTTCGTCTCCTCTACGTACCCAGGCGTTTCCGTATCGGGAGGAACGGCTAAGGTAAGACTGATGTTGTGATCACGCAACTCCATGTGCAAACTCTCAGCGAATCCCCTTAAAGCGAATTTCGTCGCTGCGTAAAGCGAGTACCCGTACAAACCCATCAAAGAAACTTGCGAGCCGGTTACAACAATCACACCATCATTTCTCTCCATCATCCCAGGGAGCAGCGCCTTAACCGGGTAAACGGTTCCGTAGATGTTAGCGGAGACCATCTTTTCGAAATCGCTTGCTTTCGAATCTTCCAACCTTCCGGAAAACGAAACTCCCGCGCAGTTCACCAGCATGTAAACCGGATTCAGTTTATCTAAATTCCTCAACAGCTCCTCTGTTTCTTTCGCTTGGGAGCAGTCTAAGGATATGTACCTCATCACCTGGCCTTTATCCTCCGATGCTCTTTGGAGATCGCTGACGGTATTCAGTAGCTTCTCTACATTTCTGGCGATGACGGTGACGTGGGCCCCTTTACGGGCTGCTATCATTGCGATCTCTCTGCCTATTCCGCTCGATCCTCCCGTTACCACGACGTGTTTATTGCGTAAGCGCTGGGCGAAGTAGTCCAATTTGCATTTGAATACGCAGAGGAATAAGTACATCACGCTGAGGACTGCGATTAAGTGGCAGAGGATGTATGGGATCATTTTGATGTGGAGTTTGTCGTCTGCGTTTGACGCGGAAATTTTGAAGGATGTTCAATGACATATGATTACTTGGATCTTTTAATTTTCTATTATAAAATAAACACACCTAAACCCTGTTTTATTTAATATGATCAAACTTAGGGTGTATTTACTGCGAACAGTTGCAGTCCTGCTTTGACAGTAGGATATTTTAAACATAAACGGCCTTACGCATAGTCTGCTAATCGCGACTAAAATGTGACTAACTAAGGTTTAGTAAGAAAACATAATGTGTCGTATGTATAGTCCAATTTTAGACACAATTAGCGCTAATCACTGACTAAATATTTAATTACACCATACCCCTAGTTTTACATGTGATTATACTTAACCTCAAAAGTCATTTATGTGAATGTGCGCGTCCAAGTTCTGTGTTTCCTAAAATAATGAAGTGTTCTAGTTTAAATTAGTGTTTTAAAGTTCGCGAACGAGCGCAAAAATCGTGTGCTAAGCCTGTGCTCTCAGAAATCAGCAACTGTAGGAGGAACGAAGTTCGTTAAAGCGGCGGTTGAATAAAGGCCACATTCGTTCGCCCGTTTACAATCGTAAGCCTAGCGTAATCAATTATCTCCATCGTACGTATAAAGAATTGGGCCCGTTCATCATAGACAACAGTTGGGAGTTTACTGAAAACTGTTGGGGGATTCTCTGATGACAGGATTGTTAATCGTGAACGTGTTTGGGATTTTTGCATTCATACAAAATAGACCGATTGGTGTTGGCGGGTTAAAATTTTCAAAATGGCCAAGTACCGTTCATCAGATACCAACATGCATCAAAAACAAATCGAAACATGTTGAATATTGAACATTTTGATGAACGGGCCCATTGTCTTTGTTCTTTCGATTTAAGAGCAGTGCGCTCAGGTTTGAGCGCACAGACAGAGCGCACGTTTTTGCGCTCCTTTAAGAACTTTACAACACTAGTTCAAATCACCATAAGATCTATGATGGATATTAAGCTATAAAGAGCTATAAAAATTCATAAAAATCTACAATTAGTACACAAATAAGACAATTAACTTTGTTTGTATAACTGAGGATTTTATTGTGACTATAGTTTCGACAACTTTAACTTGTCACCCCCATTTTTAAAGCCGTTTTGTAACCGTAATTTTTTCGTATATATACCTGACGAATTGTTTGTTTTAAATTACTTTATGTTTGATAATGACAAGTTAAAGTTGTCGAAACTATAGTCACAGGATTTTATTGTGACTATAGTTTCGACAACTTTAACTTGTCATTATCAAACATAAAGTAATTTAAAACAAACAATTCGTCAGGTATATATAACCGATGTTAAGATAGCCATAGATTTCCCAGCCACGGATTTTCTCGGCGCATCCACCATCGATCGTAAATTAAAATAAATTTTATTCTTAATTTAAGGCATATTATTAATGAAACAAAGAAAACTAAACTAATTCCAGCCGTAAGAATATAGCTCATGCAAACTTAAATTTATTTTCGTATATAGGTTTTATCAAACACAAATAGAAAGTCCTCCTAAAATCATGTAATAAAATGACCAGAATTCAAACTTAAATTAAAACTATGTAGTTGTGATTAAAATTATTTCTTTTAACTCTGACTTGTAGCTTCAAGCTTAACTAAGCCATTTAAGCAATACAATTTTGGCAAAAATGCTATATACATTTTTTATAAAGTTTTTCCATCTGAACGACTCGAATAAAATGACCAGATTTTAAACTTAAATTAAAAGTATGTAGTTGTGATTAAAATTATTTCTTTTAAGTCTGACGTGTAGCTTAGAGCCTAACTAAGCCATTTAGTCAAAAAAAATGTTGGCAAACACGTTTAATAAATTTTTTCCATCCGAACGACTCGAATAAAATGACCAGATTTCAAACTTAAATTAAAAGTATGTATAGTTAGGCTCTAAGCTACACGTCAGAGTTAAAATAAATAATTTTAATCACAACTACATATTTTTAATTTAAGTTCGAAATCTGGTCATTTTATTCAAGTCGTTCAGATGGAAAAAATTTATAAAAAATTTATTTAACACTTTTGCCAAAATTTTATAGCTTAAATAGCTTAGTTAGGCATTAAGCTATACGTCAGAGTTAAAAGAAATAATTTTAATCACAACTACATATTTTTAATTTAAGTTTGAAATCTGGTCATTTTATTCGAGTTGTTCGGATGGAATTTTTTTTTTTTAAATTCATTTAACATTTTTGCCAAAATTTTATAGCTTAAATAGCTTAGTTAGGCTCTAAGCTACACGTCAGAGCTAAAAGACAACTACATATTTTTAATTTTAGTTTGAAATCAGGTCATTTTATTCGAGTCGTTCGGATGGAAAAAAATTATAAAAAATATATTTAACATTTTTGACAAAACTTTATAGCGTAAATGGCTTAGTTAGGCTCTAAGCTACACGTCAGAGCTAAAAGAAATAATTTTAATCACAACTACATATTTTTAATTTAAGTTCGAAATCTGGTCATATTATTCAAGTCGTTCGGATGGAAAAAATTTATAAAAAATTCATTTAACATTTTTGTTAAAATTTTATAGCTTAAATAGCTTAGTTATGCTGTAAGCTACAAGTCAGAGTTCAAAGAAGTAATTTTAACCACAACTACATATTTTTAATTTAAGTTTGAAATCTGGTCATTTTATTCGAGTCTTTCGGATGGAAAAAAATTATAAAAAATTTATTTAACACTTTTGCCAAAATTTTATAGCTTAAATAGCTTAGTTAGGCTTTAAGCTACACGTCAGAGTTAAAATTAATAATTTTAATCACAACTACATATTTTTAATTTAAGTTTGAAATCTGGTCATTTTATTCGAGTTGTTCGGATGGAAAAAATTTATAAAAAATTCATTTAACATTTTTGCCAAAATTTTATAGCTTAAATAGCTTAGTTAGGCTCTAAGCTACACGTCAGAGCTAAAAGAAATAATTTTAATCACAACTACATATTTTTAATTTTAGTTTGAAATCTGGGCATTTTATTCGAGTCGTTCTGATAGAAAAAATTTATTAAAAATTCAGTTAACATTTTTGCCAAAATTTTATAGCTTAAATGGCTTAGTTAGGCTTTAGGCTATACGTCAGTGTTAAAAGAAATAATTTTAATCACAACTACTTATTTTTAATTTAAGTTTGAATTCTGGTCATTTTATTCGAGTCGTTCGGATGGAAAAAAAAATATAAAAAATTCATTTAACACTTTCGCCAAAATTTTATAGCTTAAATGGCTTAGTTAGGCATTAAGCTACACGTCAGAGTTAAAAGAAATAATTTTAATCACAACTACTTATTTTTAATTTAAGTTTGAAATCTGGTCATTTTATTCGAGTCGTTCGGATGGAAAAAATTCATTTAACATTTGTGCCAAAATTTTATTGCTTAAATGGCTTAGTTAGGCTTTAAGCTACACTTCAGAGTTAAAATAAATAATGTTAATCACAACTACATATTTTTAATTTAAGTTTGAAATCTGGTCATTTTATTGGAGTCGTTAGGATGGAAAAAATTTATAAAACATGTATTTAACATTTTTGCCAAAATTTTATTGCTTAACTGGCTTAGTTAGGCTTTAAGCAACACGTCGGAGTTAAAAGAAATAATTTTAATGACAACTACATACTTCCAATTTAAGTTTGAAATCTGGTCATTTTATTACATGCTTTTGGGAGGACTATATATTTGTGTTTGATGAAGCCCATATACGAAAATAAATTTAAGTTTGGATGAGCTATATTTTTAGGGCTGGAATTAGTTTAGCTTTCTTTGTTTCATTAATAATATGCCTTAAATTTAGAAAAACATTTATTTTAATTTACGATCGATGGTGGGTGCGCCGGGCAAATCAGTGGCTGGAAAATCTATGGCTATCTTAACATCGGGTAAAATCCTCAGTTATACAAACAAAGTTAATTGTCTTATTTGTGTAAATAATGATGTATAACGAAGTAGAAGCCTCCACAGTGAACAGTCTACAATTAGTAATTTAATATTGATAATTTTACACTTAAATAATTTATTAACATGTACATTAATTGCCGATGTTGGCACAAAGGGCGCAGCAACCCTCGTTACATAGATAAATATCATTAATTCATCTTTATTGTTCTAGGTCTATGATTCCATTTGACATCGAAATGACAGAAAAAACAGCTGTGTATTGAGGAGGACCCGAACGAGTCGATTCGCCATCGTGCACAGCAATTGGAGCTATGTCTGTCCACCTTATGGAAGATTTTGCAAAAAGATCTTGGTTTACGAGCTTACAAAATACAGCTCGTGCAAGAGCTAAAGCCGCGTGACTTTCATATGAGTCGTACGTTCGGAGAATGGGCCGAAAACAAGATTGTTCTTGATCGTTATTTTCACCAAAAAAATTATGTTGAGCGATGAGGCTCATTTTTGGCTCAATGGCTATGTAAACAAACAAAACTGCCGGATTTGGAGCGAGGAAAATCCAGAAGCCATTATTGAGATGCCGTTACATCCACAAAAACACACTGTTTGGTGTGCTTTATGGGCTGCTGGAACCATTGGCCCATATTTCTTGAAAGGTACCGACCAGCACATGACAGTCAATGGAGAGAGCTATCGATCTATGATTACTGACTGTATCTTTAGGTGTCTACATTTTGGTTAATGAATAATACATGACTAAAATAACTCAATATACATGGGTGTATATTCAGTTGTATAATTCAGGTATTACTTATTAATGTCACTCGTATATTTAAAGTTATTTAAATTGTAATGTCACTCGTGTGTTTAAAGTTATATACATTGTAATGTCACTCGTGTATTCAAAGTTATTTACATTGTAGTCACTCGTGTATTTTCAGTTGTCTACATTTTGTTGTCACTTATCTATTTTGACTTGGTTACAAACACTTGTATGATTTGAGTTATTCACATTGTAATTTCACTCGTTCGTATAAAGTTTTTTAAATTTCAGTGGTGGCTGCCGTAATAAACAAACAGGAAATTGTTCTTTTAAGTATACACAACCCGACAACGAGCTTTGGTTCTAATAAGACGGCGCAACATGCCACACAGCGTGCGCCACAATCAATTTATTACAGGAAACATTCGCTGACCGCATAATCTCGCGTAACGGACCCGTGAATTGGGTTCCACGGTCGTGTGATATCACACATATGGATTACTTTTTGTGGGGATATGTGAAGTCGCTAGTATACGCCAATCAACCAACGACGTTGGATCAGCTAGAAGTGAACATTTGCCGCGTTATTGCCGATATACGGCCCCCGCAGCTCGAAAAAGTGATCGAAAATTGGACTTCCAGATTGCACTTCATTTTAGTATTGGTTTTATTGGAAAGATCATTTTATGCCATTACTGCTTAAATATGATTTGGGGCGAAAATTGGATTTCCAAATTGCACTTCAATCGAACCAGCCGCGGAGGCTGGATCCTCCGCGGCTGGTTCGATTGAAGTGCAATTTGGAAATCCAATTTTCGCCCATATGCCCCAAATCATATTTAAGCAGTAATGGCATAAAATGATCTTTCCAATAAAACCAATACTATGGCTGTTAACATGATTTTTATGAGTTTCATTTCAGTTCAAAGTTCTATACCTCTAAAAAAACACCCGTTACTTGTATATGTACAATGGCGGCCGACGAAATGTGAAAGGTATTTTGTTGACATAGAGAAATTGTCTAATTTTGTACAGCTTTATCAGAACTCTTAACAGTGGCGTAACTTAGGTTTTAAAGGACTATTATTCAATTGCTAATTACAATGCTAAACATATTTATTCTTAATACAAGTAGAAATTATGAAATTAATATTTTGTAGGACCACCAATTGCTGTGATAACTTTTGCCAAACGTGTACTCATGGATGAAACTAGATTCCTCATATTGTAGTTGTCAGCCAAATCCTCCCATGCATTTTTAACAATTTCGTGAAGTTCATCTGCATTCATAGGTCTAAAATCTCTTGAGTAAATCTTTTTTTGTAGGTATCCCCAAACATTCTCAATTGGATTGAGATCAGGGCTCTTCGCAGGCCTTGGATGCGGTGGTCATTTAGCCACTGAGTCACAATTCTTGCTGTATGGATAGGACTATTGTCCTGTTGAAATATAAAATTTTCCGGAAATGTTTGTGTTACTGAAGGCAACATTATATATTCTAAAATATCCCTGTATTTAATAGCATTTAAATGGCCATCTATTTTCCAAATTATTCCGGGTCCGTTTACACTGACCCAAGCCCAAAAATTAACAGAAAAACGACCACTATTTGTTATTGGACGGGTGAATCCTTCTTCATACCTTTGGTTTATTAGTCTATAAACTAGTAGGCTCCCATTACTACATGATTGAAATACTTTTTCGTCAGAAAAGACGACCGAGTTCCAAAAATCATCCCCACGATACACAAATTCGTTGGCAAACTCCAATATTCGTTTTTTATTGTTTTCTGAGAGAAAAACTTCCTTGGCTGCTTGATAATTTTGTAGACCTGCAGCTTTAATACGTCTCCGAGCAGTTCTTGTAGACCCCGCAAAACCCGTTACTTCTCGAGCATCTAAGGCACTATCAAATGGATTTTCTCTGAGATGATTCACCAATGCAACATCCTGTTCTTCATTAGATACCCTTCCTATTCCAATTCGGGGTGGCCTTCTTAAATCTTGCCTTATTTCAAATCGCCTTTTCAAATTATGTATGCAGGTTTTGCTTACATTCAAATCAGCAGCCACTCGGCTAAGAGACCAGTTTTCTTCTAGTTTAGCTATTGCCCTGCTCTTCTCGTCTAAAGATAGATGTCTAGGCATATTTTTGGATGACTTTTATAAATATGTCAATCAAATGTTTGTTTTCGCATAAACGCGACGCTCCTGATTAAAAGTCATATTCACATAGCTAATAAACATCGTTCACATTTCGTCGGCCGCCATTGTACTCAACGCCATGAGTAAATGAACACCCAGTAGAGGTTGGATTTTGATGAAATTTTCAAGAAAGATTTATTTTATCCGTGCCAAAAAACGATGAAAATTTCAACAAAATTTGATCAATAAATCGAGTTGCCACAGATAATAATACAAAAATTCTTTAGCTTTTTATTTTGACATTCTTTATTAATACAGCACTTTAAACCAAACTTTTAGGCTTAATTGAGGGGTCCAATGCAATAATCAGCCAAGTCCATGTTTATGAGAAAATAGGTTAAGTATTCAATATTCTTATAAAGTTTAAAATTCTGTGTTATAGCATGCAATTATCTGGTTTAAATTTGCAGTGAATTGGTGTATTGTTAGTTGCATGCATAATAATAATTATTATGTTTTTTTTTCTTGCATGTAAACAGTTTTTTGTCTCTCCTCAACATTTTACAAAACTGGATTTGGCTGGTTATTGAATTGGACCCCTCAATTAGTCTGAACTTCACAATACGACCCTCGACAAATTTTCACGGGGCTTTTCTAAACTCGAAATTTTACTTCATGCTTAGTCTGGGAGTGGAAAACACTCGTTTTAAGCTTTAAATTAAATTCCATAAAAAATAACAACAAATATCTAAAGATTTAAAAAAAATAAGCTGAATTTGGAATACGTATAAAAAACTGTGTAAAACTTTTTTATAGATTGTAATTCACAGCTTTAAACGAGTGTTTTCCACTCCCAGACTAAGCATGAAGTAAAATTTCGAGTTTAGAAAAGCCCCGTGAAAATTTGTCGAGGGTCGTATTGTGAAGTTCAGACTTTTCTGGGCTTTTCTAAACTCGAAATTTTACTTCATGCGCCACGCTTATAAAACACTAAAATATTGTAAATATTAGGTATATTTGAACCTCACTTGAAATCAGTGTTTAATACGCGTAGCGCATGAATTAAAATTTCGAGTTTAGAAAAGCCCAGAAAATTTGTCTCGGGTCGCTGCGCGACCCTCGACAAATTTTCACGGGGCTTTTCTAAACTCGAAATTTTACTTCATGCTTAGTCTGGGAGTGGAAAACACTCGTTTTAAGCTTTAAATTAAATTCTATAGAAAATAACAACGAATATCTAAAGATTTAAACTCTATAAAAAAGTTTTACACAGTTTTTCTTTAAAGTATACGTATTCCAAATTCAGCTTATTTTTTTTAAATCTGTAGATATACGTTGTTTTTTTTAAAGCTTAAAACGAGTGTTTTCCACTCCCAGACTAAGCATGAAGTTACATTTCGAATTTTCTGGGCTTTTCTAAACTCGAAATTTTACTTCATGCGCCACGCTTATAAAACACTAAAATAATGTAAAAATTAGGTATATTTGAACCTCACTTGAAATCAGTGTTTTATACGGGTGGCGCATGAAGTAAAATTTCGAGTTTAGAAAAGCCCCATGAAAATTTGTCTCGGGTCGCTGCGCGACCCTCGACAAATTTTCATGGGGCTTTTCTAAACTCGAAATTTTACTTCATGCTTAGTCTGGGAGTGGAAAACACTCGTTTCAAGCTTTAAATTAAATTCGATAAAAAATAACAATGAATATCTAAAAATTTAAACTCTATAAAAAAGTTTTACATTGTTTTTTTTTTTTTAAGTATACGTATTCCAAATTCAGTTTAATTTTTTTAAATCTTTAGATATTCGTTGTTATTTCTTATAGAATTTAATTTAAAGCTTAAAACGAGTGTTTTCCACTCCCAGACTAAGCATGAAGTAAAATTTCGAGTTTAGAAAAGCCCCGTGAAAATTTGTCGAGGGTCGCGCAGCGACCCGAGACAAATTTTCTGGGCTTTTCTATACTCGAAATTTTACTTCATGCGCCACGCGTATAAAACACCAAAATATTGTGAACTTTATGTAGATTAGAACCTCACTTGAAATCAGTGTTTATACGCGTGGCGCATGAAGTAAAATTCCGAGTTTAGAAAAGCCCAGAAAATTACCGATGAGAAGTTGGCCATAGATTTCCAGCCACGAATCCGGGGCCTCCACCATTTATAAAACTATAATTTTACCAACGTATTACAACGAATACAATAACATTTCATAGAAACAATTGATAATTTAATTAAACGTAATGCTGAGATAGCTCTTACAACTTTAAAAAGTTATGATTTAGCATCTGGCATTAAAATTTGTATGTGTGATAAAAGAGGACATTTCAAACATTTTAAAAATGCTATTTGGGGAGGTTTAGAAACGATTTTAATAGCCACACATGTCCTCAGTAGTGTTATTACCAATATAAAACAATAATTGGAGGACCATCTTTCTTCAATTTTTTTTAACATGTTTTTCTAAAACACCCACCTGAACACATGGCTTATTTTTCGAAAAATAAAAAGTTGGTGTTTGGGGCCTTTTAGAAATGATTTTGTTGGCCACAAATGTTCTCCATAGTATTAGTAACCATATTAAACAACAATTGGAGGACCATCTATCTTAAATTTTTATTAAACAATTTTTTTCCAAACCGCTCACCTGAAGACATGGCTAATTTGTCGAAAAATAAAAATTTGGTGTTTGAAGCCTTTTAGAAATGATTTTGTTGGCCACAAATGTTCTCTATAGTATTAGTAACAATATTAAATAACAATTAGAGGACCATATTTCTTATTTTTTTTTTAAATTTTTTCCATACCGCTTACCTGATGACATGGCTTATTTTTCGAAAAATGAAAAGTTGGTGTTTGGGCCCTTTTAGAAATGATTTTGTTGGCCACAAATGTTCTCCATAGTATTAGTAACCATATTAAATACCAATTGGAGGACCATCTTTCTTCATTTTTTTTAAACATTTTATTTTCCAAACCGCTCACCTGAAGACATGGCTTATTTTTCGAAAAATAAAAAGTTGGTGTTTGGGGCCTTTTAGAAATGATTTTGTTGGCCACAAATGTTCTCCATAGTATTAGTAAGCATATTAAACAACAATTGGAGGACCATTTTTCTTCAATTTTTTTTAAACAATTTTTTTCCAAACCGCTCACCTGAAGACATCGCTTATTTTTCGAAAAATAAAAAGTTGATGTTTGGGGCCTTTTTGAAATGATTTTGTTGGCCACAAATGTTCCCCATAGTATTAGTAACTATATTAAACAACAATTGGAGGACCATCTTTCTTCAATTTTTTTTAAACAATTTTTTTACAAAGCGCTCACCTGAAGACATGGCTAATTTTTCGAAAAATAAAAAGTTGGTGTTTGGGGCCCTTTAAAAATGATTTTGTTGGCCACAAATGTTCTCAATAGTATTAGTAACCATTTTAAACAATTGGAGGACCATCTTTCTTCAATTTTTTTTAAACAATTTTTTTCCAAACCGCTCACCTAAAGACATGGCTTATTTTTCGAAAAATAAAAAGTTGCTGTTTGGGGCCTTTTAGAAATGATTTTGTTGGCCACAAATGTTCTCCATAGTATTAGTAAGCATAGGAAACAACAATTGGAGGACCTTTTTTTTTTCAATTTTTTTTAAACAATTTTTTTCCAAACCGCTCACCTGAAGACATAGCTTATTTTTCGAAAAATAAAAAGTTGATGTTTCGGGCCTTTTAGAAATGATTTTGTTGGCCACAAATGTTCTCCATAGTAATAGTAAGCATATTAAACAATAATTGGAGGACCATTTTTCTTCAATTTTTTTTAAACAATTTTTTTCCAAACCGCTCACCTGAAGACATAGCTTATTTTTAGAAAAATAAAAAGTTGATGTTTCGGGCCTTTTAGAAATGATTTTGTTGGCCACAAATGTTCTCCATAGTAACAGTAAGCATATTAAACAATAATTGGAGGACCATTTTTCTTCAATTTTTTTTAAACAATTTTTTTCCAAACCGCTCACCTGAAGACATAGCTTATTTTTAGAAAAATAAAAAGTTGATGTTTGGGGCCTTTTTGAAATGATTTTGTTGGCCACAAATGTTCCCCATAGTATTAGTAACTATATTAAACAACAATTGGAGGAACATCTTTCTTCAATTTTTTTTAAACAATTTTTTTACAAAGCGCTCACCTGAAGACATGGCTTATTTTTAGAAAAATAAAAAGTTGGTGTTTGTGGCCTTTTAGAAATTATTTTGTTAGCCACAAATGTTCTCCATAGTATCAGTAACCACATTATACTAAAAACAAATTGGAGTTTAGTGGCGATCAGGAAACATTAGTTGCATTTCTGGTTGTTTACTTTCTTGAATACAGATTTCAAGTCTTTAGTGGAAATGGGTGTATAAGCGATCAACATGATTTGAGATATATCCACAAAAATAGGTCACAGCTGGTCAAATAAGGGGTCTTTAAAGCGTGAAATGACTCTTCCTGAAAACATTAGACCAACCATGTCCATTGACCATTGTTGACTAGTCTCCGCTGATGTGGCAATTGTTATTTCTCTTTTTGGCGATACCTTAATTCAGTTATCTTTTCATACAAGGGGGAAGTCGTAATAATTGATCGTCGGATGTTAGAACGTATTGGTGGAATACAAACGTGATTTTCATCAAAGGTTTAAACACTGCATTGAAGAAAGTGGACACCACTAGCCGTCATATGTTTTGTTTTCTCATGGCATGTAATTACTAAGATTTTGGATATTAAAATTGATTTTTCATTAAAACAAAAAACAAGTGAGCATCGATCATATCAAACGTACCCGGTTCCTGTCGGTCATCCTATATTACTCTTCTGCAATTAATTAACTGCACAGAGAACAAATATAATCTGAACTGATAGAAGGAGCGTTAAAAATGCAGCTTCTATGAAAGAAATATTGGCAAATATTGCATTGAATTTCATTTCCTACAATTATCCTTTTCCATGGTGGAGCCAATAATAACAATATTTTTTAAGTAAATACGATATTGGTCCGGATCGAAATTTAATGACATCGCTATTATTTTAAATATACATTCAGCATAATATAAAATAAATACACCACAGTTCCGCGAGTCATTTTGTGTTGGATATGATGGATTTAATGATTTAACATGTGATGTTTTTTTCATTATATTATGAAAATAGTAATTTTTCTTATGGCTTCTTGTGGAAGCTGGGTCGTAAAACTCGAAATTATCGAAATGTCTGTATATTAACATCCAATGACTGGAAGAGACAACTGGCATTATAAATTGATTGTAATTGTTTGAAAAAAAATTGTTTAAAAAAAATTGAAGAAAGATGGTCCTCTAATTGTTATTTAATATGGTTACTAATACTATGGAGAACATTTGTGGCCAACAAAATCATTTCTAAAAGGACCCAAACACCAACTTTTTATTTTTCGAAAAATAAGCCATGTCATCAGGTGGGCGGTATGGAAAAAAATTGTTTAAAAAAAAATTAAGAAAGATGGTCCTCCAATTGTTATTTAATATTGTTACAAATACTATAGAGAACATTTGTGGTCAACAAAATCATTTCTAAAAGGCCCCAAACACCAACTTTTTATTTTTCGAATTATTAGCCATGTCTTCAGGTGAGCGGTTTGGAAAAAAATTGTTTAAAAAAAATTGAAGAAAGATGATCCTCCAATTGTTGTTTAATATGGTTACTAATACTATGGAGAACATTTGTGGCCAACAAAATCATTTCTAAAAGGCCCCAACCACCAACTTTTTATTTTTCGAAAAATTAGCCATGTCTTCAGGTGGGCGTTTTAGAAAAACATGTTAAAAAAAATTGAAGAAAGATGGTCCTCCAATTATTGTTTTATATTGGTAATAACACTACTGAGGACATTTGTGGCTATTAAAATCGTTTCTAAACCTCCCCAAATAGCATTTTTAAAATGTTTGAAATGTCCTCTTTTATCACAGATACAAATTTTAATGCCAGATGCTAAATCAAAACTTTTAAAAGTTGTAAGAGCTATCTCAGCATTACATTTAATTAAATTATCAATTGTTTCTATGAAATGTTGTTGTATTCGTTGTGATACGTTGGTAAAATTATAGTTTTATAAATGGTGGAGGCGCCGGATTCGTGGCTGGAAATCTATGGCTAACTTCTCATCGGTCAGAAAATTTGTCTCGGGTCGCTGCGCGACCCTCGACAAATTTTTACGGGGCTTTTCTAAACTCGAAATTTTATTTCATGCTTAGTCTGGGAGTGGAAAACACTCGTTTTAAGCTTTAAATTAAATTCCATAAAAAATTACAACGAATATCTAAAGATTTAAAAAAATAAGCTGAATTTGGAATACGTATACTTTAAAGAAAAACTGTGTAAAACTTTTTAATAGAGTTTAATTTAAAGCTCTAAGCGAGTGTTTTGCACTCCCAGACTAAGCATGAAGTAAAATTTCGAGTTTAGAAAAGCCCCGTGAAAATTTGCCGAGGGTAGCACAGCGACCCGAGACAAATTTTCTGGGCTTTTCTAAACTCGAAATTTTACTTCATGCGCCACGCGTATAAAACACCAAAATATTGTGAACTTTATGTAGATTAGAACCTCACTTGAAATCAGTGTTTATACGCGTGGCGCATGAAGTAAAATTCCGAGTTTAGAAAAGCCCTGAAAATTTGTCTCGGGTCGCTGCGCGACCCTCGACAAATTTTCACGGGGCTTTTCTAAACTCGAAATTTTACTTCATGCTTAGTCTGGGAGTGGAAAACACTCGTTTAAAGCTTTGAATTACAATCTATAAAAAAGTTTTACACAGTTTTTCTTTAAAGTATACGTATTCCAAATTCAGCTTATTTTTTTTATATCTTTAGATATTCGTTGTTATTTTTTCCATAAAAAATTCCATAAAAAATAACAACGAATATCTAAAGATATAAATAATAAGCTGAATTTGGAAAACGTATACTTTAAAGAAAAACTGTGTAAAACTTTTTTATAGATTGTAATTCAAAGCTTTAAACGAGTGTTTTCCACTCCCAGACTAAGCATGAAGTAAAATTTCGAGTTTAGAAAAGCCCCGTGAAAATTTGTCGAGGGTCGCGCAGCGACTCGAGACAAATTTTCTGGGCTTTTCTAAACTCGAAATTTTACTTCATGCGCCACGCGTATAAAACACCAAAATATTGTGAACTTTATGTAGATTAGAACCTCACTTGAACTCAGTGTTTATACGCGGGGCGCATGAAGTAAAATTTCGAGTTTAGAAAAGCCCCGAAAATTTGTCGAGGGTCGCTGCGCGACCCTCGACAAATTTTTACGGGGCTTTTCTAAACTCGAAATTTTACTTCATGCTTAGTCTGGGAGTGGAAAACACCCGTTTTAAGCTTTAAATTAAATTCCATAAAAAAGAACAACGAATATCTAAAGATTTAAAAAAAATAAGCTGAATTTGGAATACGTATACTTTGAAGTAAAACTGTGTAAAACTTTTTAATAGAGTTTAATTTAAAGCTCTAAGCGAGTGTTTTGCACTCCCAGACTAAGCATGAAGTAAAATTTCGGGTTTAGAAAAGCCCTGTGAAAATTTGTCGAGGGTCGCGAAGCGACCCGAGACAAATTTTCTGGGATTTTCAAAACTCAAAATTTTACTTCATGCGCCACGCGTATGAAAATATTGTGAAGTTCAATATATACTATTTAGGTTTGCCCTTGCTCATATGTCCGTGCGCCTATTAGGAAAATATATCAGCTATCATCATATCATTCGGAGGAGTTTGACTGTATTTCAGAGATCAACTGAATGCAGAATGTATGTGAAGAAAAATCAATTATTTTTTGTATGATGAAAATATATCACGTATGATATCATGTGGAGATCGTAAGGTTAATTGGGATCGGGGGCGTCAAAAGAAACGTTTCGTTTTGTGCGGAAGAGCAGTTAATTCCGATCATCGATAGTTGCTCGGGCAGGGGGATAATGCGGAGAAAGCTAGTCGCATTATGACATCGGGAAAGGTCCCTTCCGGAAGTCCCCAAGTCCCCACTTCCGGCTTAACGACGACGCCGTACATCAGCGCCGGGCCCAGCGACGATTAATCCTCTGCGGAAAGGACGAAGGACGAAACAAAACGTCTGTTTATCACCGACCGGAATATCCAAAAAAAAAAAAGAAGGGAACGAAAAAATAAAGAGAGAGCCCCGCACATCCTATAAAAGTAAAGCCGGGTGTGGTGGGTTCATCTCATTTTTATATAATTCCACAAAGGCGCCGGCGACGCCATTCGTCCGAATCAAATTGGCGTAAAGCCCCTTTTGTTTACAAAACACCTTTCATGCGGGCCCCCCGGCATAAAAGGGCCCTAATGGCGTCCAGAATATTATAATAATAATCATAATGGCGCTCGGGAAGGATCCGCTTTTATTGTTAAAGGTTTTCCATGTCGCTCCTCTTCTCCTCCTTCTTCTCTCTATCCTCCCATTTTTTATTATTTTTATTTTCTTTTGTGGTCGGTTGCTTATCTCGTCCGCGTATCCCCGACAGACGGTAATTAACTTTGGAAAAGGAACACGGGAAAAGGGTTTGCCCTTTTAAAAGTATTACCGCGATAAATCGTGCGCGCTCTTTGCGCTTTTTCGCCAACAATGGTGCCAAGAAAACGCTCTTAATGGCTCACGATGTTAATTAACTCCTTTCGAGAAAAGTAATTACTCATATAGCTATTGACCTAAATTGATTACAATTTAAAAAGACATTTAACACCTACCTACTAGATCACCGAGTGAGCCTTCAAATTAAAATACTGAATTTTTAAAACCTCATAAGCAAAGCTATTCTGAAGAGAGATAAATCTCGAAACGCGTCTATAGATGGCCTAAGACATTAGCTGTAATTCAAATCCTTTCACTTCAAATTTTTTGTTATTTCTCCTTTCATTTTTAATTTGTATTTGCTAGTTGGTTTGAAGAGAATTTGTCCTAAACGTTACATATATTTTAATAGAGCGTTGTAACAAATCAAATTAAATAAGATTTTAAATATTTCATTGTATTATTCAATATCCGGAGGTGTACTTGCACGGGAAGTAGTTGTTTCAATGGATATTTATCGTCGTAAGTTATCTATTGATAATGAAGGTTTAAATTAAATTACACTTGGTTTATTTCACAATTTTTTTACTTTACTATTTACTCGACTAGTTTCGCGTTTTACAGCATTATCAGGAGTGAATTACAAAAGATACCGACAAGCTTATATATAGTCAGGTAATAAGGGATTTTAAGATTGGGGAATTCCAAATATCCTCATTGTCGTTGACGAGGTGTTTTCCGTCTATTAGTGCCCTATTTATTTCTAGGCCTTCCCTGAGGTTTAAATTACGGCCCTTATTACCTGAATATAAAATTTTGAAATTATTAACATCTATAAAGTGGTTGTTAATTATACAATGTTTTAAAATCCCTGTACACTGTTTGTTATTTATAATTGATTTTTTATGTTCTGCTAGTCTTGTCTGAAAAGTTCTTCCTGTTTGTCCTATGTATAATGCATCACATTCACTGCACATTAGTTCGTACACTCCACACTTTTTTAATTTGTCTATGGGGGATTTATTATTTATTAGTAGTTTTCCTAAATTTGTCTGGTTAGTGCATATGATGCGAAATTCATTACCATTTATATTGTTTATATTTTTATTTGACAAATCTTTAACATAATTAAGTTTGGCCCATTTTATTTCATCAATTTCTTCGATATAGAAGTGTTTCATCAATTGTTTTTTCTTTTTCTTTTTTAAGATGTTATCAACAATTTCAGCATTATACCCATTGTTGCGAGCTACTGTTTTTATGGTTGCTAATTCGATGGCGAAATCTTGATTACTCAATGGAATGTTTATTAGCCGATTTATGTATGAGTTAAATGTACTAAACTTAATTTGGTTTGTGTGATTTAAAGAATTGGGGATTAAGTTATCTTATTAATTAAGACATTGTTTGCATTTTCACGAATAACATTTTCGTAATTTTATATATTATGTTTAAAGTGTGCAAACTATAAGAAGCGTACGCGTATTTTCTCGAATTCAAATAGCTTTGAATTTGAATTTATCTTGTTTAAAATACTGATGTTAGTACAAAAATATCAAGTAGTGTTCCTTAACTTAGGAACTAAAAAAAAAAAATAGGAAATTTGTCAAATATTCTTTTGTGCTCTCTGGAAATTAGCGAATAATCTTATTCAATTGAACAAACACAATTGTACTTTTAATTACGAGTGAGACTGAGGCGGGTCCTTAATAATTCAAGTGTTGGCAAATTCCGCAATTAACAAAGGGCAAAAGGGAGGAGGTGGAGGGGAGAGGCTGTTGGAATATTCGCGAAATGAAAATGAAAAGTCGACACGAGATTTGATTAATAAAATACGAATTCAAGCACGAACGATAATTGCATTGAATCATTAGCATTAATTGACACATTTAATTTGGCAGATGATGACATTAACAGAATAGCCCATCATTATAACAAAAAATGTATGTAAACATTAAAAGTGCGATTCTTTTCGCAATCTACAAGTTAGTCTTACAAAGACTATATCAAACACCATTGAAACAACTACTTCCCGGGCTAATACCCCGACGGACATTGAATTATACAACAAGTGTTTGCTGTTACATACAGTAACCTACTGCAAATGTAACAATTTGGGTCAAATTATTCAGGCAATCTATAGACGCGTTTCGAGATTTATCTCTCATCAGTATAGCTTTGCCATTCCCTCTAAAAAATTTGAAAGTTGTTTCAATAAGTGTTTGATATAGTCTTTGTAAGACTAACTTGTTGTAGATTGCGAAAAGAATCGCACTTTTAATGTTTGAAGTATTCTGCAACCAAGAATTGGTAATTTCATTTATACTTAAAAATGTATGTGTTATAAAGGTAAAGCAAAATATTTTTTCTAGCGACCCTGCGTTCCGCACGATTACCAACATTACAAATGGATAATTTTGCTTCTCGTAGACCGATTATCCTATCATATGTTCAATAAAAAAAAAACCTCTAGCGGGCCATGATTTCATCTTTATTTAATTTAAATTGGCTACACACTTCAGGAATTGACACATAAAACGTCAGACATAATAATTATAATGTATATTTTCAGAGTTGCCAACCTAGAATATTTTCCATGGCACTCGCAGAGATTATTTTTAATTGAACGTACGATACCTCGTCTAAAGTGACTCATTGAACGAGAAACTGCGCATCTTCGAATAGGTGGCATTGTTTAACAATCGATTAAGACTAATTGAGGGGTCCAATTCAATAACCAGCCAAATCCAGTTTTGTAAAATTTTGAGGAGAGATAAAAAACTGTTTACATGCAAGAAAAAAAAAACATAATGATTATTATTATGCATGCAACTACAATACAACAATTCACTGCAAATTTAAACCAGATAATTGCATGCTATAACACAGAATTTTAAACTTTATAAGAATATTGAATACTTAACCTATTTTCTCATAAACATGGACTTGGCTGATTATTGCATTGGACCCCTCAATTAAGCCTAAAAGTTTGGTTTAAAGTGCTGTATTAATAAATAATGTCAAAATAAATTGCTAAAGAATTTTTGTATTATTATCTGTGGCAACTCGATTAATTGATCAAATTTTGTTGAAATTTTCATCGTTTTTTGGCACGGATAAAATAAATCTTTCTTGAAAATTTCATCAAAATCCAACCTCTACTGGGTGTTTATTTACTTATGGCGTTGAGTACATGTACAAGTAACGCGTGCGACCCGAGACAAATTTTCTAGGCTTTTCTAAACTCGAAATTTTACTTCATGCGCCACGCGTATAAAAGACTAAAATATTGTAAACATTAGGTATATTTGAACTTCACTTAAAATCAGCGTTTAATACGCGTGGCGCATGAAGTAAAATTTCGAGTTTAGAAAAGCCTCGTGAAAATTTGTCGAGGGTCCAAACTCAGCTTATTTTTATTATAAATCTTTAGATATTTGTTGATATTTTTTAAAGAATTCAATTCAAAGCTTAAAACGAGTGTTTTTCACTCCCAGATTAAGCATGAAGTAAAATTTCGAGTTTAGAAAAGCCCCGTGAAAATTTGTCGAGGGTCGCGCAGCGACCCGAGACAAATTTTCTGGGCTTTTCTAAACTCGAAATTTTACTTCATGCGCCACGCGTATGAAACACTAAAATATTGTGAATTAGGTATATTTGAACCTCACTTGAAATCAGTGTTTAATACGCGTGGCGCATGAAGTAAAATTTCGAGTTTAGAAAAGCCCAGAAAATTTGTCTCGGGTCGCTGCGCGACCCTCGACAAATTTTCACGGGGGTTTTCTAAACTATAAATTTTACTTCATGCTTAGTCTAGGAGTGGAAAGCACTCGTTTTAAGCTTTAAAATAAATTCTTTAGAAAATAACAACGAATATCTAAAGATTTAAACTCTATAAAAAAGTTTTACACAGTTTTTCTTTAAAGTATACGTATTCCAAATTCAGCTATTTTTTTTAAATCTGTAGATATTCGTTGTTTTTTTTATAGAATTTAATTTAAAGCTTAAAACGAGTGTTTTCCACTCCCAGACTAAGCATGAAGTAAAATTTCGAGTTTAGAAAAACCCCGTGAAAATTTGTCGAGGGTCGCTGCGCGACCCTCGACAAATTTTCATGGGGCTTTTCTAGACTCGAAATTTTACTTCATGCGCCACCCGTATAAAACACTGATTTCAAGTGAGGTTCAAATATACCTAATTTTTACATTATTTTAGTGTTTTATAAGCGTGGCGCGTGAAGTAAAATTTCTAGTTTAGAAAAGCCCAGAAAATTTGTGTCGGGTCGCTGCGCGACCCTCGACAAATTTTCACGGGGCTTTTCTAAACTCGAAATTTTACTTCATGCTTAGTCTGGGAGTGGAAAACACTCGTTTTATGCTTTAAATTAAATTCTATAAAAAAATAACAACGAATATCTAAAGATTCAAACTCCATAAAAAAAGTTTTACACAGTTTTTTTTAAAGTATACGTATTCCAAATTCAGTTTAAATTTTTTAAATCTTTAGATATTCGTTGTTATTTTTTATATAATTTAATTAGTTTAAAACAAGGGTTTACCACTCTCAGACTAGGCTAAAATTTCGAGTTTAGAAAAGCCCCGTTAGAAAAGCCCCGTGAAAATTTGTCGAGGGTCCTAATTCAGCTTATTTTTATTATAAATCTTTAGATATTCGTTGTTATTTTTTAAAGAATTCAATTCAAAGCTTAAAACGAGTGTTTTCACCCCCAGACTAAGCATGAAGTAAAATTTCGAGTTTAGAAAAGCCCCGTGAAAATTTGTCTCGGGTCGCGCAGCGACCCGAGACAAATTTTCTGGGCTTTTCTAAACTCGAAATATTACTTCATGCGCCACGCGTATGAAACACTAAAATATTTTGAATTAGGTATATTTGAACCTCACTTGAAATCAGTGTTTAATACGCGTGGCGCATGAAGTAAAATTTCGAGTTTAGAAAAGCCCAGAAAATTTGTCTCGGGTCGCTGTGCGACCCTCGACAAATTTTCACGGGGCTTTTCTAAACTCGAAATTTTACTTCATGCTTAGTCTGGGAGTGGAAAACACTCGTTTAAAGCTTCAAATGAGACTTAAAAAAAACACCCAATATCTGAAGATTTACAGCATATACCCAGTAAATTCTAAAATGTATACCTTAAAAAAAGTCGCTGTATAATTAATAAATAATATAAATATTAAGGAGAATAATTGGATAATTTCGATTAATCGCTTCGCTTCGCTACACGACTAATCCAAATTTTCAGGCTTTTCTAAACTCAAAATTTTACTTCATGCTTAATCTGGGATTGGAAACACTCGTTAAAAACTTAAAATTGAACATTTTTGCAAAAACAACGAATGACTATAAATTTTCAGCAATAATTAAATAAATACATTTCTATTTCTTTTGATATTCTCGATTTTTTTATTTTTTAAGGACACCCATGTTCTCTCATTTAGCTGCGCCCCTTAGTATTATTTATATTCCCCCCCCTCCCCTGAAAAAGTTCATACATGAACTGATTTCATAATAATATATAATCTTTATTCATAAATAACATACACATAAACAAACGGTTGCACATTACAGAGAATAACGTCAGATAACTAGAATACTAAGCTACAACGTAACAGAATCGAAATTATAAAATTGTACATAGATGTTTATTTTATTATAATTCATTAATATTGTAGATTTCTTTGTTCACCAGATAAGTAAGTAATTCTTGCTTAAAACGCTTCAATGTTTTAATATTCTGTATATATTGTGGCATTTTGTTGTAAAATTTAAGTCCGTTATATATGGGAGATTTTTCTGAGAGGGTTAGCCTGTGTACAGGATAAGCATACAAATTGTTATTCCTCGTGTTATAATTGTGGTTAGTTATATAGGCTTGAAATGTTGGCTTGTATTTAAAATTATATATTAAAATTTGGTAGATATATAGCCCTGGTATTGTTATTTATATATAAATCTTTATTGGCAGATTGTACAATAAATAATTAACATAAAAATAATTCTGATGGCTGAAATAACAAATAAATTCTTCTGCCAATTGGCTATCGACCATTGGTCTTTCCGCCTGAATTTTAATTGTTTGTCATTGTCCGTTCTTGTGTAAAAACCTCTTGTTTGTTAGTGTCGTCCAATGTCTGTCAGATGATTACTGTTCACAAATCGTCATGATCACTAATGTCATGGAATGATGCAATGAAATCATGAATGGTGATGGTGAAACGTTTCCAAGCGTAAACGTTTTTCACCATCACCATTCATGATTTCATTGCATTGCGTGATGTTTTGGTTTCGAGGGATACATAAAGGGTGAAGGAGATTGTAGAGGATAGGATTTGAGGCGAATTTTTCAGCTAAGTGTGATAGTCGGGTTTCGATGGGAGTGACTGCTGTTAGTTCATAAAGTAGGGTATTGGATGGGTTATGTAGGGGGTTTTGGGGGTGTCGGACTTTGGTCAACATGGTATTGTTAATATACCCAATCTTTTAAATTGACTTTTACAGGTTTCATTGTATTTCAATCCCAATAATATTCGAACAGCACGTTTCTGCGTAATAAATAAATTATTGGCCATGGTACTATTTCCATAAAAAATAATACCATACCTCATAATTGACTCAATGTTGGATTTATAAACCATATAAAGTGCTTTAAAGTTAACCAATGGTTTAAGTACTCTCATAGCGAAACACAACGAATTTAGTTTGGAATTTAATTCCACGCAATGACCTTTCCAATTCAGTTCACTGTCCATGATAATTCCGAGTACTCTACAGCTAGAATCTAGCGAAAGATCAAAAGTTCCAAGATTTAATCGACTTAGTTTTATATTCGTACGTTTTGTATGAAACTGTATTGCATTAGTTTTATTTTCATTCAGAATTAATTTATTTTGTAACATCCAGTTTTTAGTAATGCCGACAATTTTAGCTGCTTTGCTCTGAAGATCGTTAATATTTTGGCTAATAACTAATAAATTAGTATCATCTGCATACATTTCAATAATCATTCTCCTGAACCAAATTGGGAAGGTCATTGGTGTAAATAACAAATAACAAAGGGCCCAGAATGCTTCCTTGGGGCACCCCAATATTAGTTTTTTCGACCGACGAGTATGTTTTATTACAACCAGTTTTTTAGCGGCGATCTTTTAGGAACGAATTTATTAGATTTAGACATACTCCTCTTACTCCATACATCTCAAGTTTTGATAGCAATATTCCATGATTCATGGTGTCAAAAGCTTTGGAGAGGTCCAGGTATATTCCAATGGTAATTTCTGCCCTCTCCAAAGCTTCGACAATATGCTGTAAGTAATTAAATAAAGCCGTTCTGGTTGATTTCAATTTCAGAAAACCGTGTTGAGATGAACTAAATAAATTATTATTATCAAAGAAATCGACTAATCGATTAGCAATAACTTTTTCTACAATTTTCGAAAAAACGCTTAGTAACGATATTGGTCTATAGTTGCTCGGATCTGATGGATTACCTTTCTTGTAAATTGGGGTAATTAATGATAATTTAAGGCATTCTGGGAAAATGCCAGTTTCCAAGCAACCATTTACCAGGTACGTTAGAGGTTCAACCAATTCTATGGCCGCAGCTTTTAATAATTTAGAATTTATCTCATCATATCCACTACTTACTTTATTTTTCATATCATGAATGATGTTAAATATTTCAGTCGGCGTAGCTGGAGTAAGAAATAGAGTACTACTATTTTTTTTAATGTTCCATGTACTTGTTGTGTTTTCATTAATATGTTTAGTTAATTGAATAGGCATGTTTCTAAAGTGATTGTTAAATTTATTCAAATCTTCTGTATTGATACAATTTATTTTTTTTATTTCCCCTGAATGTTGTTGATAATTGACCACGTTGATTTCATTTTGTTATCACTTGTCAGTATGGTACTTTCGATTCTGTTACGTTCCGCTTCTAATAAATGTGAGCTATATTTTATATTTAATTCAGAATGTTTGTAAAGAAATAATTACAAATCATGGGCGCACACAGAATGCGCCCATGATTTTTAATTATTTCTTGACAAACATTCTCAAATAAGTTCATTTATAAAATCCAGTCAAACTCGGTACAGAAATTAAATTTCCGGTTAACGATTGCAATTTCTCTAATAGCGATTCAATTAAAAAAGAGAGTAATAAATTGCTAGGATTTGAAACGAATCAGATTTCAGCTTATATATATATTTTTTTTTGTGCGCTACCGTTCGTTCCTTGGAAGAATTTTCCGGTTGAACAGACGCGCCTTTTAACTCCTTTTCACCCACCGCCCTTCGAGGCCTCCCCCGATCCATTATTTGTATTGTTGTAAAGTTGGCCGACCTGAAAGCTCATTACGGATTTAAGCCGGGAATTGCGGCTTAACGGTTCATTGGATTTATCCTTAATGATAGCAGTCTATTGCCCATCTCCGATTATATGATCCACTTTCCACATCTTATCAATCCTTTCCATTTATATAATTATTCGAAATACGAGAATTATATTTTCGTTGAGAGGAGATCGACAGCTCGAGTACGCGAGAAAATTGTTAAGGTATTTTATATGCTCGGCTTGCGTTACAGAGACCGAATGGGGCTCTGACGTAAATCAGTGCCCCCGACACGTGAAAACCACTCGCGAAGTGCCAAATAAAAAGATTAAGTACAAATGGGAAATTGACACATCTTACAACATTCTGTGCTCGCCTTGCGTTACAAAGACCGAATAGGGCTCCCGGACGGGTCAATTCCGACGTAAAACAGTGCCCCCGACACGTGAAGACTACTCGCGACTGCCTAATAGCTAATAATACCGTTACAAAGACCGAATGGGTCCCCCAACGTAAATCAGTGCCCCGGACACGTTATAAAGACCGAATGGGTTCCTGGTCCCCCGATGTAAATCAGTACCCCCGACACGTTGCAGAGACCGAATTTGTCCCCTCATTATAATATGTTTGATAAAGCGTACATTTTGAACTTAAAATGAAATCAGTGTTTTTTTTAACATTCTGTAAATATTATAAGTTCTTCACCTGAAAAAGCAAATAGTTGAAAATCATTAAGTAATCATGGATTTTCAAAAATTAAGTGCCTCAACTATCTACGATAAGTTAAAAAGGTGTTCCTCGCGTATCAATTTTACCACCCGTTCACCTTATCACTCACCTCTTTACTCCAGTTAGATTACAACAACCTAGCGCGCATTGATTTTTTTTTATCAGTCAGTGGTGTGGGTATTTCTGGGGGTTGTTTATGACGTTTTTGTACGCTTTGCGGTGCAGTTACGAGGGCCATAAATTCGGAGCGTCGAGCGCCTTTCAAGATGACAGGATGCATAATTGTCGGCGGTCCATCAAGCCTTATCGCAGGCCGCCCCCGCGAACACTCAACAATATATATATATATACACACACCCCAACAGCCGAAAACTGCGAAACTGCGAATGTTAGAGGGGCTTAATTTGAACATTCGCGAAAAGTTGGGGAATTTTCTACAGTCGGGGGCGGCTTGAATTTAAGTGAAATTGAAATGCGAGGTAAATTTGTGCTAAATAAGATAATGTTAAGATGCTAAGAAAGTGTTGTGAAGAAGTAGATACTTTAATTATACTTATTTAAACAAAATACAAAAACATAAACAAATAGTGCTATCTGTGGAGGCTTTTGCATTTTTCTAGATCGTTATTTATACAAATATAACAATTAAACTTTGTTTGTATAACTGAAGTTTTTTGTAACTATAGTCGCAATAAAAATCTCAGTTATATAAACACAGTTTAACACGTTGATAGCCGCTCGGCATTTACTTGTGTAGCAGTTAAATTTGTGTTTAGGCCCCGCGGCATGTACCTTGTGCCGCATCCAGAAATAACTTTTAAAGCATCGTGCTGCCTGTGCCGCGGAACTAGTGTATAACTATATAGACATATGAACTAGGTGGCCTGAATGTTTAAAAATGTTTATGTCCCTTCACATTGTTGCTTTATTATTCTGCATAATTTAAACAAAAACTTAAGCAACGGCCTGAGGTAATATTTTTATTGTTATAAAGGTGGCGATCAACGTGTTAATGTCAGGTTTCACCAACGTCAATTAAGTCGGCTAATAGGAATTCATTGGTTAATAAACTCTAGTAGTAGTTACATTGCTTGGTAATTGCATTAAGAAGTATCAACGAATTTGCCGCGTTTTGTATATTTTTCAATTGCGTTGGTGCAGCTTATTTAGGGGCTATGTCCATGCGTGACTTTGCATAAGCTCGCGAACGGCGAATCCGTAGAAGAAGACCAAAGCTTATGGCCGAGAGAACTTCGTGCGTATTTATGTCGTATTATCGGTATCGTCCGTTATCGCTAAGTTAAGAAGAAGAAGGAAACACGTATGTGGGTCGCTCCAGGAAGCCTAAAGACCAGAAGCCTAGAACACCGAGGTAAGTCCCGAGATTCGCTGTAGCGCTACCGTAAAAAGTAAATTCGCATACAGTCCACTATACCAACCCTTTCGACTAGAATTGCCGTTATACATACATATCAAAAAATCAATCAATTTAAAAATGCCAATTCCAATCGACAAATAAATTTAATCAACGAATAAGATTTATTTGCAGTTGGTGAAACCGCACATAAGTTTTTATTTGTATAAACCAAGTGTTTTAATCAAAGTTTTATTATTAATTAAATATGTTTTACCACAGGTTAGGTGAGAAATTAATTTAACAAACAAATATTTTTAATTTCAAGAGATATTTTCAGACATTTAATTAAACCATCCCCGCGAAACGGGAACAAATTTCGCGATCCGGCGAAAACACACAATTCCAATTTGATTCCGCATCAAATCTGTTGCCGATAATCCGTATCGGCAGTTTCAATCAGCCGAGTTTATTTCGCGTCCCTGTTTATGACAAGTGAATGGACGACTAATTAAATTAACTGTCCACGGGTTAAAAACCGAAAACTCCCCCCCGCCCCCAACCGGAAGGGCGGAAGGGTGATTAACGGAGCGGACGGCGAAATATTCCAGAACACTCTTTCGCAGAGGCGGCGATTCATTAACGTCTTTGCGGTGGAAAAATGAGACGGACATCCTTGACAGTTTAAAAATAATCGAGAACGAAGGGCGGGATAGGGGAAAAAATGCGGAGCGGGAAAAACGGGCAAGTGGAATAGTTGGTTTAATGAAATTCCTAGTTCAAGGAGTTTGTGAAGGATTATGTATGTATAGTATAAAAAAATAGCAAAAGCAATCAATTATTTACATTTTAAGATTTTAACATACAATTCTGTATAAGGATGTTTAATTTTATAATATTGTTAAAATAATTTTATAATACTAGAAAACTTTTTTTCGGATGCCAAGGGTGTTAATTGTGTTAGGGGGGGGGAGGGGGGGACGAAAGATTTCCTAAAGAGTAGGTGACATGAAATAAACCTATAATGGTGTATCAATCTAACTAAAAAACAAAAATTAAATCAGGGAGTGGGGCATGGAGTTATGAGAAGCGACGCAGCCTGAAAAAAGGTTGAGAACCCCTGACCTAAACAATTGATAATTAACATAATAAACTTATATCACTTATACATTGCTTAAAGACCATTTCACATTAAATCAGCGCTTAGACGTGTGGCGCATGAAGTAAAATTTCGAGTTTAGAAAAGCCTAATTTGACTCGGTCGCTCCGCTTCGCTACGCGCCCGAGCCAAATTTTCAGGCTTTTCTAAACTCGAAATTTTACTTCATGCTTAGTCTGGGAGTGGACGACACTTGTTTGTTTCATCATTGAAACAATTGAAAATTGACGTAATTAGTTTATTGTCGTTTTATTGACGGAGAATGTAAATTTTGATACAAGTTAAAAAGGATTCAAAGGATAATAAGTAAATTACAGTCAATTTATGGATCAAATACTATCAAAATGCCATAATTGTTAAAATGCAGTCGACTATGATAAAATCTATCAAAATGTTATATTAACGAAATTTTCGTCCTAATAGAGCTGGGTTAATTATATTTTCAGAATTTATGCAGATTCGTATTGCCCATTCGTGGTCCAACTTCCATAGTTCTACTATAATTATTAATAATTATTACCGAAGTAATAAAATAAAAATGGTCGGTTTTTGTGATTTCGACGACTCCACCAACATAAACAGTAGGGTTAGGTTAGGTTTATATGCAAACAGCCGAGGCTGTTCACTTAGGCCCATAGGGCCCGTTGTGATACCATAAGAGATCCTTCCCCTATACAACCCAATTTGAGCACCTAATGAATCCGATCAGATCTCCCACCTTTATAGGTGAGACCTCCGCCAGTTCACTTGCGTGGTGCAGACCGAGGTACTTCATTCGTTTCCCCTCAAGAGCAGGACATTGACCTAGATAGTGGAGTACTGTTTCTTCCTCCTCCTCATCTAGGCATTCTCTGCAGAAGTCGTTGTATTTGAGACCCATCTTTTGTGCGTGTCCACCCAGAAAACAGTGACCCGTGATGATGCCTACTGCCTTCCTTATGTCGATTCTGCTAAGTGCAATTAATCTTTTACTGTTTATAGTGTCACACATAGGCCATAGCTGCCTTGTTATGTGACACGTGTCTTCTTCCTTCCACCTAAGGTTAACCCATGATGTCATTTGGTCCCTTAATAGTCTCTTGCATTCCCCAAGAGGAATGTCAGCGGAAAGTTCAGTAGATAGGTCTCTCATCCTTGCCCCCTTCCTTGCGAGGCCGTCGGCAATTGAGTTTCCCTTGATATCACTGTGACCTGGTACCCAGATGAGCCCTACATCACAGCTGTTAGCGAGCTTGTTAAGCACTTTTCTGCAGTCTCTGACCACCTTGGAGGTGCAGTAGGAACTATTTAATGGCCTGGCTATCGGTGACGAACCTGATATGGTTTACCTGAAGGTCGGTTGACTTCCGCCTGTAGGATGCTGCAGTGGTTTGGGAGTCGAAAAGATTTTTTGAGGTTGAACTCATGTGAGAAAATTCCACCCCCTACTCTGTTTTCGGACTTGGAGCCATCCGTGAAGAGCCAGACTTAATTTCCCTGAACAATCTTGCCCTCTACCCATTCGGTTTTGTCCGGGATGGAAATGGAGAACTTGTTCCCAAAGGTAAGTTCTGGAAGACAGCTATCAGTCCTCAGTGGGATATCGACAAGCTCATTCAGGATCCTTCCATGGCCCTGTTTGCTACTATTCCATATCCCGACCAAGTTGATCCTGATCGCTGTGGTAGCTGCAGCATACCTGCAGTAAAGGGCAACAGGAGCTAGATTTAGTATTACATCTAGCGCTTTGGAGGGGGTAGATCTAACCGCGCCTGTTATGAGCAGTTCGGCTGATCTCTGTACCTTACCCAGTGCGGTCCGGTGAATTTTCTTATCAAGAGCAGTCCACCAGACTGCAGCGCCGTAGAACAGAATGGGTCTCACCACAGTCGTGTACATCCGGTGGACAACGCTTGGTTTCAGTCCCCAGTTCTTGCTCACAGCTGTTTTGCACGAGTACAGCGCGACTTGCGCTTTCCGTACCCTCTCCTGAATATTGGGCTTCCAACTTAACTTCCTATCGACTAAAATATTTGGCTTGCTCCTTTACCACCAGTCCCGTGCCGTTTAGGACGGGAGTTTTGAAGTTTGGTATCCTATGCATTCTGGTGAAGAGTACAAGCTCAGTTTTGAGGGGATTTACCCCCAGTCCACATTCCTCACACCAGCGGGTTACCTTGCGGAGTGCCCTCTCCATGAATTCAGATAGGATGCCTACGTGTTTACCAGAGACCGCGAGGGTCACATCATCAGCATAGGCAATTGTTTTACACCCCGTAGACTCTAGTCCGTTCAGTAGTTCATTCGTAACTATATTCCATAGTAGTGGAGAGAGGACACCCCCTTGAGGGGTACCTCTACTGACCTCTCTTCTTGAGCGTGAGCCGCCCAGCGCAGAGACAATGTGCCTCCTCGTTAGCAGCTCCTCTACGAAGAGGCATATCGACTCGTCCATGTGCAGATTGCCAAGGGCCGACAAAATCGCCCCTGGGCGCACGAAGTTGAAGGCTCCTTCGATATCCAGGAATACCGCCAACGTGAACTCTTTCTTACACATGGAATTTTCAACCTGACTTAGGAGGGCGTGCAGAGCTGTGTCTACTGATCTGCCCCTAGTGTACGCGTGTTGGCTAGTCGACCAGAGGTCTGTATGCGCTCTTTTATGTACGCTTCCACTAACCTCTCCAGCTTCTTGAGTAGGAAGGAAGATAAGCTAATCGGCCTATAGTCCTTCGGTGTTGAGTGAGATATTTTTCCCGCTTTGGGTATAAACACCACATTAGTCTCTTTCCACCTCTGCGGGATGTACAAAAGAGTTAAGCAGGCTTCGAATATTATTTCCAACCAGGGATTGATAATATCCGCAGCCATCTGTAATTCAGCAGGAATAATCCCGTCCGGGCCTGCGGTTTTGAAGGGCTTAAAGCTGTTCACACTCCAAGCCAATTTATCCTTGCTTATATACATAAACAGTAATATTTCAGCAAATATCCAAAAGGTAAGAAGCGATATAAGGATATAAAAAGTACTACCCTAAAGTATATTCGATCAGATTTTCAGCCCTCTGCGATAAAGTAACAGGGAATGGTGAATTTTTGTCTTCAATTTTTCGTTAAAAAAATGCCATTTTAAAAGTTTTGAAAATTATTATAATTTGTGAATTTTTTGATTAAAAAACACTTAGAACCTTTCTTCAATACTTTATTTTGTAACCAAATGTACATTTCGGACACGAAGTGTCCATTATCAATGGTTTGATACTAATACTATTAGTATCAAACCATTGATAATGGACACTTCGTGTCCGAAATGTACATTTGGTTACAAAATAAAGTATTGAAGAAAGGTTCTAAGTGTTTTTTAATCAAAGATTAATTATCTTCAAGTAACTCAATCAATCCAAATATTGTGAATTTTTAACGGCTTCCCTGAGCCGTAGAGTGAGGGTTCATGGGGCACACCTTAATAAGGGATCTTTTGGCTACTTGCGAGTATTTTTTTCAGTCGGATAAGACATTGCGTAGGCGAGCAAAATGGCGGAGAACCGGAAAAAGGAATCGGGTATTTTTTTTGGAGCTTTCGTTAGGTCGCAATTGCATGTCAAAGTTGAGGGATATTTTTGTTTCAAAAAAACAGTTGTAACCCCCGAGGTAGAGAATGGAGGCGGTGCGGCTGGTATAATCCTTGTAGAGCACGTCAAGAACTACAGTTTGCCGAAAAACAAGACGACGTAGCTCATTGCATAGGCGTGTTATTAAGGTCCAAAGTTTAAAATTATTTTATTTAATTGTCAGAGGGGCGGCAGAAGTCTAAATCAAAAACAATTTAAAAGCTGTCTACCGCAATTCGATCGCGGCGAAAAATGTTAAAACTCGGAAAATTGCTTCAAATTACTTGGATTTTTTTCCCGGCCCCCAGGGGCAAAAATCATAAATCAGGCCCATAGTGGGCACGTAAGAAGGTCAACTCTAGCGCCTGCATTTTTTTTGAAGCGGTAGCATCAACGGTGTAGACTGCAACCTCCCCAAACACGGCCATTTTTCGCGAATATGTCGAGGTTTTCTTTCTTTTTTTCACCCCGCTATCGGGGGCGGTGGAATTTCTTAAAAAATGATGAAATACTATAAAAATGCCATAATAGTGTAAATACAGTTGACTATGATGAAATACTATCAAAATGCCATAAAATTAAAAAATTAAAACAGATATATAAGGGGCAGAAAAACCTATGGTCGATAGCCTTTGTAAGAAAGGGAAATAAAAATGACTAGTAAATATATTTATTCTTTTTCTTTTAAGTATACTTCCACATTTTCATACAAAAATTTGTAAAATGAATAAACATGTAATTATACGTAAGCAGTATATTTTCAACTTCACTTGAAATCAGTGTTTTATACGCGTGGCGCATGAAGTAAAATTTCGAGTTTAGAAAAGCCTGAAAATTTGGATTTGCCGGGGCGCGACTCGCTTCGCTCGCGCGCCCTGGCAAATCCAAATTTTCAGGCTTTTCTAAACTCGAAATTTTACTTCATGCTTAGCCTGGGAGTGGAAACCCTAGTTAGACAATCAATCAGAAACTTATTTGATCAGAAATTATTCAAAATGAATGGAATAATTTAATAAAATCAGCGTATTTGATGAAATAATTATATAACAAATCAAATTTTAACTTTAATTTGATATTTTAGAATATCTAGCAAAGATATTTAAATTTTAGTTATAGCCATCCAAAGTTTATTCATTTATGTGTAGATTTGATGAATTTTAAGTTTAACATCAAGAAAAATTGAGTTTGTCAATACTTTGCAGAATATTTACAAAATATAAAAACGAATTAAAATTAATATCAACTTTCTGCAAAAATGTTGTCTCATTGAGACAAATCTCAAAATATTAGTTGAAACAACTACTTCTCGAGCTAATACCCCAACAGATATTGAATGTTAAGTTGATTTGATTAATTTGTTGATTTTTTTCAATTGTTTCAAAGAAAATCGTTGATTTTATTGCCTAATTGCAACTTTGGCTTAGTAATTTAAGCTGATGCGTTGATTTTCTTAGGAATTCGAAGCTTTTACCGAGTGTTTTCCACTCCCAGACAAAGCATGAAGTAAAATTTTAAGTATAGAAAAGCATAAGAATTTGGATTAGCCGGGGCAAATACTTGAAAACTTCCCAGCCTTTAGAGTATACTTCAAATTTCGCTTCAGATTAACGCATTAAGTAAAATGTCGAGTTTAGAAAAGCCTGTAAATTCGGTTTGGTCGCGTAGCGCTACGCTTTTCGAACTGATCTGTTTTATTTAGCCAACATTCCAGACGACTTGTAAAGAAAAGTCGTTTTTATTTTAACCCGGGAGATATTTCCCTTTTGTGAGCAAGGATAATCAACGAGGACTTTAATCAAAGGGCGTTTAACGCCGACCCTTATTTGCCCTCCGTGAGAATATTCTTCTGGCGTACGTGTTCGCCTCCGGGGGGCAGCGCCGAATATAAATAATAGATTAAGTACTTCCGGAGGGCCTTAGATATTTATAACTTTATTTATCGGCCTCCGGTGAGCCGGATTATTAAAAAACGACGAATTCGTACTGCACCGATGAAAAATTCACAAGTCATCATAAATGAAAAATTAATTCACAATATTATACCGTGCGTTTTATTTAAGTATGACCGTACATAGTCAAAATTTTACCCCATGTTAACTTTTGTTGTCGTATAAATTTGAAACAATTGTTTGTTTTGTCAATAAATCAAACATTTATCTACGAAACACAAATAATTAAGCAAAAATTCACCTTGCGGAAAATGACAAGTAAATGTTATACGCACGAAAATTTGTTAAGAGGGGGGTTTGACCATGTAAATTGTGTTCAGATTTCCATTTCAGCATTATTATAAAATAATATTTTTTTAATTTTCTTTTACAGAGACATGTATTAAACATTTCGTAACGAAACAGGGCAAATAGGTTTTTTTAATTTTTTTTATTAAACGAAGAGATAATTTATGTTTCTAGGCCTATTTTCGAAATATAATAACAGTATTATCACAATGCATTGAAATGTTAGCTTAATGCTTTTTATACCGTAGCTATTTTTCAGCTTATTCACGTTAAATCTTATACATATGTAGACACATTACTCAATATATACATGCTTTATATTATTCTGTATACATATTGTTATCGAAAAGTTGATGTATGAGGAGAAAGGTAGATTTATTACTTCGGTGATGTGGGACTCGGGATTTCTGAATGACGGAAGGCGGGCGCTGAATAAAAATGAGTGGACAAATAAAGGCGGAAAGGATGAAAAACCGCCGACACCGAAACTCCATTTTCGGCGCAACGGATATAAAATTATAACGGCGACAATTTGCCTTTTACACCTTCTACGTTACGCCCTCTGAATAATTAATCTACTCACATAACAACAACAAAAAAAGTCAGATATTCGTAGAATTCTAAAAAATGTAAGGTTTTTTTATAGTTATATCCTAGGTAAAATCGAGTTATTTTATACATAATTAATGTACTCACATAACAACAAACAAAAACAAAAAAAGTGAGATAATTATATGATTCTAAAAAAGTAAGGTTTTTGTATAATTATATGGTAGGTAAAATCGAGATATTTTATATAGCCTATTAGTTTGTATATAAAATATTTAGTTTGTAAACCTGTTGTTTTTCGCTAAAAACTTTAACATATGTTGGCTTAGTTTAAGATTAGATTAAATTGAAAGTCTTTAAAATGCGTGTCACAAGTTCTCAATACTTTATTTTTTAAAAGAAATCATCACAATTTATTTGCGATTTTTACGAATTCTAGAAAATGAACAATCATTTTCTAGAATTCGTAAAAATCGCAAATAAATCTTAAAAAAAATCAGCATTTAATAAAATTCACATGATTATCGAAAAATTAACCACGTAGTCAGGTGTTTAACACAGATGAAGGCTACTGTCAAATGTTGGCATGTTTTAATTAGGATTTTTATTGAATGCGGGTGGGAGGCATAGAAATAATTTTAAAGAGATACTTAATAGTTTTAAAGTAAACTAGGTATATAGTTGGACACGGTATTCTAAATAATTACGCAAAAAAAGAAAATGTTATTTGTTTTACCGAATAATTTCAAATTAAATGATCCTTAAGGGGTTAATAAATATTTCATTTTGGTGATGTTTTTATAGTACTAATTGCTCGAAAAGAATGATTTCATATCCGGCTGACATACCTATATGCGACATAATAACAGGTTATATTGTTTTGCACTTTTTAAACACAAACGATTTAAAACAATCTAAATAATTAGAAATAGCTTTAAAATAACTTACCTAAACACCTAAACGGTTTCACCCATCTAGCAGTCTTGCATTTACCCCTCGCCTGGGCCGCAGGGCTGGATCCGGCCCTGCACCAGGAGCCGATTTTCAAATAGTGACTACTCTCTACTATATTCGTAATGTCTCGTTTTGGATACATCTGTAAAGAAAATAATATTCAAAAATATAAAAAAAAAATTGGTATTAAAAGTCGAAAGTATAGGTATACCGGGTGTTTGATTAAGCGTGGCCATCGGCTGTATCTCAGAAACTATACATCGTAGCATGTTGCGGTAAAAAATGTCATTGTAAAAGTGGCCAAGAGAACACGTGTGATTTAATGAGATCATTTTGCTTTTTGCTTTTTTTTGTTCTAGGTCCACGAACGGGTCTGTCAACTTGGCCCCCCCAACTCAAAATTATCAAATAAAAAATATTGCGCCCGAAAGGTCTTAACTTGCGCTCACTTGCGCCCAAATATTAAAACTTGCGCTGTTAAGGGTAGAAAGTTATAGCGATTTGAAAACAGGGGGGGCTAAGTTGACGCCAGCCCCCCCATCTCGGAATTTTTAACTTTTTCTTTCATAAATACATTCTATGGAACTTGCGCTGTCGATACCACCTAATTTTACAAGTTGCGCTGCAAAAATACACCCCCTATAAACGAAATAAAGGAGGGTGCCAGCCCCCCCACTTAACATTTTTTAAGTTTTATTGCATTGTACACAAAGCTTAGAAGTTACGCTCACTTGCGCCATCGAAATTTCTTCAATATCACTTCTCATGAAAAAGTTATGGCATATTTTATATATACTCGAATCCAGTGCGCGTATTCCCATGATCTCCATGCAACTACAGAAGAGTAATACAATAAACATACTTAACTCACAACCACTGTCCTTCTTCGTCGAAAAGCATACATTATACAACCAAAACAGTAATTTTCTATAATATTTGCATATTTATTCCAGTGCCGTATCATGGTGGAAATATATATTTTTAATATTACTTAAATAAGTTTATTTCCAAAACAAATAACAATAATTCGATTCAATTAATAAATATAACTTTAACAATGTATTTAAAATGCATTTCTGCTGATTAGAAAAGTTGCGTTGTTTTCCCAGTAGCGTTACAAATAATTTATTATTTAATTTAATTAAATATTTTCAAAACCAAACATGAAAATTTAAATTTTTTAAGTAATTTTAATTAAACAATGCATAAGAAATGCATCAATGCCAATAAGAAAAGTTGCGCTCTTTTCCCAGTGGCGTCACAATTAATTTATTATTATTTAATTAAATTAAATATTTTTTAAACCAAACGGCAAATTTTAAATTTTCTAAGTGATATTACTTAAACAATGCATAGGAAATGCATTTATGCTAATGAGAAAAGTTGCGCTGTTTTCCCAGTGGCGTCACAATTAATTTATTATTATTAAATTAAATTAAATATTTTCAAAACCAAACGGAAAATTTTGAATTTTCTAAGTGATATTACTTTAACAATGCATAGGAAATGCATTTATGCTAATGAGAAAAGTTGCGCTGGTTTCCCAGTGGCGTCACAATTAATTTATTATTATTGAATTAAATTAAATATTTTCAAAACCAAACGGGAAACTTTTAATTTTCTAAGTGATATTACTTTAACAATGAATAGGAAATGCATTTATGCTAATGAGAAAAGTTGCGCTGTTTTCCCAGTGGCGTCACAATTAATTTATTATTATTGAATTCAATTAAATATTTTCAAAACCAAACAGAAAATTTTGAATTTTCTAAGAGATATTACTTTAGCAATGCATAGGAAATGCATTTATGCTAATAGAAAAAGTTGTGGTGTTTTCCCAGTGGCGTCACAATTAATTTATTATTATTCAATTAAATTAAATATTTTTAAAACCAAACGGGAAACTTTGAATTTTCTAAGTGATATTACTTTAACAATGCATAGGAAATGCATTTATGCTGATGAGAAAAGTTGCGCTGTTTTCCCAGTGGCGTCACAGTTAATTTATTATTATTGAATTAAATTAATTTTTTTCAAAACCAAACGGAAAATTTTGAATTTTCTAAGTGATATTACTTTACCAATGCATAGAAAATGCATTTATGCTAATGAGAAAAGTTGCGCTGTTTTCCCAGTGGCGTCACAATTAATTTATTATTATTGAATTAAATTACATATTTTTAAAACTAAACGGGAAACTTTGAATTTTCTAAGTGATATTACTTTAACAATGAATAGGAAATGCATTTATGCTAATGAGAAAAGTTGCGCTGTTTTCCCAGTGGCGTCACAATTAATTTATTATTATTGAATTAAATTAAATATTTTTAAAAATAAACGGAAAATATTGAATTTTCTGAGTGATATTACTTTAACAATAAATTGGAAATGCAATTATGCTAATGAGAAAAGTTGCGCTGTTTTCCCAGTGGCGTCACAATTAATTTATTATTATTGAATTAAATTAAATATTTTCAAAACCAAACGGGAAACTTTGAATTTTCTAAGTGATATTACTTTAACAATGAATAGGAAATGCATTTATGCTAATGAGAAAAGTTGCGCAGTTTTCCCAGTGGCGTCACAATTAATTTATTATTATTGAATTAAATTAAATATTTTTAAAACCAAACAGAAAATTTTGAATTTTCTAAGTGATATTACTTTAACAATGAATTGGAAATTCATTTATGCTAATGAGAAAAGTTGCGCTGTTTTCCCAGTGGCGTCACAATTAATTTATTATTATTGAATTAAATTAAATATTTTTAAAACTAAACGGGAAACTTTGAATTTTCTAAGTGATATTACTTTAACAATGCATAGGAAATGCATTTATGCTAATGAGAAAAGTTGCGCTGTTTTTCCCAGTAGCGTCACAATTAATTTATTATTATTGAATTAAATTAAATATTTTCAAAACCAAACAGAAAATTTAGAATTATCTAAGTGATATTACTGTAACAATGCATAGGAAATGCATTTATGCTAATGAGAAAAGTTTCGCTGTTTTCGCAGTGGCGTCACAATTAATTTATTATTATTTAATTAAATTAAATATTTTCAAAACCAAAAGAAAAATATTGAATTTTCTAAGCGATATTACTTTAACAATGCAAAGGAAATGCATTTATGATAATGAATAAAGTTGCGCTGTTTTCCTAGTGGCGTCACAATTAATTTATTATCATGTAATTAAATTAAATATTTTCTAAACAAACGAAAAATTTTGAATTTTCTAAGTGATATTACTTCAACAATGCATAGGAAATGCAATAATGCTAAAGAGATAAGTTGCGCTCTTTTCCCTGTGGCGTCACAATTAATTTATAATCATTCAATTATAATAAATATTTTCAAATCCAAATGGAAAATTTTGATTCTTTTAAGTGATATTACTTTAACACTGCATAATTCAATTCATAAATCAATTCTTCCAGAAAACATAATATGCTTAAATGCATTTACGTTTTTAACTAAATTATTAAATACATGTTTACCTTCATGTCAAACAAATATCTATAGATGTGATATATGTTCGCAAATAAAAATAAAGAATGAACATTTTATTTCTGTAGAATTTTCAAATTACAACATTCATAACTTAGAAAACATTTTACAACATAATTTAAGCACGGAATTTAAACAAAATTGCAGTTTGTGTAATAATAAATTATTATTTGAAACACAGTTAAACAATTTCATATTCATAGAACCCGTTAACACGGACAGTAAAACATTAATACAATGACTTGCTTCCAAGCAAGAATCATTGTTCAAGATCAAAAGAAGTAGAGGTTAATATGTTGCTATATACAATGTAGGGTGACCGACGGGAACCATCTGTTTTTGGGAATGATCACTGACGCCACTAGGAAAACAGCGCAACTTTTCTTAATAGCATAAATGCATTTCCTATGCATTGTTAAAGTAATATCACTTAGAAAACTCAAAATTTTGTGTTTGGTTTTGAAAATAATTAATTTAATTCAATAATAATAAATTCATTGTGACGCCACTGGGAAAACAGCACAACTTTTCTTATTAGCATAAATGCATTTCCTATGCATTGTTAAAGTGATATCACTTAGAAAATTTAAAATTTTCTGTTTGGTTTTAAAAATATTTAAGTTAATTAAATAATAATAAATTAATTGTGCCGCCACTGGGAAAACAGCGCACCTTTTCTCATTAGCATAAATGCATTTCCTATTCATTGTTAAAGTAATATCACTTAGAAAATTCAAAATTTTCCGTTTGGTTTTGAAAATATTTAATTTAATTCAATAATAATAAATTAATTGTGGCGCCACTGAGAAAACAGCGCAACTTTTCTCATTAGCATAAATGCATTTCCGATTCATTGTTAAAGTAATATCACTTAGAAAATTCAAAGTTTCCCGTTTGGTTTTGAAAATATTTAATTTAATTCAATAATAATAAATTAATTGTGACGCCACTGGGAAAACAGCGCAAATTTTCTCATTAGCATAAATGCATTTCCAATTCATTGTTAAAGTATTATCACTTAGAAAATTCAAAATTTTCCGTTTGGTTTTGAAAATATTTAATTTAATTCAATAATAATAAATTAATTGTGACGCCACTGGGAAAACAGCGCAACTTTTCTCATTAGCATAAATGCATTTCCTATTCATTGTTAAAGTAATATCACTTATAAAATTCAAAGTTTCCCGTTTAGTTTTAAAAATATTTAATTTAATTCAATAATAATAAATTAATTGTGACGCCACTGGGAAAACAGCGCAACTTTTCTCATTAGCATAAATACATTTCTTATTCATTCTTAAAGTAATATCAATTAGAAAATTCAAAGTTTCCTGTTTGGTTTTGAAAATATTTAATTTAATTCAATAATAATAAATTAATTGTGACGCCACTGGGAAAACAGCGCAACCTTTCTTATTAGCATAAATGCATTTCCTATTCATTGTTAAAATAATATCACTTAGAAAATTTAAAGTTTCCCGTTTGGTTTTGAAAATATTTAATTTAATTCAATAATAATAAATTAATTGTGACGCCACTGGGAAAACAGCGAAACTTTTCTTATTAGCATAAATGCATTTTCTATGCATTGTTAAAGTAATATCACTGAAAATTCAAAATTTTCTGTTTGGTTTGGAAAATATTTAATTTAATTCAATAATAATAAATTAATTGTGACGCCACTGGGAAAACAGCGCAACCTTTCTCATTAGCATAAATGCATTTCTTATTCATTGTTAAAGTAATATCACTTAGAAAATTAAAAGTTTCCCGTTTGGTTTTGAAAATATTTAATTTAATTCAATAATAATAAATTAATTGTGACGTTACTGGGAAAACAGCGCAACTTTTCTAATTAGCATAAATGCATTTCCTATGCATTGTTAAAGTAATATCACTTAGAAAATTCAAAGTTTCCCGTTTGGTTTTAAAAATATTTAATTTAATTGAATAATAATAAATTAATTGTGACGCCACTGGGAAAACAGCGCAACTTTTCTTATTAGTATAAATGCATTTCCTATGCATTGCTAAAGTAATATCACTTAGAAAATTCAAAATTTTCTGTTTGGTTTTGAAAATATTTAATTAAATTCAATAATAATAAATTAATTGTGACGCCACTGGGAAAACAGCGCAACTTTTCTCATTAGCATAAATGCATTTCCTATTCATTGTTAAAGTAATATCACTTAGAAAATTAAAAGTTTCCCGTTTGGTTTTGACAATATTTAATTTAATTCAATAATAATAAATTAATTGTGACGCCACTGGGAAAACAGCGCAACTTTTCTCATTAGCATAAATGCATTTCCTATGCATTGTTAAAGTAATATCACTTAGAAAATTCAAAGTTTCCCGTTTGGTTTTAAATATATTTAATTTAATTGAATAATAATAAATTAATTGTGACGCCACTGGGAAAACAGCGCAACTTTTCTTATTAGCATAAATGCATTTCCTATGCATTGCTAAAGTAATATCACTTGGAAAATTCAAAATTTTTTGTTTGGTTTTGAAAATATTTAATTAAATTCAATAATAATAAATTAATTGTGACGCCACTGGGAAAACAGCGCAACTTTTCTCATTAGCATAAATGCATTTCCTATTCATTGTTAAAGTAATATCACTTAGAAAATTCAAAGTTTCCCGTTTAGTTTTAAAAATATTTAATTTAATTCAATAATAATAAATTAATTGTGACGCCACTGGGAAAACAGCGCAACTTTTCTTATTAGCATAAATGCATTTCCAATTCATTGTTAAAGTAATATCACTTAGAAAATTTAAAATTTTCTGTTTGGTTTTAAAAATATTTAATTTAATTCAATAATAATAAATTAATTGTGACGCCACTGGGAAAACAGCGCAACTTTTCTCATTAGCATAAATGCATTTCCTATTCATTGTTAAAGTAATATCACTTAGAAAATTCAAAGTTTCCCGTTTGGTTTTGAAAATATTTAATTTAGTTCAATAATAATAAATTAATTGTGACGCCACTGGGAAAACAGCGCAACTTTTATCATTAGCATAAATGCATTTTTTATGCATTGTTAAAGTAATATCACTTAGAAAATTCAAAATTTTCCGTTTGGTTTTGAAAAAAATTAATTTAATTCACTAATAATAAATTAACTGTGACGCCACTGGGAAAACAGCGCAACTTTTCTCATTAGCATAAATGCATTTCCTATGCATTGTTAAAGTAATATCACTTAGAAAATTTAAAGTTTCCCGTTTGGTTTTAAAAATATTTAATTTAATTGAATAATAATAAATTAATTGTGACGCCACTGGGAAAACAGCGCAACTTTTCTTATTAGCATAAATGCATTTCCTATGCATTGCTAAAGTAATATCACTTAGAAAATTCAAAATTTTCCGTTTGGTTTTGAAAATATTTAATTTAATTCAATAATAATAAATTAATTGTGACGCCACTGGGAAAACAGCGCAACTTTTCTCATTAGCATAAATGCATTTCCTATGCATTGTTTAAGTAATATCACTTAGAAAATTCAAAATTTGCCGTTTGGTTTGAAAAATATTTAATTTAATTAAATAATAATAAATTAATTGTGACGCCACTGGGAAAAGAGCGCAACTTTTCTTATTGGCATTGATGCATTTCTTATGCATTGTTTAATTAAAATCACTTAAAAAATTTAAATTTTCATGTTTGGTTTTGAAAATATTTAATTAAATTAAATAATAAATTATTTGTAACGCTACTGGGAAAACAACGCAACTTTTGTAATCAGCAGAAATGCATTTTAAATACATTGTTAAAGTTATATTTATTAATTGAATCGAATTATTGTTATTTGTTTTGGAAATAAACTTATTTAAGTAATATTAAAAATATATATTTCCACCATGATACGGCACTGGAATAAATATGCAAATATTATAGAAAATTACTGTTTTGGTTGTATAATGTATGCTTTTCGACGAAGAAGGACAGTGGTTGTGAGTTAAGTATGTTTATTGTATTACTCTTCTGTAGTTGCATGGAGATCATGGGAATACGCGCACTGGATTCGAGTATATATAAAATATGCCATAACTTTTTCATGAGAAGTGATATTGAAGAAATTTCGATGGCGCAAGTGAGCGCAACTTCTAAGCTTTGTGTACAATGCAATAAAACTTAAAAAATGTAAAGTGGGGGGGCTGGCACCCTCCTTTATTTCGTTTATAGGGGGTGTATTTTTGCAGCGCAACTTGTAAAATTAGGTGGTATCGACAGCGCAAGTTCCATAGAATGTATTTATGAAAGAAAAAGTTAAAAATTCCGAGATGGGGGGGCTGGCGTCAACTTAGCCCCCCCTGTTTTCAAACCGCTATAACTTTCTACCCTTAACAGCGCAAGTTTTAATATTTGGGCGCAAGTGAGCGCAAGTTAAGACCTTTCGGGCGCAATATTTTTTATTTGAAAATTTTGAGTTGGGGGGGCCAAGTTGACAGACCCTCCACGAACGAGCAGAACTCAGCTTGTGAAACCGCAAAAGAAATATAATTTATGAGTGATGAACATTATAATTCCGAAAACAATCTAATTTAATATTTTCATCAAAATCCAGACGCTTCATTAAAATTTACATCAAAGAGCATCCTCAATCCGCTCCATTTTTCTCTCATTAAATTCCATTAAAATAAGTCTTCACTTTCTTATTAAAAAAAAGAAAAAAGAAGCGAAAAAGCAAAACAAACAACTCAGTTCCAGTCGTGGAATTAATGTCCGGATGCGCGCGCGCGATTATTTAATAATGTAGCGGTGAAAAAAAAAAGATCAGACGCTGAGGAAAGAAACCCGAAAAGGGACTGAAGTAGGGTGGGCACAAAAGGACAAGACGGTCGATAAAGTAATTTTCAGGTGTGCACGCGGCGAGGAGGCCCCTTTATACCGCAGACAACAAACATGCTGATGATAAATAACGGGAGGGTTTATTAAAGGAACGAGCCAGAGCGGGGAAGGACTTCATTTCTCGACTCCGGCGAAGAGTTAATTATGTTTAAGAGAGTGTAAATAGAAATGATAAATAAGTCAAGTTTTCAACAATAGTAGGTCATAATATTTTTTTATATGTATTTTGATGTATCGTGCGTTGGCCTTAAGTTTTAAATTAGATTGGCATTACTGACTGTCAACACATAATTTAGCATAACCTCAAATTTATTCCATCATTCCATCAGCATTTTGAGCAACCGCACAAAAAAATGTCGCCTACTCTAAATCATAATTTAAATGATCGCACTGTATTACCTTTAGCCATGAGTGGTGAAGACAGTTCGATGGACTGAGAGTTAATTATGTTTAGAAGAGTGTAAATAGAAATGGTAAATAAGTCAAGTATTCAACGATAGTCGCTGATAATATTTTTTAAATTCTATTTTAATGTATTATATTTGAATTCCTGATTCAATACAATTAATTCATTTGAGGATATTCAAATAAAATCACACGTGCAATCTATTTGTTCTTTTATCTTTATTCTACTTCTTACACAAATGTGGATATTCCATAAATATAAAACATATCGGCCATTCTATAAATAAGTGCACAATTTTTGGGGGTACATCAGAGATTTTAGCGAATTTTACATATATTATAAAGGCTATCAAGACATGGTTTTTGGTTGTTACTAGAGGTTAAACAAATGATTGTTTCAAAAATTATAACAATATAAACTTTTAGTACACTTTTATTTTGAACACAAAAATATCGTAAACCGTTACCTATACAAAAAAAGTTATTCTATACCTTTTTATGCTTAAATTTTCAAAGTTTAAAATAATATTTTTTCCAAAACGAAAAAACTTTATTTAGATAGATTCTTTTTAATAAATAAAACAAATCTCATAAAATAATCAAATACTCATGTTTTAATTTTCTTGAAAAAAATATATATTATACCCCAATCCTTCCTAAGAATATTTCCGATTTCAAAAAGATGGGCACTTTAAAACTTTTTGAGATATGATTTTTTTACCCGAGCAAATCTCACAAAATAATCAAATACTCATGTTTTAATTTTCTTGAAGAAATATATGTTATACCCCAATCCTTTCTAAGAATATTTCCGTTTTCAAAAAGATGGGCACTTTAAAACTTTTTAAGATATGATTTTTTTACCCGAGCGGTGCATTGACGCGAGGCGCTCACCGCGATCCGAGCCATTACACCATTAGCGGGACCGCCTCATGTCAATGTAGCGCTCGGGTAAAAAAAATCATATCTCAAAAAGTTTTAAGGTGCCCATACTTTTGAAAACGGTAAAATTCTGAGGAAGGATCAGGGTACAACATATTTTTTTTTAAGAAAATGAAAACATGAGTATTTGGTTATTGTTTGAGATGTTTTATTTATTAAAAAAATCTATATAAATAAAGTTTTTTCGTTTTGTAAAAAAATGTATTTTAAACTTTGAACATTTAAGCACAAAAAGTTCAGAATAATTTTTTTGTATAGGTAACGGTTTACGATATTTTTGAGTCAAAATAAAAGTGTACTAAAAGTTTATATTGTTATAACTTTTGACACAATAAATCGTTTAACCTCTAGTAACAACCAAAAGCCATGTCTTGATAGTCTTTATAATATATGTGAAATTCGCTAAAATCCCTGATGTACCCCCAAAAAATCTGCACTTATTTATGGAATGGCCGATATGCATTTTTTATGATATTTATCTTATTCCATTGCGCGTTTTGTGTTCTAAAAATGCGCTTTTGTTTCTTATATCTAATATAAAATTGAAAGGGTTCTTAATATTTCAGCCCGCCGAATCGATTTCCTCCGTGTAATAATAATAATAATAGACCACCGCACACTTTTTATAACGCTAGCGTTTGCCAGCCAGACGGAAAATAAAAAGTATCCTGAGATTTACATAGTCTGTCCGCTCCCGGCGCATCCACCAAAATTCGACGGTGTAATTTGTCTTACGGTTTTGTTGAATTTTATTATTTCCTCCATAGGTTTTTTTTGATTATTTGTAAAATTGTATCCCAGATAAATATTATTAATAATCAACACTAGTATTGTTTTAAATGTTACTATGTAGTAATTCATATTAACCCATTGAAAGTACTGTGATGGCTACATAATTCTTTTTACGTTAATTTATTTATTTATTTGACGCCAAAACAACATTTTACATCGATTACATTAATACACATATACCTAAAAAGAACATTTTATATGGATAGCATTAATGTACATAAACTAAACTTGAATTTAAAAATGACAAGAACAAACAAAATGCCGAGCGACCGATTTAATGTTTGTTTACAGAGTTGCAAATTCTTACAATCGGGCTAAACATATTATAGGATGTACGACAGAATGGAATATGTAATAACTGCAAGTTACGTGTGGAATACTGTGGTATATTCAATGAAAAACATTTTAAGCACTCAGATGAGGTTATAAAATTATTCAAAACTTTATATGAGAAGCTAATGTCATAGAATTCACGTCTTTTAGATAGTCTACTTAAATTTACATAAGATCTCACTTGGTCTACATTCAGAAATATATTATGAAAACATAATTTAAATCTGATGTATTTCAAAAATGTAATTTGTACATATTCCAGTCTGTCTATGTAACAGTTGAAGTGTGGTGACCAAATAATATTACAATATTCTAATATTGACCGAACTAATGTTACGACGAGAGTAGTTAAGTACACCTTTTAGAAAAAACAATTCAAACATAAGTTGTTTCTTTTTAAAATACCTATCCAACAATACCCCATACGACCTAGGTTTAAATTCTAAAGTTAAGTGCAGTTACGCTCACTTCCGGAAGTCGAAATCACCTCCATTACATTTTTTAGGTAGGCATTGGTAATACTTGTTACCAAGTAGGGCCTGGGACGGGTTACTAAATAAGTTTACTTGATAAATTGTATAGTTTTAACCTGACTTGAAAATGTGTAAAGAATTATATAAGCATTCTGTTATATAAATATTTTGATTATTAGTACTGGATGATTTAAATTAAATTTAAATTTAAACACTTGGTTTGTTTCACTTATTTAAATAAGTGAAACAAACCAAGTGTTTAAATATAAATTTAATTTAAATCATCCAATATTAGATTCAAAAATGTTTCACCACGGGTTAAGTGAAAAATTAATTAAAGATATTTTTTGGATTGATTGAGTTACTTGAAGATAATTATACTTTGATTAAAAAACACTTAGAACCTTTCTTCGATACTTTATTTTGTAACCAAATGTACATTTCGGACACGAAGTGTCCATTATCAATAGTTTGATACGAATACGAAAAATATACATTTTACACTGATATATATATATACACTAAAAATGAGGGAATTAGAGGTTGTCGGTAGGGGGTGTGGTTATAGTGGTAATTTATTTATTTATTTATTTGTACGGAAATCTCCATTTTACATTAAATATATATATATAATAATAAATGTGTGTAAATTAAACATATAACAAATAATACAATGCACATGATAGTTATAAAATTCAAGTTACAATTAGCTAATAAATACAATTAAAAAACAACTACAAGATCAATAAACGAAAGGTGGTGCTTAAACATATTGTAAAAATTACAAAATATTAAAAAGTTTGGAAATGTATTTAGTATATTACAATATTTCATTATGCGACAAACAGGATTATTAGAGGCATAATTTGTGCGATGTAATAAACTAATTTTAGCCGAAAAAAGGTTATCTGTGGGTAAGTAGGTACGTGTTTGATGGGGATTCCAAGGGATTAGGAAAACACCCGAGTTTCAGGTGGACACACTAAATCTAATAAAACATTTTCGAGCGGACTTAAATCGAAATTTAACAGTAGGTTTTCTTGTTTTTTCATTTGAATTGCATCCAACATATTTAAATGATAGTGTGTAGAATGTTTCAATAATTTTACGTTTTCTAAAATGAACTTATGGCCCGTTTCAATTGCATGGTTAGCGACCGTAGATTTATCCGGATTCAAGTGTTTAATATGTGAGACATGTTCCTTGAATCTAGTTTGAATGGTTCTTTGTGTTTGGAATTCCCATCAAACACGTACCTACTTACCCACAGATAACCTTTTTTCGGCTAAAATTAGTTTATTACCACCATAACCACACCCCCTACCGACACCCTTTAATTCCCTCATTTTTTAGTGTATATATATCAGTGTAAAATGTATATTTTTCGTATTAGTATCAAACCATTGATAATGGACACTTTTTTTTTTTTTTTTTTTGAGAATTTAGAATTTTATTTCAAAAACAATTACATATAAAATTACATGTTTTTTTTTTTTTTTTATAGTATGCATGTAGGTAAATAATTTGTAATTGTAGTTGATGAGGTTCCTTCCTTTTTTCCTCGCCTCGTGATTCCAGGATGAGAGATCCGATCTCGGGCTAGCGGTATTATAGGATGTCTGTGTGTTAATGTATTTGTGTATTCTGTTTAGTTGATATCGTTGTTTAGTAGTTTGTTTTTTATTTTTCGTGTCCGAAATGTACATTTGGTTACAAAATAAAGTATTGAAGAAAGGTTCTAAGTGTTTTTTAATCAAAGTAAAGATATGGATCTTACATCTTACATTTAATTGTGTGACTAGTTTCGACTATCTAGTAGTCATTCTCAAACTAAAGTAAATACAAATTACACGTTAAAAACTATTTATACGGCTTCGAAGAGAGGGGTGTACATTAGGTCAACCTGATCATTAAGAAGGGAAATTCCGGGATTAATTCGGGCCTTGTGTATTTCTAGTGCTTCCAGTAAATCCATTTTACGACCTTTTTCGGCAAAATGGATTACTGAAAGTACATCCTCGCCAAAAGTGTGATTCTCTTCTAAAAGATGGTTAGCATAGGTAGAACTATTATGTTTTAATCTAAAGGCTCGCTCGTGTTCTTTCAACCTTATTTCGATTCTACGACCAGATTGTCCAATGTACACACCTTTACAATTTTCGCAGTTCAATTTATAAATGCCTGATCTAACTAGGGGATTAAGTTTTGTTTTTGGGTTGAAAATTATATTATTAAATTTATGGGGCGTTTTTAATATTACATTAATGTTACATTTTTTAAGGATGTTTTTAATTTTACAACTTATTGTACCATAGTAGCTGATTGTTTTAAAATGTTGATTATCTATTGACCTAATTCTAGGGTAGAAGAATTTCTGCACCTCTTTCATTTCATAATTATGAATTAAATTGTCTATTAGTGAAGCTGTGTAGCCATTATTCAATGCTATTTCCTTTATTGTATTGATCTCTTTCTTTCTATCATTTATATTTAGCGGAATTTTAAATGCTCTATTTATCATTGTATAGAAACTAGCTTTTTTATGAATTTGTGGGTGGCGGGAGTGGTTAGGGATAACGGAATCAGTATAGGTCGGTTTTCTATATATATTAAAATTTAATTTGTTGTTAATTTTTGTAATGGTTAGGTCTAGAAAATTAATTTTGTTATCGGTTTCTGTTTCTACTGTAAAAGTTATTGAAGAGTGTATTGTGTTAAGGAAATTGAGGAATTGCTGGAGTTGTCTATCTGTACCTTTAAAGAATGCTAGAACATCGTCTACATATCTAAACCAATGAAATATGTGTTTTTTACCTAACGTGGAATTCAAAATGGTATTTGTAATATTGTTCATGAATATTTCAGCTAGCAATGGGCTCAGCGGGGACCCCATTGCTAAGCCTTCATGTTGACTGTAAAATTTATTGTTAAATGAAAAATAGTTTGATTTAATTATTAAATCTAATAATGATACGAAATCTGATTTTACTATGGGGTTAACATTACTTTTATCTAAGTGTTTAATGATTAGGTCCATGCAATCGGCGGGTGGGATTTTTGCAAACATGTTGGAGACATCAAAGGAAACAAGTTTACAATTACTCTCTAATGTTACGTTTTCTAGTGACTTTGTTAGTTCTACAGAATTTTTAATAGAATGGGGGTCGCTAAAGTTAGTGGTAGTGTTAAAAATGGAATTTAGTTCTATTGTAATATGACGTGTTGGTGAATTTATATAGGACACTACGGGGCGTATGGGAATGTTGTCTTTGTGAATTTTTGTGAGGCCATAGAGTCTAGGTGCTGTAGGGTACATAGGAATTAATTTATATTTATCAGAGGGTGAAAAGAGGGAATTAGGATTAGTGATAAATGTTCTGATTTCTTTTTGAAGTTGTGTTGTAGGATCTTTTTTAATTTCTTGGATATTAGATGAAGAAATAAATTTTTCTACTTTGTTTAAATAATCGAAATAAGGTTGAAAGAACACGAGCGAGCCATTAGATTAAAACATAATAGTTCTACCTATGCTAACCATCTTTTAGAAGAGAATCACACTTTTGGCGAGGATGTACTTTAAGTAATCCATTTTGCCGAAAAAGGTCGTAAAATGGATTTACTGGAAGCACTAGAAATACACAAGGCCCGAATTAATCCCGGAATTTCCCTTCTTAATGACCAGGTTGACCTAATGTACACCCCTCTCTTCGAAGCCGTATAAATAGTTTTTAACGTGTAATTTGTATTTACTTTAGTTTGAGAATGACTACTAGATAGTCGAAACTAGTCACACAATTAAATGTAAGATCCAGTGGTTAAATAAAGTAAAAAGTGTTTTATTTACAAGTGTATTTAAGATGTACCACAAAGTGAATGCCTACAACACCAAACAATTAAAGATATTTTGATTATTACTCACTGTCAAAACAGTTTCATCTCGTTCCATCTCTAGGCAACTGAGCTTTCGTTAGAAAGAAAAGTCTTTCCAAAAATTTCAAACAACTAGTGGTGTTACATGTGATAATTGAATTCTGATGAATATAATATATCAGGGAGAAGAATTTTGGTCCTCTCTCAGTTTCCTTATCAAACGCTAAGTGCGCGTTTTCTCCCTTCTGCAAGCGATATTACCGATCCGATAATAACGACGAGAAGGCAAGTCGTCACAGCCATCATCATTTCCATGAGAGATCTTCGCCCTTTACACCCTTTACGTCCTCCGCAACCCTCCCGCCAATTCCTCTAATTACATTTCTGGTGACGGTGCCTGGCATGCCAAATCCAAAGGGCACCGCCGCCATCACCGTGACGTGACTCCAAGTCGACAGCTCGACTAAGAAGACGACTCAATCAGGGAGGCATCTCACGTCTCGCGAGGTCTGGGGGGGGGGGGATGAATAGTTCCGGATTTAAAGGGATCCTTCAAGAACTCTGAATCCCCTATTCGTAATCAAGACATTATTCAACGCGATAGAACTTCAACAATCCCCCGGGTTCAATCTTCTTATTATTGTTGGATGTCAACAATGTGATCATTTAATTTTAGAAGAAATAAAAACTAGATTAATTAATACTTCACATACAGCGAATTTGTTATTTAGGTATACATTACATATCCTAACGCACACTCTGTAAATGTCCATGCTTTTATAAAAGTGTTCAGTTCGAAACTTCTAACGAGTGTTAACCTAGCAGGTTAAGCATGAAGTAAAATTTCGAGTTTAGAAAAGCCTGAAAATTTGGATTTGAAAGGGCGTGCGCGCGAGCGAAGCGAGTCGCACCCCGGCAAATCCAAATTTTTAGACCTTTCTAAACTCGAAATTCTACTTCATGCACCACGCGTATAAAACACTAAAATATTGTGAAATTTACGTATATTTCAACCTCACTTGAAATCAGTGCTTTATGCGCGTGGCGCATGAAGTAAAATTTCGAGCTTAGAAAAGCCCAGAAAATTTGTCTCGGGTCGCTGCGCGACCCTCGACAAATTTTCACGGGGCTTTTCTAAACTCGAAATTTTACTTCATGCTTAGTCTGGGAGTGGAAAACACTCGTTTGAAGCTTTAAATTAAAATCTATAAAAATGTATTATAGAGTTTTTCTTTATAGTATACGTTTCCCAAATTCGGCCTATTTTCTTTAAATCTTTAGATAATCGTTGTTATTTTTTTTACAGTTTAATTTAAAGCTGCAAATGAGTGTTTTCTACTCCCAGACTAAGCATGAAGTAAAATTTCGAGTTTAGAAAAGCCCCGTGAAAATTTGTCGAGGGTCGCGCAGCGACCCGAGACAAATTTTCACGGGGCTTTTCTAAATTCGAAATTTTACTTCATGCGCTACGCGTATAAATCATTAAAATATTGTAAAATTGACGTATATTTGAACTTCACTTGAAATCAGTTTATTATACGCGTGGCGCATGAAGTAAAATTTCGAGTTTAGAAAAGCCCAGAAAATTTGTCTCGGGTCGCTGCGCGACCCTCGACAAATTTTCACGGGGCTTTTCTAAACTCGAAATTTTACTTCATGCTTAGTCTGGGAGTGGAAAACACTCGTTTGAAGCTTTAAATTAAAATCTATAAAAAAGTTTTATTTAGTTTTTCTTGAAAGTAAACGTATTTCAAATTCGGCTTATTTTCTTTAAATCTTTAGATATTCGTTGTTATTTTCTATAGAGTTTAATTTAAAGTTTCAAACGAGTGTTTTCCACTCCCAGGCTAAGCATGAAGTAAAATTTCGAGTTTAGAAAAGCCCCGTGAAAATTTGTCGAGGGTCGCGCAGCGACCCGAGACAAATTTTCTGGGCTTTTCTAAACTCGAAATTTTACTTCATGCGCCACGCGTAAAAAACATTAAAATATTGTAAAATTGATATATATTTGAACTTCGCTTGAAATCAGTGTATTATACGCGTGGCGCATGAAGTAAAATTTCGAGTTTAGAAAAGCCCAGAAATTTTGTCTCGGGTCGCTGCGCGACCCTCGACAAATTTTCACGGGGCTTTTCTAAACTCGAAATTTCACTTCATGCTTAGCCTGGGAGTGGAAAACACTCGTTTAAAGCTTTAAATTAAAATCTATAAAAAAGTTTTATTTAGTTTTTCTGTTGGATAAAATCGCTAAGCTCTGGCGAGCATTTTTATATTGTTTATATTTAGTTGAATGTCATAAGTGATTTTGTAAAAAAGTTGTTCTGTCAACATACTAGAACGGAGAGAAATAAACACATTTATCATAATCCATTCTACTAATTAAAGTCTACGGGAATATCTTTCAATAGGTCATAGGCCCAGGATAACGTTAAATAAGAGAAGTGAAGGATTGATTTGATTTATTCGTGGAACAAGAATAAATAACGTGCATTAAGGAAAATTATCGCTTGAAGGAAAAAGAGATGGCTTCTTCAAACAGTGTGAGGATTGAACTCTTAAACAAGGATAATTATGATACATGGAAGATTCAAATGGAAGCTCTCCTGATAAAGAATGATGCTTGGTCATACGTCATCGGAGTAAAACGGAAGCCCGATCTCGTCGCTGGTGATAGTGCGTCGGCTGAAGAAATCGCAAGATGGGAAACAGAAGATCGAAAAGCAAAATCGGACGTGATTTTGTCGATAAACCCAACCGAGCTTAAGCAGATCAAGAACTGCGTTACATCAAACGAGGTATGGAAAAAATTTAAAAAAATATCTACCAATCTCGTGGACCAGCCAGAAAGGCAACGCTGTAGAAAAGATTAACTTTGCATCGGATGGAGGATAACGAAGAGATTGGTGATCATCTTCGGAAATTTTTCGACCCGCTAGATAAATTGAGTGAAACGGATATCGAGGTAAATCCAGATCTGTTAACAATCATGTTATTGTATTAGCTGGAAACCCGGCCAAAACGGCGATAGTCCCCTTCACCAGGAGACGAAAAACCGATGACATAACATCGCTACGCATGTATGAAATGGAAGTCCCAATCAAAAATGAAGTAAAATATCTAGGGGTCATACTTGATACCAGATTGAACTTCAACTTCCACCTGGAGAACATCAGCAAAAGGGCCATGAGAGGACTTTTTGCGACCAGGAAAATGGTAGGATGCACATGGGGACTGAGACCCAGTATGACCAAATGGCTATACACCGTGGTCATAAGACCCATAGTGACATACGCGGCGCTCGCTTGGGGAGAAAAAACCCAAACCAAGAGCGCAGCCGTAAAACTCGAAAGAGTGCAACGACAGGCGTGTCTGCTGATTACTGGGGCAATGAGAACAACGCCCACAGCAGCCATGGAACACATTATCGCTTCCACCACTACATCTATATGTTATGATGGAAGCCAGACAGGCAGCCTACAGACTGCACATAAATGGACACACTTTAAATGTAGGGTCATCTAGACCGGAAACATTTAAAGTGCTACAAGAAGAAGAAATCCTAAAAATGAGGTCCGATTTCACTAAAATCGTACACCCATCCCGCAGATTCAAAATAATCATACCACAGCGGAGTGAATGGACAAATGGAACATACCCGGGAACGAGTAAAGGAACCATCTGGTACACAGACGGGTCCAAAAACACTAAAGGAACCGGGGCTGGTATCTATGGAGGCTGTAACCGGAGCAAACAATTCACGGTTGCTCTGGGGAAACATGCCTCCATCTTCCAGGCTGAAGTGGCCGCCATTGACTGGTGTGCCCACCACATAATGGAGTCTGGACTCAACAAAGGACCAATTACCATTATGTCGGACAGCCAGGCAGCCCTAAAAGCGCTAGCCTCGCCGATAGTTCAGTCCAGACTGGTTATAGACTGCATAAACAGGCTGGACGCACTGGCGACAACAACAAAAACACAGCTAGTATGTATACCCAAGGACCAAGGAATTATTGGACACTTGGGGGCCGACTTGCTGGCCAAACAAGGGGCAACAGGTGAATTTATAGGACCTGAACCCGCTTTCGGAATACCACATGAAACCGGAAAGGAAATAATCCGACGCAAGTTAGCAGAGGAGCATACAAAGGCATGGCACAACCAAATGGGAATGAGGCACACGAGACTCTTCCTAGATGGCCCGGTACCTGATAGCGCATTAGCGCTGTCAGGACTGAGCAGAATGAAACTAAGGAAAATCACAGGACTAGTTACTGGGCACTGTGACCTGAATAAGCACAAACATAGGATGGGTCTACTGTGCACATGCGAAGCCTATAAACGGCAACGCACGGAGCAACTCGGGAAGCCCGTGCTTCCTGAAGAACAGCTCAAGAACATCCCCTGGCCCAAACTCCTGGACTTCTTAGAAGACACAGGAATATACAGGGAGTAAAATAACCAGAGGAGCACAAAAGGACCACGGAGACCGTAGTGCAGGGACGCTAAGCGATACCACCTCATGTGGAAAAAAAAATGTTATTGTATAATCTTCCTCCAAGTTTTGAAAATTTCCGATGTGCAATCGAGTCGCGCGACGACTTACCGACACCGGAAGCCCTGAGGGTAAAGATCGTGGAAGAGGCTGAAGCACGAAAGAATGACACTCGAATAACCTCATCGGACGCGATGTTCGTGAAGAAGAAATTTGATAAACGGCGGAATTCAAACTCCAAAAACGGTGGATCGAACGAAAAACAAAAACAGTTTTTCAATTTTAAGTGTCATCGCTGCGGAAGGAAAAGAGACAACTCTGCGGATTGCAATAGTGCGAGTTCAGCAAAAACCGTGAGTTTCTACGCCATGGGAGAACACTCTGAGCAAGTTTTTAGAGCAAAATCGACACATCTCGACAAAAATTGGTGTATCGACAGTGGCTGCACGTCACACTTATGTAAAAATGAAGGAAATTTTGTGACGATATCTGAAACGAGAAATCAGAAGTTGAATTTAGCTAGCAACGCTTCAACGGAAATAAAGTATCGAGGAACAGTTTGTATTGCAAGCGAATTCAAAGGGAAATCAAAGAAAGTTGATCTTCAGGATGTTTTCTACGTGCCAGATCTCCGCACAAATTTATTATCCGTTGGAAAAATCACTGATCGAGGATTCGAAGTATCTTTCAAAAGGAATAACGCCTCGATTATCGATAAACATGGCAACGCAGTGCTACAAGCAAAGCGAATCGACGGATTATATTTCATAAAAGAAACTGAAGATCTGTCATGCGTTAACAGAATCGACGTTTAATGCAACTACTGATTGGCATCGTAGAATGGGACATCTGAACGTACGCGATCTGGTAAATGGCAGTAAAAGCGGAGCTGTTCTCGGAATGAAGCTGACCGAATTAAAAGAAAATTTGGAATGTGATATTTGTCTAAAAGGAAAGATGACGAGGTCACCGTTTCCTAAGAAATCTGACAGAGGTTCCGAACTTCTAGAAATTGATGTATGTGGACCGATGAGAGTCAAGTCGAACGGAAAGGCTCGATATTTCGTTACATTCATTGACGATTATTCAAAATGGTGCGAAATACGAATGATCAAGACCAAGGACGAAGTTTTCAAGGTTTTCAAAGATTTTAAAGCGCTCGTTGAAACCCAAACACAAAGAAAAATTAAATTCTTGCAAACCGACAACGGCCGGGAATATATTAATAAAGAATTTGAAGATTTCTTGAAGCAAAATGGAATAATGAGACGCTTAACCGTAACACATACCCCTGAACAAAATGGAGTAGCAGAACGCAAGAATCGAACTCTGGTAGAGATGACGCGATGTTTGTTGCTTCAATCAAATTTGCCTCATTCGTTCTGGGGAGAAGCCGCGAATACGGCAAACTACATAAGAAATAGATGTCCGTCGGGATCTTTAACTGGAAAGACTCCTTTCGAAAAATGGACCGGGAAAGCACCAAACGTAAGTTATTTTAGACATTTTGATTGAATCCATAAATTGTCCAGTTTTAGCTTACGCAGATGATATTAAAATATATAATGTCATCAACAATCAAAACGACTGTGTTACTTTGCAGAGAAATTTGGATATAATAAGTGGTTGGTGTAACAATAACGGCCTGTCTCTTAACGTTAGTAAGTGTGTCACTATTTCATATACGAAAAAATCCAATCCCATTAATCATCAATATTGGGTAGATGGTGCCTCCATAAAACGAGACCAAATTTTCAAAGATCTTGGTATTACGTTTGATCACAGGTTGTCATTCACTAATCATATTTACAACGTCACCTCATCAGCTTTCAAGATGCTTGGCTTTGTAATTAGGACTTGCAAGTATTTTAATGATACTGATTTGATCAGGGTATTATACTGTGCCTTAGTTAGAAGCCGCTTAGAGTACGGTTCCATAATTTTTTATCCATATTACACAAATCAATCCATCTTGCTAGAACGTGTACAAAAACGTTTTCTAAAATATTTAAATTTTAAGTTAACTGGTATATATCCTGATTATCTCACTGACTACAGCACTTTATTATCTATACACAGTATGATATCTTTGGCTGATCGTCGTAAGTTAGCTAGTAGTACATTCATGTTCAAATTAGTTCATAATATAATAGATGTTCCTCAATTACTCTCTATGATACCTTTTAATACGCCACGTATAGTTTCGCGGCAAAGTAGTTCGTTTCTATTACCAAGAGTTAATACCAATATACTACTAAAAGCGCCAATATATCACATGTCTATTAATGCTAATTCGCGTTTTACTGATATATTTTGTAATATTGTAAATCTTTAATTATACCAACTTTTGTATATTTTACACCATTTTATATATAATTTTGTTAACTGTATGTATTGTATGATTTTGTCCGATTTGTGGTTTTTCCGTGGACAATAAAGTATATTATTATTATTATTATTATTATTAAAGTGTTCACGTTTAATCGAAAACCTCGAATCTCGATCGAAGCGAGGAATTTTCGTCGGCTATTCAGAAACGTCAAAAGCCTACAGAGTATGGATTACGGAAGAACAGAAAATCGATATCACGCGAGATGTAAGATTTAAAGAAAACTCAACGATCTCATCTGAAAAGAAAAATGAAGAGTTTTATCAAACAAACGAAGAAGTCTCGAAAGTGAGAGAAATCGAATTCGAAAGGCAAAGAATTGCGGAAAATGAAATCGTAAGATATAACGAAGATTTAGATCAAATCGAAAAAGAAGAAGACGGAAACCATGGAACCAAGGAAAGACAACAAGAGAGTAACGACGAAGACGCAGTTCCAGAATGCCCAAAAAGAGGACCAGGAAGACCAAACAAAAATAACTACTGGATTAAGGGACAACACCACTGTGACGGCTTCAAAAAATCGATTTTTTGAAAACCATCTAGAAAAATCTAAAATACATTTAAGAATAGAATGCCGTTGGTCCCAGGTCGAGAAAATTATTATTTTCGGAGATATTAAATATTTTGTGGAGTGGTGCAGCGCTCCGTGACGCTCGGCGTCCCGCGCCGCCTCAGGTGGCGATAGTTAAAAAAAAATTAAGGCCGGTATAGGGATAGCGTCATAGCGACAGTTTATGAATAGAAACCACGCTATTCGCATCTAAACGCTCCGAATCGTTTCGTTTATAAATATCGAACGCTCAGAATTATTCTTTGCACATCGAAATGAACAACGAGAAAGTGTACATGGGGGCAAACAAATCATCGATATTGCCGCTGATATCGCGGTATTATTATTCAACGATGGCCTGAGAAGCCTCATGAAAGTTATGGAGACGTTGGGGGTAACCATCGGCCCAAATTGTTTCAATTTTTGCGTTGAAACCGACGCAGCGCGGATCGAGCAGGCGGAGCGCTCGCTCACGGATGCTGCAAAAGAGGCAAGAAAAGCCTCTACAAGTTCGAGAAAAGATGCTGGGGACCTTGATTTGCTTCTTGAAGGCCAGCTATATGGTGCCGGAATCGCTGATTACGTAAAAAATTTGTTTTCCAATTTATCACATAAATTAACAAACTTCAAACTTTGAATGCGTTTTTCTCAAAACCACTTTTTTGAGTGCGGCACGCAGCAGAACTCGAGCAATTTTTATCCGATCGACTTCAAATTTGGACTGAATCAATAAAACTAGTTTATCTAAAGAAGTACATAGGATTTGTTCGATATCTCAGTAAATATAAAAATTATAGCCTTTTTTCAACGAGAAACTTTGCTCGAAAATCGACCTTAAATTTCGAAAGCGTTCCTATTTTTAAAAAATCAATATTTTTTCAAATCCCTATGTACTTCTCTTCAAAATATCGTATTATTACCGAAAACACTCGATATTTTTTTTCAGATCGACTTTGAAGACAGTTCTGCTGCGTGCCGCGGATCACTGCAAAGGCAACAGCACCTGACACGGGAGCTTCCCCAGCGCCACCATGAGGCGTGAAAAATTTGAATTTTTTTTATGTATCTTTAATAAACAACGAACAAAACAACAACAAATTTTTGAATATCTCTTTTTTTTCCCACAAAAAAAATTCTTGAAAAACGGCAAAAAAACAGGGGGTCACAGTGGTGTTGTCCCTTAAGAGGGAGACCTCGCAAGGAATACCAAATGGTTAATAATGCCGAGGAAAATCCACCAATCGAAGAATCAGTTACTGAATGTGTTGCTTGCCTTGCTGAAATCCCAATACACGATGCCGTCAACAGTTCGGATTCGAGCGAATGGTTCCACGCTATGGGAGCGGAATTGAGGTCTATCATAAAAAATAATACGTGGACATTCGTCGATCGACCGAGGAATCAACGAACCGTTGGAAGTCGCGTTATTTTACGAAATAAATATAACTCGGACGGAACATTGAATAAAAGGAAAGCAAGAATCGTCGCGAAAGGATTCTCTCAACGTCCTGGAATAGATTTTAATGAGACTTTTGCGCCCGTAGCACGCCTAGGTTCAATTCGGACTGTAATAGCTTTGGCCTGCTGAATATGACATGGAAATTCAACAGTTTGATGTAACAACAGCCTATTTAAATGGAATCTTGGACGAACATATTTATATGGAAATTCCCGAATACACTATTCAAACATTAGAGAAGATTATTCACAGTGAAGAACCGTCGAGCGAAGTCGGAAGAAAAGCACAACAGATGATGCGAGACTTAGAGGGAGGGAATAAGGTATGTCTTCTGAAAAAGGCACTCTATGGCTTACGTCAAGCCGGACGACAGTGGCACATACGTTTATGTGAAGAACTGAATAAATACGGATTGATTCAATCGAAGAAAGATCCCTGTGTATTCCACGAAAAACGAAACGACGATATACTATTGATGACTGTATATGTCGACGATATTTTAGTTGCATCAAGAAATAAAGACATGATCAAAAAACTCACCAATCACTTGCCACGAAGCTTTGAATAATGCAAATATCCTTTTTGCATCAAATCTTATGTATTTATTATTCTGCTCTTCATTTTCATAAAACACCTTGGAGAAGTTAATTACTGCCTTGGTATAGAATTTTCTCGACAACACAATGCAATTTCGATGCATCAACGAGGATATATCAAAGATGTACTTGAGCGTTTTGGAATGAACAAATCTCGTTCTTCGGCAACTCCTCTCGATCTAGGCACAAAGCTGCAGAAGAGCAAAGAATCATCGAACTCAAAACTGAGCAAGTTGCCATACAGAGAATTAATCGGTTCCCTCATGTACCTCGCAGTTTGCACTAGACCAGATATAGCATATGCTGTCAGTTATCTGAGTCAATTTAATTCATGCTACGACGACACCCATTGGAAATCGGCGAAGAGAGTATTTAGATACTTACGGGGAACTTCGGATCTCGGGCTAAAATTCAGGAAAACTGCGCAGCCTTTAATGGGATACGTTGATGCTGATTGGGCTAACTGCCTCATCGACAGAAGATCTTATACTGGATTCGCTTTTATTCTAGGAGGGTGTCCAGTCACTTGGGAATCACGGAAACAACCAACAGTGGCTCTTTCGTCAACTGAAGCGGACTATATCACTCTTACCGAAGCTGCAAAAAACGCTATACATCTTCAGAGATTACTTAATGAATTTGGTTTCGATAAGATGACGAGAGTGAAACTTTTAAGTGACAATTGTGGTGCACAGAAACTAGCTAAAAACCCAATTTTTCACAATCGCACCAAACATATTGATGTTCGACATCATTTTGTATGCGAAATAATTGAAGCTGGAGCTTTGGAAATTAAATATGTCCCAACAAATGAAATGGCGGCTGATGTGTTAACCAAAGGACTTTCGGGATCCAATCAACGCAAATCCTGGGACTTAACAACGTTTGATGCTCAAAAATACGTCACCATCTCGAGAGGGAGTGTTGGATAAAATCGCTAAGCTCTGGCGAGCGTTTTTATATTGTTTATATTTAGTTGAATGTCATAAGTGATTTTGTAAAAAGTTGCTCTGTCAACATACTAGAACGGAGAGAAATAAACACATTTATCATAATCCATTCTACTTATTAAAGTCTACAGGAATACCTTTCAATATTTTCTTTAAAGTAAACGTATTTCAAATTCGGCTTATTTTCTTTAAATCCTTAGATATTCGTTGTTATTTTTTATAGAGTTTAATTTAAAGCTTCAAACGAGTGTATTCCACTCCCAGGCTAAGCATGAAGTAAAATTTCGAGATTAGAAAAGCCCCGTGAAAATTTGTCGAGGGTCGCGCAGCGACCCGAGACAAATTTTCTGGGCTTTTCTAAACTCGAAATTTTACTTCATGCGCCACGCGTAAAAAACATTAAAATATTGTAAAATTGATATATATTTGAACTTCGCTTGAAATCAGTGTATTATACGCGTGGCGCATGAAGTAAAATTTCGAGTTTAGAAAAGCCCAGAAAATTTGTCTCGGGTCGCTGCGCGACCCTCGACAAATTTTCACAGGGCTTTTCTAAACTCGAAATTTTACTTCATGCTTAGTCTGGGAGTGGAAAACACACGTTTAAAGCTTTAAATTAAACTCTATAAAAAAGTTTTATATCTCTCTTTAAAGTATACGTATCCCAAATTCGGCTTATTTTCTTTAAATCCTTAGATATTCGTTGTTATTTTTTAAAGAGTTTAATTTAAAGCTGCAAACGAGTGTTTTCCACTCCCAGACTAAGCATGAAGTAAAATTTCGAGTTTAGAAAAGCCCTGAGAAAATTTGTCTCGGGTCGCGCAGCGACCCGAGACAAATTACCGATGTTAAGATAGCCATAGATTTTCCAGCCACGGATTTGCCCGGCGCATCCACCATCGATCGTAAATTAGAATAAATGTTTTTCTTAATTTAAGGCATATTATTAATGAAACAAAGAAAACTAAACTAATTCCAGCCCTAAAAATATAGCTCATCCAACCTTAAATTTATTTTCGTATATAGGATTTATCAAACACAAATAGATAGTCCTCCCAAAAGCATGTAATAAAATGACCAGATTTCAAACTTAAATTAAAAGTATGTAGTTGTGATTAAAATTATTTCTTTTAACTCTGACTTGTAGCTTGAAGCCTAACTAAGCCATTTAAGCAATCAAATGTTGGCAAAAATGTTAAATACATTTTTTATAAATTTTTTCCATCCTAACGACTCCAATAAAATGATCAGATTTAAAACTTAAATTAAAAATATGTAGTTGTGATTAAAATTATTTCTTTTAACTCTGACGTGTAGCTTAAAGCCTAACTAAGCCATTTAAGCTATAAAATTTTGGCAAAAATGTTAAATGAATTTTATATAAATTTTTTCCATCCGAACGACTCGAATAAAATGACCAGATTTCAAACTTTAATTAAAAATATGTAGTTGTGATTAAAATTATTTCTTTTAACTCTGATGTGTAGCTTACAGCCTAACTAAGCCATTTAAGTAATAAAATGTTGGCAAAAATGTTAAATATATTTTTTATAATTTTTTTCCATCCAAACGACTCGAATGAAATAACCAGATTTCAAACTTAAATTAAAAATATGTAGTTGTGAATAAAATTATTTCCTTTAACTCTGACGTGTAGCTTAAAGCCAAACTAAGCCATTTAGGCTATAAAATTTTGGCAAAAATGTTAAATGAATTTTTTATAAATTTTTCCCATCCGAAAGACTCGAATAAAATGACCAGATTTCAAACTTAAATTAAAAATATGTAGTTGTGATTAAAATTATTTCTTTTAACTCTGACGTGTAGCTTAGAGCCTAACTAAGCCATTTAAGCTATAAAATTTTGGCAAAAATGTTAAATGAATTTTTTATAAATTTTTTCCATCCGAAAGACTTGAATAAAATGTCCAGATTTCAAACTTAAATTAATAATATGTAGTTGTGATTAAAATTATTTCTTTTAACTCTGACGTGTAGCTTAGAGCCTAACTAAGCCATTTAAGCTATAAAATTTTGGCAAAAATGTTAAATGAATTTTTTATAAATTTTTTCCATGCGAACGACTCGAATAAAATGACCAGATTTCAAACTTAAATTAAAAATATGTAGTTGTGATTAAAATTATTTCTTTTAACTCTGACGTGTAGCTTAAAGCCTAACTAAGCCATTTGAGCTATAAAATTTTGGCGAAAATGTTAAATGAATTTTTTATAAATTTTTTCCATGCGAACGACTCGAATAAAATGACCAGATTTCGAACTTAAATTAAAAATATGTAGTTGTGATTAAATTTATTTCTTTTAACTCTGACGTGTAGCTTAGAGCCTAACTAAGCCATTTAAGCTATAAAATTTTGGTAAAAATGTTAAATGAATTTTTTATAAATTTTTCCCATCCGAAAGACTTGAATAAAATGTCCAGATTTCAAACTTAAATTAAAAATATGTAGTTGTGATTAAAATTATTTCTTATAACTCTGACGTGTAGCTTAGAGCCTAACTAAGCCATTTAAGCTTGCTGTCATAAATCAAGGTAATCAAATTACCTATAAGGTTGACTCAATTAAAACAAAGTCAACTTCGTACGATTTAGGTTATCTTGATTTTCATATCAGGATTTTGATGTACGACGTCAATACAGGGGTATAACTACTGTTGTAGCAGTTGTATTAGTTAAACAAGCCCCCCCCCCCCTTCCCCTGGGTAAGGAGTGCTGGGGTAGGTCAGGGGGTCCGTTTGGAAATTCTGTAGTTGATGACAAAAGTGGGAAACCTTTCTGTTTATCTTATCACCTAACGTAAAATTGGGTATTGGTAAAAAGATGTAGAAAAGTGGTGGACTTTTTGTTTATTAATAGCCCACTCAACTCAAGCTACGCCACGATTTAAGTGCATACAAGGTATAATTGAGCCGACATTAAATTGTTTAATTACCTTGATTTTTTACGTCACGTGAGAAATTCCACGTATGACGTCGAAATCAAGGTGATTAAATCACGCACAAGGATGACTTGATTACAGATAGCCGATCTCGTACGATTTAAATTATCTTGATATTTTTGACAAGACGTAGGGATTCCACAGGTGACGTAAAAATTAGTTTGAAATATGGTCATTTTATTCGAGTCGTTAGGATGGAAAAAAATTATAAAAAATGTATTTAACATTTTTGCCAAAATTTTATTGCTTAACTGGCTTAGTTAGGCTTTAAGCTACAAGTCAGAGTTAAAAGAAATAATTTTAATCACAACTACATATTTTTAATTTAAGTTTGAAATCTGGTCATTTTATTCGAGTCGTTCGGATGAAAAAAATTTATAAAAAATGTATTTACTATTTTTGCTAAAATTTTATAGCTTAAATAGCTTACATAGGCTTTAAACTGCACGTCAGAGTTAAAAGAAATAATTTTAATTACAACTACATATTTTTAATTTAAGTTTGAAGTCTGGTCATTTTATTCGAGTCGTTCGCATGGAAAAAATTTATAAAAAATTCATTTAACATTTTTGCCAAAATGTTATAGCTTAAATGGAATTGCTTAGTTAGGCTCTAAGCTACACGTCAGAGTTAAAAGAAATAAATTTAATCACAACTACATATTTTTAATTTAAGTTTGAAATCTGGTCATTTTATTCGAGTATTTCGGATGGGAAAAATTTATAAAAAATTCATTTAACAATTTTGCCAAAATTTTATAGCTTAAATGGCTTAGTTAGGCTTTAAACTACACGTCAGAGTTAAGAGAAATAATTGTAATTACAACTACATATTTTTAATTCAAGTTTGAAATCTGGTCATTTTATTCGAGTCGTTCGCATGGAAAAAATTTATAAAAAATTCATTTAACATTTTTGCCAAAATTTTATAGCTTAAATGGCTTAGTTAGGCTTTAAGCTACACGTCAGAGTTAAAAGAAATAATTTTAATCACAACTACATATTTTTAATTTAAGTTTGAACTCTGGTCATTTTATTCGAGTCTTTCGCATGGAAAAAATTTATAAAAAATTCATTTAACATTTTTGCCAAAATTTTATAGCTTAAATGGCTTAGTTAGGCTCTAAACTACACGTCAGAGTTAAAAGAAATAAATTTAATCACAAGTACATATTTTTAATTTAAGTTCGAAATCTGGTCATTTTATTCGAGTCGTTCGGATGGAAAAAAATTATAAAAAATTCATTTTACATTTTTGCCAAAATGTTATAGCTTAAATGGCTTAGTTAGGCTTTAAGCTACACGTCAGAGTTAAAAGAAATAATTTTAATCACAACTACATATTTTTAATTTAAGTTTGAAATCTGGTCATTTTATTCGAGTCGTTCGAATGGAAAAAGTTTATAAAAAATTCATTTAACATTTTTGCCAAAATTTTATAGCTTAAATGGTTTAGTTAGGCTTTAAGCTACACGTCAGAGTTAAAGGAAATAATTTTAATCACAACTACATATTTTTAATTTAAGTTTGAAATCTGGTTATTTTATTCGAGTCGTTTGGATGGAAAAAATTTATAAAAAATATATTTAACATTTTTGCCAAAATTTTATTACTTAAATGGCTTAGTTAGGCTGTAAGCTACACGTCCGAGTTAAAAGAAATAATTTTAATCACAACTATATACTTTTAATTTAAGTTTTAAATCTGGTCATTTTATTACATGCTTTTGGGAGGACTATCTATTTGTGTTTGATAAATCCTATATACGAAAATAAATTTAAGGTTGGATGAGCTATATTTTTAGGGCTGGAATTAGTTTAGTTTTCTTTGTTTTATTAATAATATGCCTTAAATTAAGAAAAACATTTATTCTAATTTACGATCGATGGTGGATGCGCCGGGCAAATCCGTGGCTGGAAAATCTATGGCTATCTTAACATCGGTAGACAAATTTTCTGGGCTTTTCTAAACTCGAAATTTTACTTCATGCGCCACGCGTATAAAACACTAAAATATTGTGAAATTTAGGTATATTTAAACTTCACTTGAAATCAGTGTATTATACGCGTGGCGCATGAAGTAAAATTTCGAGTTTAGAAAAGCCCAGAAAATTTGTCTCGGGTCGCTGCGCGACCCTCGACAAATTTTCACAGGGCTTTTCTAAACTCGAAATTTTACTTCATGCTTAGTCTGGGAGTGGAAAACAATCGTTTAAAGCTTCAAATTAAACTCTATAAAAAAGTTTTATAAAGTCTATCTTTAAAGTATACGTATCCCAAATTCGGCTTATTTTCTTTAAATTCTTAGATATTCGTTGTTATTTTTGATAGAGTTTAATTTAAGGCTGCAAACGAGTGTTTTCCACTCCCAGACTAAGCATGAAGTAAAATTTCGAGTTTAGAAAAGCCCTGAGAAAATTTGTCGAGGGTCGCGCAGCGACCCGAGACAAATTTTCTGGGCTTTTCTAAACTCGAAATTTTACTTCATGCGTCACGCGTATAAAACACTTAAATATTGTGAAATTTAGGTATATTTAAACTTCACTTGAAATCAGTTTATTATACGCGTGGCGCATGAAGTAAAATTTCGAGTTTAGAAAAGCCCAGAAAATTTGTCTCGGGTCGCTGCGCGACCCTCGACAAATTTTCACAGGGCTTTTCTAAACTCGAAATTTTACTTCATGCTTAGTCTGGGAGTGGAAAACAATCGTTTAAAGCTTCAAATTAAACTCTATAAAAAAAGTTTTATAAAGTCTATCTTTAAAGTATACGTATCCCAAATTCGGCTTATTTTCTTTAAATCCTTAGATATTTGTTGTTATTTTTTTATAGAGTTTAATTTAAAGCTTCAAACGAGTGTATTCCATTCCCAGACTAAGCTTGAAGTAAAATTTCGAGTTTAGAAAAGCCCTGTGAAAATTTGTCGAGGGTCGCGCAGCGACCCGAGAGAAATTTTCTGGGCTTTTCTAAACTCGTAATTTTACTTCATGCGCCACGCGTATAAAACACTAAAATATTGTGAAATTTAGGTATATTTAAACTTCACTTGAAATCAGTGTATTATACGCGTGGCGCATGAAGTAAAATTTCGAGTTTAGAAAAGCCCTGTGAAAATTTGTCTCGGGTCGCTGTGCGACCCTCGACAAATTTTCACAGGGCTTTTCTAAACTCGAAATTTTACTTCATGCTTAACCCGGGTTTGGAGAACACTCGTTTAAAGTTTCAACTTGAACTCTTTTAAGAAACAACGAATATCGGAGAATTTACAGTATACTTAAAAGAAAAATTCCTTGTATAACATTTACGTTTACTTTGATAAAGCGTGTGAACGTCATAAAATAAAATAAAACGCGAATAAATGATGATTTGACGTGAGGGGGGGCGAGAAGGAAATCTCTTTATTGTTTAAGAGTGGATGTGTGCGGAGAGGGTGGAGCAATAAGAATGCAATATCCATTCCTTAGGTTATTTATACTGGCTGCGAAAGGGGCGAGCGACGTAGGAATGTGGTTCGATTCGACCGAATTGCGGTGGTTTCGATCGACCAGAAAACGCCGCCATAGCCGCCCAACCCTTTGTCCCTTGCCAAGGTCGGCGCGTGATCCCATTACGTATTCACCCGCCCCACTCGAAACTTAAACAAGATATTTCAACAAGCACAAAATTTCAGTTTTTTTTTTGATGCGAAAAACGAATTTTATTCAAATAAATTAAGCACCTATTAAATTATGGATGATTAAAGAAATTTTATGTTATATTTTCAAGACTGCGATCAGAATATCGAATAACTACTTCCGAAACCTCGTAAGACCTGATTTTACAAACAAATTTCCTCGTAATGCAGAAATTATTAATTTGCCAATATTTGTATAAACATTCCGGGTGTTCGATAAAAAAAAAAAACGCCCAACGCAATAACTCCGTTATTTATTGGCCGATTTTATTGAACTAAAAACCAATCAATGGCCGTTTAAATACTAATAAATCATGTTAATATTATTTTTGGGGCCTCGATGGCTGAGTAGGTAGAGACCCTGTCCACATACCAAGAGGTCGCGGGTTCGAATCTCGTCCGGTGGAATAATTTATGAGTAATAAATTATTCTATTCGGGTCCATAGATTTACTGTGTATTGTGGCGTCCAAACGAATGAAAAAAAATGTAAGAATTAGTTAATTAATTAAATGAAAAATGTTATAATGGCAGATGGCTGTATTGCCAAATATTAGCCAACTTAAAATTTGTAAGTTTGTGCCTTTGAAAAAATATTCGAATCCATTAATTAGAGAATTAAGGTCTAATGTAATAAAAAATTCCAGGCAGCATTTTTTATTACATCAGACCTTAATTCTCTAATTAATGGATTCGAATATTTTTTCAAAGGCACACTAATTTACTACTATCAAATCTTTATTACTCTAGAACATACATTAATTTAAGTTGGTATATATAATACATTTTAGTAATAATATTTGGTTTGTGACACGCATGTAGGTTCCAAGTAAGGGCTATCGACTAAAAGCCTTTCTGCCCATCGACTTAATATTAATACGTTTCCGTTTCAAGGTTGGAAGTTGGGATGTAATGAGGAAATGTATTCGAATAGGGTTATGGGAGGGTTTTTATATTTGGGGGGTATCTGGGGGTTTCTCGGGATGCATAATTTGTTTAATAATTCGAAGTTGCTTTCGTTACATGCGAAACGTTCAGCGAGAAATCGCAGTCTATCTTTTATTGGTATTATGTTTGTTGTTTGATATAGAAGGATATTGGAAGGGTTATGGAGCGGGTTCTGAGGATGGCGAAGCTTGGTTAGAGTGCGCAGGGAAGATCTCTCCGCTACCTCGAGGTTATTCAGGGTGGATTTACAGGGGTTGATATATAGGATTGAACTGTAGTCAATGATAGGGCAGCATATCATTTTGTATATTTTAGTACAGGTCTTTGTACTGACTCCTAGATTTTTGTAGGTGAGAGCGGAAATATTTGGCTCGCTTTATAACATTTGGTTTAATTAATGAGGTGTGCTTTTTAAAGGAGAATTTAGGATCTAGATGGATACCAAGGTATTTGCAAATGGGGGAGGGGGTAATTATTGTTCCGTTAATGGATACTGATAGAGGATTGGGTGGTATTCGATGATAGGGTAGTAGCAGTTGGGATTTGTTAGGGTTTATTTTTAATCTCCATTTGGAGAACCACCTGGAGCTTTTATCTATGATTTTTTGTAGGGAATCTAAGGCTCGTGGCAGGGTAGAAGAATGGGAAATTAGGGCTGTATCATCGGCAAACTGGAGGGGATAGCGATTGAAGTTGATGAAGTTGGGATTAGGGTGATATAGGTCGTAGCAATATATATTGTAAAGAAGTGGAGATAGTGGGGATCCTTGGGGTACACCTTGTTCAGGGTGGAATGTAGAGGATAAAGTTTTTCGGATTCGGATTTGTAGTGTACGATTTTGGAGGAATTTTTGGATGATGATAATGAGGTGATTAGGGAGGTTAAGGGTGCTGCACTTATACAATAGGCCTCGATGCCATACGGAATCGAAGGCCTTGGCTATGTCCAAGAATAGCACGGCGGATTTGTTACCTTCTAGGTGAGTGGTTTGGCAGTTGGATGTCAGGATAGTTAGAGGGAGTGTTGTGGAGCGTTTAGGGAGAAATCCAAATTGGTAAAGGGGAATATGTTGTTTTATTTGACTAAGGATTTTGTGTTTTAGTAGAGATTCATACATCTTTCCAAGGACAGGTAGGAGGGTGATGGGGCACACTAATTTAATTTTTGAAAAATGTAAATTTCTATAGAAGGTTTATTTCACTTTATTTTCGACGACAATATTTTTGAAAAACAACATTTTGGGCATTAATGTTGTTTTTCAAAAATATTGTCGTCGAAAATAAAGTGAAATAAACCTTCTATAGAAATTTACATTTTTCAAAAATTAAATTAGTGTGCCTTTGAAAAAATATTCGAATCCATTAATTTTATAAATTTGAACTTCTCTTTGAACCAGTGGTTTATACCTGTGGCGCATAAAGTAAAATTTCGAGTTTAGAAAACCCCCTTGAAAATTTGTCTCAGGTCGCTGTAGCGACCCTCGACAAATTTTCTACGCGGGGCTTTTCTAAACTCGAAATTTTACTTCATGCTTAGTTTGGGAGTGGAAAACACTCGTTTCATCATTAGACATTATTTTTAGAGATTACATCGTTAAAATCTTCAGTATTTAAATCAAATTTAGAGGTTACGTTCGTAAAATCCTGTTTGTTTACATACATCTTTGAGGTTATGTTTGTTGTATCCTGTTTGTTTACATCAAATTCTGAGTTTAGGATTGTTAAATCTTGTTTGTTTACATCAAGATTGTAGGTTAGGTTGGTTAAATTTTGATTGGTTTCCATCAAGTTTGTAGATTAGGTTGGTTAAGTCTTGTTCGTTTACATAATATTTGTAGGTTAGGTTAGTTAAATCTTGTTTGTTTACATGAAATTTGGGGGTTAGGATTGTTAAATCCTGTTTTATAACATCAAATTTGGAAGCAAGATTATGATTGATCGTTTAACGAGTGTATAAGACGCTGATTTAATGTGAAATAATTTTTAACCGAGTTAAATACGTTTAGTATGCCAATTATCCATTTTTTACACATAAAAAGACAGTTATTCCTTACTTCACTTTTTATTTGTATCGTTGGATGTACCTTTCGAGACAAGGTGCTCATTTTCAATAACATAATAGTTTGTTTGTATCCAACGACATAAATAAAAAAATGAAGTAAGGAATAAAAAATAAAGTAGGTCTTTTTGTGTAATAATCACTTCACGTAAACTCAAAAACATACTATGTAAAGTTAATTAAAGGATAGGCACTTGGTATTGTTTCACAATTAAATCTTTATTCCGACTAGTTTCGGTTTGTTAGACCATTTTCAAAGGAATGTACAGAAAAAATTATTTCCTAAGTATATATACAATATTTTTGTTTCAGGTAATAAGAGAAGTCAGAATTGGGGAATTCCAAATCTCCTCGTTTTCGTTTACGATATTTTTCCCCATTTTTATGGCCCTGTTAATCTCCAGGCCCTCTTTGAGGTTTAGTGCGTATCCCTGAATGCAAAATCTTAAAATTATGCGGATTAAAGAAGTGATTGAATGCGATGCAATGTTTGGACACTTATTAATTTTTTAAATTACGGGAATATTGCTATGCTGGATACATCATAATTTTTTGTTTTTGTTTTTATTTAACTTTACAAAAATAAATTTATCAAACAAAATACTAACTTAAATCCCTCCCATCACGAAAAGCTATCTCCGCCACTTTTTGTGCTCCTGTCAAATTTCACATTTTGCACTTTTTCAGGCGTACTTGATCGATATACTAAATTTACCATTCTATCGTATAAAACGGATTTGAGTGAACTAAAAAAATCTTTATTATAAAAAACTATTATCGCTGAGTGAAGCTAAGGTAGCTAAGGTAGTATATAGTAGAGATTTCAGGTGGAATTATTATTCATGATTTTTTATCCGATCCACCCCACACGACGTTAAAAAAAAAACTGTATCCAGACCGTGGCGAATAAATTTTCATCCGTAATCCGAGGAGGGAAAAAAATTACATTAGACACACCTGAGTTACTCTCGACCCTCGCACAAAGGGTTCAAAGGTCACACTCGGAATTACATTTTTAATATCATCTGCACTTCACGGATAATGAAAATTATAATTTCGTTGAAATGACGGTTTGTGGAAATTCAATTTTTACTTAAATTCTACACTTAATGCACTATTCTGCTAAAGTAACAATATTATTAAAAATAAATTAATTTAATAATTACTTGGTCCTTTCGTACTAAAATAATTATTTTTTTTAAAGATAGAAACCAACCTGGCTCACTCCGGTTTAAACTCAGATCATGTCAAATTTTAAAGGTCGAACAGACCTAATACTTTAGCCTCTACACCAGTGATGGAGAAACTACGGCCCGCGGGCCAAGTCCGGCCCGCGGAAAGGTTTAATCCGGCCCGTTTAAGAGTGCCGTCGTGAGAATGTTTGAACGCGTTCTTACTTCGTAATGTGACGACCCGCATAAAAATTACCTACCTACGATTAAGCATTATTCTTTGGCCCGCTACGATTGTCTGGTTATTACAAATGGCCCGTCTTAAAAAAAGTTTCCCCACCACTGCTCTACACCAATTTAGGTAAATAGACGTGGATATAACTTTAAAACTATTGATTGGGTGTTTTTGGATTTTAAAAGAGCAATGTTTCCTTAATACCCACACAAAATTTCATAAGGTTAATCCAAAAAATTATCAAGATATGAATATTTGAAATTTTTATGTTCCCAAAAATCGCATAAAATTCGTAATTTTTACGATCAATTGGAAATAACTCGATAACTGTTAATAGGGTATTTATAAATTTTTACAGATTCTAATAGAGCAATGTTTATTTAATATGCAGACAAAATTTCATAAGGATATTCTAAAAAATTATTAAGATATAAATCTTTGAAATTTTCATGTTCCCAAAAATCGCGTAAAATTCGTACATTTTTACGATCAATTGGAAATAACTCGAAAACTATTAATAGGGTATCTATAGATTTTTAACGGTTTTGAAAGAGCAATGTTTATTTAATATGCAGACAAAATTTGATAAGGATATTCCAAAAACATATCAAGATATGAATCTTTGAAACTTTCATGTTCCCAAAAATCGCCAAATATTCGTACATTTTTATGATCAATTAGAAATAACTCGAAAACTATTCATAGGGTATTTATAGATTTTTACAGATTCTGAAAAAAACAATGTTTATTTAATATACGGACAAAATTTGATACGGATATTTCAAAAAATGATCAAGATATGAATCTTTGAAATGTTCATGTTCCCAAAAATCGCATAAAATTCGTAATTTTTTACGATCAATTGGAAATAACTCGAAAACTATTAATAGAGTGTTTTTAGATTTTTACAGATTATAAAAAAGCAATGTTTATTTAATATGCAGACAAAAGTTCATAAGGATATTCCAAAAAATTATCAAGATATGAATCTTTGAAATTTTCATGTTCCCAAAAATCTCATAAAATTCGTAATTTTTTACGATCAATTGGAAATAACTCGAGAACTATTAATAGGGTATTTATAGATTTTTAAAGATTCTGAAAAATCAATGTTTATTTTATATGCAGACAAAATTTGATAAGGATATTCCAAAAAATTATCAAGATATGAATCTTTGAAATATTCATTGACCCAAAAATTGCATAAAATTCGTAATTTTTTCGATCAATTGGAAATAACTCGAAAACTATTAGTAGGGTATTTATAGATTTTTACAGATTCTGAAATAACAATGTTTATTTAATATGCAGACAAAATTTGATAAGGATATTCCAAAAAATTATCAAGATATAAGTTTTTGAAATGTTCATGTTCCCAAAATCGCATAAAATTCGTAAATTATTATAATCAATTGAAGATAACTCGAAAACTATTAATAGACTATTTATAGATTTTTACAGATTCTGAAAAAGAAATGTTTATTTAATAAGCAGACAAAATTCGATTAGGATATTCTAAAAAATTATGAAGATATGAATTTTTGATATTTTTATGTTCCCAAAAATCGCATAAAATTCGTATTTTTTTACGATCAATTGGAAATAACTCAAAAACTATTAATAGGGTATTTATAGATTTTTACAGATTCTGAAAAAGCAATGTTTACTTAATATGCAGAAAAAAATTGATAAGGACATTCCATAAAACTATCAAGATATGAATCTTGGAAGTTTTCATGTTCCCAAAAAAACGCGTAAAATTCGTAATTTTTTACGATCAATTGGAAATAACTCGGAAACTATTAATAGGGTATTTATAGATTTTCAAGAATTCTAAAAGAGTAATGATTATTTATTATGCAGACAAAATTTTATAAGGATATTCCAAAAAATTATCAAGGTATAAAACTTTGAAACATTCATTTTCCCAAAAGTCGCATAAAATTCGTAATTTTTACGATCAATTGGAAACAACTCGAAAACTATTAATAGGGTATTTATAGATTTTTACAGATTATGAAAAAGCAATATTTATTTAATATGCAGACAAAAGTTTATACGCATATTCCGAAAAATTATCAAGAATATGAATCTTTGAAATTTTCATGTTCCCAAAAGTCGCATAAAATTCGTATTTTTCTACGATCAATTAAATATAACTCTGAAACTATTAATAAGGTATTTATATATTTTTTTTACAGAGTCTGAAAGAGCAATGTTTATTTAATATGCAGACAAAAGTTCATAAGGATATTCCAAAAAATTATCAAGATATGAATCTTTGAAATTTTTATGTTCCAAAAATCGCAAAAATTCCTAATTTTTTTACAATCAATTGAAAATAACTCGAAAACTATTAATAGGGTATTTCTAGATTTTTACAGATTCCGAAAGGGTAATGTTTATTTAATATGAAGACAAAAGTTCATAAGAATATTCCAAAAAATTAATAAGATATAAATCTTTGAAATTTTCATGCTCCCAAAAATCGTATAAAATTCGTAACTTTTTACGATCAATTGGAAATAACTCGAAAATTATTATTATGGTATTTATAGATTTTTACAGATTCTAAAAAGGCAATGTTTACTTAATATGCAGGCAAAATTTAATAAGGATATTCCAAAAAATTATCAAGATATGAATCTTTGAAATTTTCATGTTCATAAAAATCGCATAAAATTCGTAATTTTTACCATCATTTGGAAATAACTCGAAAACAATTAATAGCGTTTTTATAGATTTTTACAGATTCTGAAAGAGCAATGTTTTTTTAATATACATACATAAGTTCATAAGGATATTCCTAAAAATGATCAAGATATGAATATTTAAAATTTTCATGTTCCCAAAAATCGCATAAAATTCGTATTTTTTTACGATCAATTGGAAACAACTCGAAAACTATTATTAGGGTATTTATAGATTTTTACAGATTCTAAAAGAGCAATGTTTTTTTAATATGCAGATATAAGTTTGTAAGGATATTCGAAAAAATTAGCAAGATATGGATCTTTGAAATTTTCATGTTCACAAAAATCGCATAAAATTCGTAATATTTTACGATCAATTGGAAATAACTCGAAAACTATTTATAGCGAATTTATAGATTTTTACAGATTCTGAAAAAGCAATGTTTTTTTAATATGCAGACAAAATTTCATAAGGATATACCAAACATTTATCAAGATACGAATTTTTAAAGTTTTGTTCTTCTCAAAAAAATCGCATAAAATTAATATATTTTACGTTTAATTGGAAATTACTTCAAAACTATTGATAGGGTATTTTCAGATTTGTACACATTTTGAAAGAGCAATGTTTCCTTAATATATACACAAAATGTCACAAGGATATTTTAAAAAATGATCAAGATAAGAATCATTAAAGTTTTCATCTTCTCAAAAAATTGCATAAAATTAATATATTTTATGTTTAATTGGAAATTACTTGAAAACTATTAATAGGGTATTTTAATATTTGTACACATTTTGAAAGAGCAATGTTTCCTTAATATCCACACAAAATGTTACAATGATATTCTAAAAAAATATTAGGATACAAATCTTAAAAGTTTTCATCTTCTCAAAAAATTGCATAAAATTAATATATTTTACGTTTAATTGGAAATTTCTTGAAAACTATTGATAGGGTATTCTCAGATTTTCACACATTTTGAAAAAGCAATGTTTCGTTAATATCCACACAAAATGTCACAAGAATATTCTAAAAAATTATCAAGAAACGAATCTTTAAAGTTTTCATCTTCTCAAAAAATCGCATAAAATTAATATATTTTACGTTTAATTGGAAATTACTTGAAAACTATTGATGGGGTATTTTCAGATTTTTACACATTTAAAAAGAGGCATATTACCTTAATATCTACACAAAATGTCACAAGGATATTCTAAAAAATTATCAAGATACGAATCATTAAAGTTTTCATCTTCTCAAAAACTCGCATAAAATTAATATATTTTGCGTTTAATTGGAAATTACTTAAAAACTATTGATGGGGTGTTTTGAGATTTTTACACATTTTAAAAGAGCAATGTTTCCTTAATATCCACACAAAATGTCACAAGGATATTCTAAAAAATTATCAAGATACGAATCTTTGAAGTATTCATCTTCTCGACAAATCGCTTAAAATTAATATATTTTACGTTTAATTGGAAATTACTTGAAAACTATTAATAGGGTATTTTCAGAATTTCACATATTTTGAAAGAGCAATATTTCCTTAATATCCACACAAAATCTCACAAGGATATTCTAAAAAATTATCAAGATACGAATCTTTAAAATATTCATCTTCTCAAAAAATCGCATAACATTAATATATTTTACGATTAATTGGAAATTACTTGAAAGCTATTGATAGGGTATTTTCAGATTTTTACACATTTTGATAAAGCAATGTTTTCTTAATATCTACACAAAATGTCACAAGGATATTCTGAAAAATTATCAAGATACGAATCTTTAAAGTTAACCTCTTCTTAAAAAAACGCATAAAATTAATATATTTTATTACGTTTAATTGGAAATTACTTGAAAACTATTGATAAGGTATTTTCAGATTTTTACACATTTTGAAAGAGCAATGTTTCCTTAATATCTACACAAAATGTCACAAGAATATTCAAAAAAATTATCAAGATACGAATCAATAAAGTTTTTATCTTCTCAAAAAATCGCATAAAACTAATATATTTTACATTTAATTGGAAATTACTTGAAAACTATAATAATAATAATAATAATAATATCTTTATTTACGGAAACTCCATTATTACAAAATACTACAATTTAAAATTTATATAAGAATAAATAAAATACAATAAAACTTACATTAAATTAAATAAACTACGAATAAATAAGTCAATTGGTAGGGTATTTTCAGATTTTTATACATTTTGAAAGAGCAATGTCTCCTCAGTATCTACACAAAATGCCACAGGGATATTCTAAAAAATTATCAAGATAAGAATCTTTAAAGTTTTCATCTTCTCAAAAAATCGCATAAAATTAATATATTGTACGTTTAATTGGAAATGACTTGAAAACTATTGATGGGGCATTTACAGATTTTTACACATTTTGAAAGAGCAATGTTTCCTTAATATCCACACAAAATGTCACAAAGATATTCCAAAAAATTATCAAGATATAACTCTTTGAAAATGAAGTAAGGAATAAACAGTTTATCATTGTGTTTTCACTTGTATGCTGCCAATATGAAAATATTAAAAACTATTTCACGTATTGACTTTGAATTATCACATGAAGATTGAGAAGTGTGAATTCTCTAAATTAGTTAATAGAATTCATGATTATTTAATGTATATATACCGTATGTACTGTGTGGACAGGGGAGGGATACGTGGGGACACTTGGCGGAGGAATGTGAGGGGGTGAAAGAGGAGTGGCTGGGAGCGAAAGGGAATAGAAGGGTAGTGGAGTGGATGAGGGAGGATGGGAGCGGGGTAAGGACGTTGGAAAAGCTGGGGAGGGAGAGGGAAAAGAGAAGGGAGGATAAGAGGAATACGGGAGGGTAATGAGATAAGCTAATGTAAAGGTAAATGTAATGTAAAGTGTGGAGATATGCCAATAAAGGTCTTTTTTTTTTTTTACTGTATTAAATAATCTATGTTACGATATTTATTTATTTATTTATTTATTTATTCTCAACAGTAATAATCCAATTACAGGGAAAATTTTAAAATATATCTATTATATATAGTTATATAGTTTCTGAGATACAGCCGATGGCCACGCTTAATCAAACACCCGGTATATAAAAAAAATCATGCACCACGCATATAAAACACTGAAATATCGTGAAGTTTAGTTAAGAGACCACTTGGTGTTTGATCTCGTTTCAATAACGTTTAACTGAAAAAATGTTGATCGATTTGAGTGACTTGAAACAAATTAACATTTTGATGTTTGTTAATGCAACTTGTTATACAGGGAATTTTTCTTTTAGCTAAACATATGCATAAGCTGACAATTTTCCGAGATCCGTTGTTTTTTGAAAGAGCTTAATTTGATACTTTTAACGAGTGTTTTCCACTCCCAGACTAAGCATGAAGTAAAATTTCGAGGGTCGCGCAGCGACCCGTGATAAATTTTCTGGGCTTTTCTAAACTCGAAATTTTACTTCATGCGCACCAAGTATAAAACACTGATTTTAAGTGAGGTTTAAATATACATAAATTTCACAAGATTTTAGTGTTTTATACGCGTGGCGCATGAAGTAAAATTTCGAGTTTAGAAAAGCCCAGAAAATTTGTCTCGGGTCGCTACGCGACCCTCGACAAATTTTCACGGGGCTTTTCTAAACTCGAAATTTTACTTCATGCTTAATCTGGGAGTGGAAAACACTCGTTTGAAGCTTTAAATTAAACTCTATAAAAAATAACAACAATCTATCTAAAGATTTAGAGAAAATAAGCCGAATTTAGAATACGTATGCTTTAAAGAAAAACTTTTTTTAGAGTTTAATTTAAAGCTCCAAACGAGTGTTTTCCACCTTTAGATGTTTGTTGTTTTATAAGAAAGTTCAATTTGAAGTTATAAACGAGTGTTTTCCAGTCACAGGCTAAGCATGAAGTAAAATTTCGAGTTTAGAAAAGCCCCGTGAAAATTTGTCGAGGGTCGCGCAGCGACCCGAGACAAATTTTCTGGGCTTTTCTAAACTCGAAATTTTACTTCATGCGCCACGCGTATAAAACACTGATTTCAAGTGAGGTTTAAATATACATAAATTTCACAATATGCTAGTGTTTTATACGCGTGGCGCATGAAGTAAAATTTCGAGTTTAGAAAAGCCCAGTAATTTTCACGGGGCTTTTCTAAACTCGAAATTTTACTTCATGCTTAATCTGGGAGTAGAAAACACTCGTTTGAAGCATTAAATTAAACTCTATAAAAAATAACAACGAATATCTAAAGATTTAAAGAAAATAACCCGAATTTGGAATACGTATATTTTAAAGAGAAACCGTGTTAAAATTTTTTATAGAGTTTAGTTTAAAGCTCTAAACGAGTGTTTTCCACTCCCAGACTAAGCATGTAGTAAAATTTCGAGTTTAGAAAAGCCCCGTGAAAATTTGTCGAGGGTCGCGCAGCGACCCGAGACAAATTTTCTGGGCTTTTCTAAACTCGAAATTTTACTTCATGCGCCACGCGCATAAAACACTGATTTTAAGTGAGGTTTAAATATACATACAGTTCACAATATGTTAGTGTTTTATACGCGTGGCGCATGAAGTAAAATTTCGAGTTTAGAAAAGCGAGTTTAGAGAAGCCCAGAAAATTTTCACAGGGCTTTTCTAAACTCGAAATTTTACTTTACGCTTAGTCTGGGAGTGGAAAACACTCGTTTATAGTTTCAAAATGAACGTTCTTAAAAAAATAACAAACATCTAAATATTTAAAGAAAATAAGCTAAATTTGGAATACGTATATTTCAAAGAGAAACTCCCTGTACAAAAATTGCATAAAAAATAGTTGCAGTTAAAAATTTATAAGTGTGAAAACCCTATTTAGAAACTTTTGCATGTGTAATATTATAATAATAATACTAATAGTTTATTGCCCAACAGACTACAGCCCACTTACAAAGCAATTTCACAATAATATAAAAATTACAAATTAGACTAAACCTAAAACATTCAAAAATAATATATAGGTATTTGATTGAAATTCACTTGGTTTGTTTTACTAATAAATTGTTTTATTTTCAACTAGTTTCGGCTTAATGCCATTTTCAAGAATGGTGTACAAAAGAGCAAAATTGATTATACAGGGTGTCCCATGAGTGCGTTCTCGGAGGATATCTCGGCTCGCGTTAAAGATAGAAAAAAAGCTTTTTTAAGAAAGTTGCTTGATTTTAGAAGCTGCATAACCAAAAAATATTTGCATGTATACAGGATGTGTTATAAAGGCAGTAGCAGATGCAACTTGCTTATATTAAATGGATCACCCTGTATATTATTTGGTTCTTAAATTGCTCATAAAAACTGCGTATCATTTTATTAAAAACATTTGGTCTAAATTGTTCCGTTTCGAAATCAATTGACATTTTTATATAAAAATCACGTTTGCGGCAATTTTATAAACCGAAAATATCTCTGAAAGTAAATAAGATAGAGAGTTGCGGTTTTCGCCACTCTCTTCAGAATAGAAGGCGCTATCGAATGCGCTATAAAGTTATCGCGATCAAGTTATTTGATTATGAAACAAAAATAGTCGAATTTGTAAATTTTCAAACAAAGGTAACTTGATTTTTTAAAATCGAACCGTATAATTTTTTTAACGTCAATCGACTCAAAATTTAATTCTCTTCTCATTAGGTTTATAATTTTTATCCGTAAGTTTAAAATTTTTAAGATAATTATATTACATCTACAGATACAAAATTATTATCAAATTAGAAATAGAATTTTATTTTGAGTCGATTGATATTAAAAAAGTTACATGGTTCTATTTAAAAAAACGAAGTTACCCTTAATTTAAAATTTATAAATTTAACTATTTTTATTTTATAGCCAAATAACTAAAACGCAACAACTATATAGTGCAGGTGATAGCGCCCCCAATTCTCAAGAGAATAGTGAAATCTGCAGCTCTTTATCTCATTTAGTTTCAGAGATATTTTAGCTTTATAAAACCACTGCAAATATCATTTTCGTCCATAAATGTCAAATAACTCCGAAACGATACGACTAAGACGAAATGTTTTCAATAAAATGATAGGCAATTTTTATGATACATTCAAAAACAAATTAATATACAGGGTGATCCATTTAAAATAAGCAATTTGCATCCGCTACTGTCTTAATGGCACACTCTGTATATAAACAAATATTTTTAGGTGATGCAACTCTAAAAATCAATTAACTTTGGTAAAGAAACAATTGTTTTATCTTTAACATGAGCTGAGATATCCTCCGAGAACGCACTAATGGGGCACCCTGTATATACTAGATGTCGGCATTTCAGGTAATAAGCGCTCCAATTATTATTATGAATTTATGAATTTCAATCAAATACCTATATATTAATAGAAATGTTTTACCAAGTGATCAATGAGAAACAAGTTAACGATATATTCAAAAATAAAATAAATGAAAATAATACAAATAAATTGAAATGTAGAATTAAATGATCAGTATAATTAAAAAAAATAATAACTGGCTTGATTGAATCCAACAAATCGATTTTGATTAATTTTGTAGTATTCGGGTAGATACCGATGATTCGAAGTGTGGCTAATTATTGAGGACCGGTGGGAATTGCTGGCAAAGAGAAGAAAAACGCCCCGAGAGAGGGTCGAGAGCATTTTTTTCCCTCCTCGACCGGCTTCGATTTAATTATTGCGGTTCCCTTCCGCTATCTTCCGAGGTGAAATGGAGGCCGTGCGGTAATTGCACCGCTGAATTTAGATTAAGTTTTTAGCGGAGGAAGCCGTAAAGTACACGGAATCAAGTATCCGAATAGAGACCGGGCGAGCAAACTAAATTTCCTAGATAAAAATTGCTAAATTCCGCAAAGTTTGCGAAACACTTCTCATGCTGAATAATGGAATTTTACGAATTTATACGCGGATTATAATTTCTTAAGAGCTGGATTAAATACAATTTAATAAACCTTCAATTGTATTTCATCCAGCTCTAATTTTTTTCTAAAAAATCAGGAACGTAATTTCTTCAAAATAGAGTCAACAACAATCAACAAAAATGATTTTCTCAAAAATTAAACTTTAGAATCAACGATTTATACGCCGATTATAATTTCTTAAGAGCTGGATAAAATACAATTTAATAAACCTTAAATTGTGTTTTATCCAGCTTTATTTTTTTTAGCTAATCATCTGCTGTGTTGGGTGATATATTTAGGTTTCAGAGGCGAGCATTGCGTGTAGTTTCTGGACTGGGTTATAGAGATAACTGTAGAGAATCTTTTATAAAACATGATATTCTTACAGCACCATGTATCTATATACTGGAATGTCTGCTTTATATAAAGAAGAACATAAGTTCCTATGAGTGTAACAAAGACTTCCACCAATACTACACAAGATCGAAATATGAGCTTAGACCTTGCAATGTGCGCTTATCGAAGGCCAAAACGGGAAAAAAATACTATTGTATAAAGTTTTTTAATGTGTTACCGAGTGTCGTCCAGCTAATGCCGTATACTCAGTTCAAGCAGTGGTGCAAAAACTAATTACTACAAAATGGATTTTATTCTTTCCAAGAATTTTTAAACAAATGTTCTAAATAAGCTTTATGTGTGTGTATATGTATCTGTGTGTATGTGTCGCGCATGGCATGGGGGGTGTCATTTTTCTGCGTCGTCTGTGATATATACATATATAATTTCTAGATTTTTGTAGTTATTTTATTTACATGATTTTACATGATTAATGTGTTTTTACCTATTTATATTATATTTCTTTTTAATTTCCATAATTTGCTGTTGGGTAGCAATATATACCGAAGTCTGTGAGTATGTGATAATTTTTCTAGTCCACTCTTTTTTTAATCCTGTCAGACAAGTTTTACTTATTTATTTTATTTTATTTATGTATTTTTAATTATTTTACATCTATACTGTTTTTAATTTGTATTTATTTATTTATTATTAATTTATTATATTTTATCAGGTCACAACTTTATAATGTTTTTTTTTTTAAATTGTACTACCTGGGACTGCTTACCCCCCTATTTTTGTCTTAATTTTTGTTTCTGTACCATATTTCGGTTCTACAAATGTTATTTTATCTATTACATGCTCAGTATTTTCAGCAAAACTACACTTTATTGACATATGTAAGACTTGTAAGAGTTGTTAACATGAATAAATTATATTATTATTATTATTATTATTATCAAAATTTTTTCAAAATAGAGTCAACAATCAAAAATGATTTCCTCAAAAATTTAATTTTAAAATTTACGATTTGTACTCCGACTATAATTTCTTGAAAGCTGAATAAAATACAATAAACAATTTAATAAACCTTAAATTGTGTTTCATCCAGCTCTAATTTTTGTTAAGTAATCAGGATCATAATTTCTTCAAAATAGAGTCAACAACAATCAACAAAAATGATTTCCTCAAAAATTTAAATTTAAAGTTTACGATTTACACGCCGATTATATTTTTCTTAAGAGCTAGATAAAATACAATTTAATAAAATTTAAATTGTATCTAGCTCTAATTTTTTGTAAGAAATCTTCAAAATAGTCAACAACAATCAACAAAAAAGATTTCCTCAAATATTAAATTTGCTTAATATTTACGGTTGTACGATTGCCTAACTTATAGACGCGTTTCGGTATCCTTGATGCTCATATGTGCGATCTGGTCAAGTGCGGGAATACCGACCAACTTAACAATACTCAGATTTAACATATAACATTGTGATTTAATAAAGAATACACTTGGTTAAATTTCACTAATATTTTGGTTTTTTTATTCCAGCTAGTTTCGACTTTAAGTCATTCTCCTTGAGAATAACTCAAAGTTGAAACTAGTTGGAATAAAACATATTTAACTATGATTTAATAAAGAAAACACTTGGTTAAATTTCACTAATATTTTGGTTTTTTATTCCAACTAGTTTCGACTTTGAGTCATTTTCCTTGAGAATGACTCAAAGTCGAAACTAGTTGGAATAAAAAACCAAAATATTAGTGAAATTTAAACAAGTGTTTTCTTTATTAAATCATAGTTAAATATGTTTCACCACGTGAAAGATGAGAAGCTTGTTTAAGATATATAACATTGTGTTATGGGGTTTGTTGAGAGATGTGGATCGATTATTTATAACACAAAAACGTATTATAAGACATATTTAATTTAAATTACACAGAAACATGCAAATTTACATTTAAAGAACACAAGTCACTAAAATTACCTTCCATCTATATCAGGGTTGTTAAAAAACGTTATTTTTTCATTTCAACAAACAGTTTCTTTTTCAACAAAACGTGTTATTTTTAATTAAAACAGCGTTTAAAACATTAACAATAAAAAACATGTTTAAAATGTGTTTAAACATGTTTAAAACAGAACATACAGGGCATTTTTCAATTGAGTATACATATACCGATAATTACAGCGTTTTTTAAATTTGCGGGAATTCGTTGTTTGAAAGCGGTTAATTTGAGGCTTTTAAGGAGTGTTTTCCACTCCCAGACTAAGCATGAAGTAAAATTTCGAGTTTAGAAAAGCCTGAAAATTTGGATTGGCCGCGTAGCTAAACTCGAAATTTTACTTCATGCGCCACGCTTTAAAACAGTGATTTACACTGAAGTTCAAAAAACATTGGCTACGCGGCCAATCCAAATTTTCAGGCTTTTCTAAACTCGAAATTTTACTTCATGCTTAGTCTGGGAGTGGAAAACACTAGTTAAAAGCCTCAAAATAACCGATTTCAAACAACGAATTGCCGCAAATTTAAAAAAACGGACCCTAATATTTATATCTGTATTTGTATATTTGACTTGTCTATTGTTGTTAACTCAACCAATAAGACCAATAAATTGTTATTATTATTAACTTCTCAGAATATTTAAGCTTAATTAAAACACTTAACTTTGTTTCACCTCTCTTATTTTACCTTTCAGTGATTATAGTTTCGACTACAAGTTAGTCATTATTGTATGTCGCCAAGAGCCCAATAACCATTTGTTCAGCACATTCCAATTACGAAAGCTTTTCTATGCCTATAATTACCGAATCAGATGTTATACGCAGTATTAACAAACTGAAAATATTTTTCATTTCTGGTAACGACCTTGTTCCGTGTTTTCTTATTAAAGATTGCTAAACTTTTAAGTAACATTTTTAATTTATCAATCCGTTCAAATAAATTTCCTACTACTTGGAAATGCGCAGTTATAACACCTGTTTCTAAAAAAGGCGATTCGGCTATACTGACAAACTATAGGCCCATTGCCATATTGTCAAATTTTTCTAAAATATTTGAGCAGATAATTTATCATTTTCTTTACAATCACGTCCACAAGTACATTACACCGCTCCAACATGGGTTTATGTCGGGTAGATCAACTTCAACTAATCTGGCAGTCATTACTCAACACCTAAGTGTGAATCTAGATAACAGAGGCCAAAGTGATGTTATCTATACCGACTTCTCTCGTGCTTTCGACACCATCGATCACAATATTCTAATTCATAAACTTAGCTATTTTGGACTAACAGTAAACTTACTAAATTTAATCGAATCATATCTAGATGATAGACGGAACTATGTTTTTTACAACGGATTTAAGTCACAAGAATTTATTTCGACTTCAGGTGTACCACAAGGCTCGAATTTAGGACCACTACTTTTTTAAAATTTTTATCAATGATGTGATTTTTACCTTGAATGAATTAAAACTTAATATAGATAAGTGTTGTGTTATGACATATTGCTGTAAATGAGTCTCTAATACATACAATTATTATATTAATGGCACTGCTATCTCACGCAACACACCTGTTAAGGATCTCGGCGTTGCTTTTGATAATCACCTAAAATTCACAGACCACATTAACAATGTCACTAAATCTGCTATAAAGGAACTCGGATTTTGAATGCGTACTTCAAAATACTTTAATAATATTACTCTAATTGAGACGCTTTATTGCGCCCTAGTAGTAAGTTGGAATACGCATCACTCATAAGGTATCCCTACTACACAAACAGCTCACTGGTAATCGAACGAGTTCAGAGACGTTTCCTAAAATTTCTGTCTTTTAAAATCGACCGCACATATCCTGAACATAATATTGAGTATAGTGAATTGTTATTGAGGCACATCATTATCATCGCGCCGTGAAGAAGCCAGCGGACTATTTATATTTAAGTTATTACAAAATGTCATAGACTGTCCTGATCTATTAAGCGAAATTACTTTTGTTATTCCTAGATTATCGTCCAGACACTCTAATACATTTGTGATACCCATCTCTAAGACGAATATAATGAGTAAAGCCCCTTTAACGCATATGTGTCGCAATGCTAACAAAATGTATGAAGATATATTTTTTGTAAATAATGTTTAATTGTCGTTTCCTTTAGTTATATTCATTAATTCTTTATTTTCTTTTTAAATTTAACTACGTTTGCTTGTATTTTTCTTATATTACCATTTATGTAATGATTGTATATTTTCCCTTGTTGGATTCTTCCGTTGGAAAATAAATATTATTATTATTATTATTATCAAACTAAGTGGCTAAAATTATGTGTACATTGCTTTTATATTACGGCATTAAAGAGAGAGGTATACATTATGTCGGTCTAGTCAATAATGAGGGGAATATTTAAGCTTAGTTAATGAGGAATAAATAGCTACACATTTTAGAAATGGTTAAAATACGAAGTAACGCGTCAACATCTCCGCCGTTCTCGCTAGTTTTACTCGCGTAAAACGCGTTTGTTAATATAAATCATTCACAAATCGATTAAACAATTGTGCTTCCATCCGTCGCGAGTGTGTTTTAAAAGCGGAACAAACGTTAACACCGTGAAAACTCCATCCAAACAGAAGAGTTCGTTTTTTGTGCAAAGAGCGTGTTTCTATGTAACTTAGGCGAAAGGGTAGACTGTGTCGGTCTGGTCATTATGAGGGGAATATTTAAGCTTAGTTAATGAGAAATAGATAGCTACATATTTTAGAAACCTGTACGCAAATTTTCCTGAATCACTTAAGGGGGAGTATTTTTATAATTTTTTCAAAAAATCGATTTTTTTTATTACATAAATCTAATGCCACATGTCTGAAGAATATTTGGTTAAAATTATATGGCGGTCCGTGCATTAATTCAATGAACCATTGTCCTGAGCGCGGACCGGCCGCTCAGGTAGCAATTCCACGGAAAACGGAACACGGAAAAACAGTTGTCAAACTTCAAACGCGTTTATCTCGAAACAAGATTTTTCAAATCTGCGGGAATTCTAGCTTGTGAACCGTTCAACCAATCGACTTCTAGTTTTGACTGCCTAAAAGAAAATTGAATTTATGAGCCTCTGAACCTTTAAAACCGTAACATTTGGATGACTAGCGATTTTTAACGGCATGCGAAAGTTGAAAAAATCATGCGAAAATTCGTAGCTTTTTTCAAACGGCCGCCATTTTATTTCTATAAGGAATTTTTTCATGTTTCTTAGGTTCAGATGCCTCCTTGGAGTTAAAACTTTACTTATTTTTTGGTTTCATGCTTCTAGGTGACGTATTGCGGCTTCTATCCATCCCGCAGATAACAAACATTTTCAAAACATGACTTCTCGGAGCCGCCATTATGGACGCCATTTTAAATTATTATACTTCGAAAAAATTCAATTTTGTAGACAAGAGATGAATAAACATTGTGCCAAAAACCGCACGTGTCTAAGTCTTTTCAGTTTCCCCAAAAAAATTGCCAAACATCAGGTAGTTTTAGCACAATTATAAAAATACTCCCCCTTAAGACTAGTATTTATATAAATATTTTAGAATAACAATACATTACCTTTTTGCAGTAATCCAAGACGTCCATCTTATCTTTGAGACACGTCGCTTTCGAGGCGAGGTCCGTTTGCCACCGGCCCTGTTCGGTCATGAACTGGGGGTGGTAGGCCTCCTGGCCGTGGAGGCCGGAGTCGCAGAGTATCGCGACCTGGGGCTCGAAATGCGACACCGTTCCGCCGTTGAGGTTGCCATCTTGTAACGCCTGCGAACAAAAAGCAAACGGAACGGGTTTAACGAACCGCGTAAAGCCGACACCCTTCTGCGTTTCATTTTTATATAAAGGAAATATAGAATGAAACAAGGGAGGAGGGAATATTGGGTTACGAGGGTGGTATCGCGTAACACGTTGCTTGAATATTGTGGGAAAATTGAGTGTTCGATCTTCAATCACTTTGGAACAAGAAAATACCTTCTAGTTAAGGATACATTTTTAATAATAATACCTTTTCCATTTTTTGTTTGTTTTGTTTTAGACGATTGAAACATTTTGCACTCGTAGGCCCATTTGCACCCCGACTGAATAACTTCAATTAACCACTAATCATTGATTAGATTCAAGTTCAAATATTTGAAATATTCAAGTTCAAATATTTAACACTAGAAAAGACTGTTATTCCTTACTTTACTTTTTATTATTATCATTAGATGTACATTTCGAGACACAAAGTGCTCATTATCAATAACAAACTAACGATACAAATAAAAAGTGAAGTGAGGAATAAGAGTCTTTTTTAGCATAATAATCACTTCACGTAAACTCAAAAACATACAGTTTATCAAATATTTAAAGTATTCGAATTTTCAAGTTCAAATATTTGAAATATTCACATATTCACATTTTGTAATATTCGAATAATTAGAATATTTGAAAATAGGAAATGTTTATTTTAAGTAAACTATACATATGAATACGTTATAAATTTTCCAGCATTTGTTTTTTTATAAAAGTTCAATTTGAAAGTATAAACGAGTGTTTTCCACTCCCAGATTAAGCATGAAGTAAAATTTCGAGTTTAGAAAAGCCTGAAAATTTGGTTTGGTCGCGTAGCGCGAAGCGCGGAGCGACCAAACCAAATTTTCAGGCTTTTATAAACTCGAAATTTTACTTCATGCGCCACGCGTATATAACACTGGTTTTAACTGAAGTTTAAAATATACGTCTTTATTATACTGCGTAAGTAGCATATTGTGAACTCTAAAATATTTTAGTGTTTAGTACGCGTGGCGCATGAAGTAAAATTTCGAGTTTAGAAAAGCCTGAAAATTTGGCTTGGCCGCTCCGCGCTTCGCGCTACGCGAAAAAACCAAATTTTCAGGCTTTTCTAAACTCGAAATTTTACTTCATGCTTAACCTGGGAGTGGAAAACACTCGTTTGAAGCTTCAAATCGAACTCTTTTAAAACAACAACGAATATCTGAAGATTTAGAGCATATACGCTATAATTGAGATGTATATACTTGAAAGAGAAGCTCCCTGTATGTTTTTGAATGAATTGATTAATCTCTGATTGTTATAATTCTAGAATACAAGAATGTTTTAAATTTGTAAGATATCCTTAACATGTCTTTTTTATCATTATTCGATTTTGTAAATAATTTATACATAAAACTGCTGTGTTTTTAAGGAGTACTAATCACTGATTTACTTAATTGACTTGGATACAAATGGATACTATTATGGTAAATTTAATTAAAACAGCATAATTAAGTCAAATCAATTTCTAATTCTACTTTAACTTACTACATTTAATTACAGTTCATCTCCTAAAGAAGCTACAGAGTAGTGAAAAAATCGTAGTGAAATAATAAGTAAATGTTCTTCAGGTGAAGAAACAATGTGGCGGAACAATTGTCGTGAGAACAATATAGTGTTTGAAAGTAATAAGTGTTTTATTTAAACTAAAATCAAAGTAAAAATAAACTTTCAACTACGAGCCCTAACAACTATATATTGGGACAAAATCAAATTCATATAAAATTCAGGTATTGGACAGTTTATTTAAGTTTTCTAGTATTTTTTTAATTTAATACTCTGTGTAATTAGTTAATTAGCAACAGTTAGGCCAATTAACAACACAAAAACAAATTAATTATTCAATCACCTCTAATTTACAAGAAAAATATTAATTTTGTTTGTCAACTAAATATTGGGACATTGTACGAATTTTATTTCTAAAAAGGAGTAACATCGCCCTTATATTTTATGACAGCTCGAATTCGGCTAGGCATTGACTCAACTAAGGATCTGCACGTTTCAGGAGAAATTTCATTCCAAATATGCTCTATCTTGTCTCTAAGTTCAGGTAATGTCCGTTGTGGGATGTTCCTCAATGTTTGTTTCATTTTATGCCATACTGTTTCAATGACATTAAGGTCAGGACTGCTGGAAGGCCAAGAAAGAAAATTTACGTTGTGGTCGCCAAACCACTTTTTTGTGGTTTTGGCCGTATGACAGGCCGCCCCATCCTGTTGAAAAATGTAATTTTCGTCAACATTTAACTTGGCGATACTTGGTAGCAAACCGTTTTGCAGTATTTGTTGATATTTCGCAGCATTCACGGTACCATCAATAAATTCAAAACATCCTAATCCTGAAGCTGTCATGCAGCCCCAAATCATCACTCCTTTAGGAAATTTTACGGTGCGTTTTAGGCAATCTATGTGAAATACCTCATGTTTTGAGCGAATCACGCGTTTGCGGTAATCACCAACACATACGTCGAATTTTGATTCGTCACTAAAAATTACTCTGGACCAGTCTGTAGCTGACCAAGATAATTTAGATTTTGCCCATGTGAGTCTGGCTTTCTTTTGTTTTTCCGTCAACAGTGGTTTTTCCTTTGCCTACAAGAAAATATTTCTTTTTAAATGCACTTTTAAATTGCTACTTGAAATTCAACCTTATAAAACTTGAGTCCACATTTATGAATCCACTGGCGGCAGCATTCCCTTGACAGATTCAATCCAGTTGCGTGATTCCATTCAGTCGTAATTTGCCTTAAAGTATTTCTTCTCCCTTTTTTTCACAGTTTTACTAATAATCTCTTGTTTCTATCAGAAATTAATGTTGGACGACCCGAACTTTGGCCTTTTTTGTCTAGGATATTTCCGGTTTCTCCATAATGCTTAATTATATTCCACACTGTTGTTTTAGGAATATTAAGTTCATCCGCCATTTCACGTATCGTTGTATTTCGGCAATAATTTTTAATCACTAACTCACGAGTTTTTGGACTTGTAGAGATACCACGCACCATTTTGTTCAATAAAAGCAGCGATTCACCCGATACGATTAGAAAGCAACTACCAAGTAATCTGACGTTTCGTTCTGCATTGTTTTCACGGCTTACTTGTCTTATTTTGTTTCATTTTTAACAGTTATTTTATACTGTCCCAATATTTAGTTGCCACATAAAATGAACATTTTCCTTGTTAATTAGAGATGATAGAATAGAATAGTATAATAATTTTGTTTTTTGTGTTGCTGACTGGCCCTCATTGATGTTAATTAACTAATTACATAGAATTAAATTTAAAAAAAAAGAAATAAACTGTCTAATACCTGAATTATACATGAATTTGATTTTGTCCCAATATATAGTTGTTAGGGCTCGTATTAAGTGCCTTAACAATTAAGTTATAGTCACCGTAAAAATAAAAATGGTGATGTGTCCATCATAGTACTTTCCCCCGTAAATTGCGTATTAAATCACTTTTTAAAGTTTGTAAAGAGGCTAATGAATCACCCTGTAGAAAATTGTGTTTGAAAGTTCCCGAAAAACGTTCTTCTTTTTACAACATATTACGAAGTGGTCCTCAATAACTAGATAAAACACACAACTTTTAAAATATCTCAAAAACTAAGAGTGCTATGACAAAAAGTAAGTGAACAATACATCTTCATTTTGTTATTATCTACAACTTTTATTTGAAAGAATTTTTTGTTTGATGAATATTTATTGAAAAAATCTGAAAAAACTGAAAAACGCTTAGAGTAAAGTACCACTTCCGGTTTTCCGATTTTCACCAAAAGCTTTTCAGTTCTTCCGATTGTAACAAAAAGCTTAAGTTTCAAGTTTCATCTCGATATCTTTAGCGGTTTTTGCGGTACAGCGCACACAGACAGACAGACAGACATTTTTCAAAAATGGTCTTATTCGACTCAGGGGACCTCAAAACGGATATTTCCGCTAAAATTTTTGATTCGAAAATTTTCACGAAAACAATACTTTCCCTTTGTATTACATACGGGGAAAGTAAAAAAGTGAATACAAAAAAGTTATAAGTGGTATTTAATTAAACATACGATATTTTACACAATATCAGTTAATAAATATTTATTTTAATTTTATAATTATTAATTTGTAAGCATCACTTTCACCTTTTAGCCCTTCCTCTGTGGCCGGGCAATTTTGCCAAAAACCGCTTTACAAATGAATATTACATGTGTAATTGCGGAGGTCGGTGTATAAACCGAATTTAATTAAGTGCGAACAGGCGACAGAGCGAGAAAGAAAATTGCTGGATGTGAAAAATAACGGGGCGAAATTAAAATAGTAATAATTCGTCGACGCTCGGCGCCAGATGGCGCGCGCGCGAGCGTTTAGGGCCTCGTTTTCGACCGCAAACTAATTAATAATATCCGCCGACGACGAATTAAGCTTAATTTGATGTACCGACGCACAAGTCCACAAAATTGCCATTTTGGGCACGTCGGATAATTAAAATGGCACACGGAAAAATTAACGGAAATGTACAGAAAAAAATTGAACGCATGTTCTGGAAAATTAGTATTCCTTTTTTTTATTCGTTGCTAATTAATGATTACCGCATAAAAAATGTTTTGTAGATTAATAAAAGAATCATCCACAATCCCTCAAATACACTACTGTTTGAATTAACCGAATTAACCTTCCCATACAAACTCGCCTCTCCCACCTTGCAACAAAATTTGCCTCAAATCCTATTTACCATAATCTACTAGACCCCATGTGTATCCACCGAAATAAAAATATAATTCCCAAACGAAAACATCCCTCCTCCACCATTTATGATTTCATCTCATCATTTCATGACATTAGCATGTTTATTGTATTATCATTGTCTTGCAATTGGGAAATTTCCTGTTGGGCAATAAATACTTATTATTATTAGCAATCATGACGATTGAAGAACAGCTCCACATTGACACTACGGACGACAATAACAATCATGACTCTTGTTTACACCAAAAATGACAGCGACAGATAATATCAAATTCAGGCATAAAGACCATTGGTCGATAGCCAATTGGCAGATATATTTTTTAAAATAAATATATTTGGTTTGGTCGCGTAGCGCGAATCGCGGAGCGACCAAACCAAATTTTCAGGCTTTTCTAAACACGAAATTTTACTTCATGGGCCACGCGTACTAAACACTGATATACATGATGTTCAGAATACATCTTTTTACTATACTGCTTTAGTAGAATATTTTAAACTTCACCTAAAATCAGTGTTTTATACGCGTGGCGCATGAAGTAAAATTTCGAGTTTAGAAAAGCCTGAAAATTTGGTTTGGCCGCTCCGCGCTTCGCGCTATGCGACCAAACCAAATTTGCAGGCTTTTCTAAACTCGAAATTTTACTTTATGCTTAGTCTGAGAGTGGAAAACACTCGTTTAAGACTTCAAATTAAACTATTTTAAAAAACAAACGATTATCGGAAAAGTTACAGCTCATGCATACATGTATGTATATTTAAAAGAAAAATTCCCAGTATATTGTTTATTTCTCCTTTGAATTTTTAAAATAATTTAAGCATATACAGGGTGTTCATTTGAAAACTTCCCAACGCGGATTTATGGAAAATCACTGATTAAAAGAAAAAACGCCACGAGACACGTCCAAAGATTTCCCAAGGGGGACAACTTTTTAACCAAAAACGACTTCACCCCCTTTTACCCTCTGCCCCCCGGGGTCATCCCCTTAAAAATTTTAAATGACGAGGGGTATCAAGTAGTAGCTTGTTTGAAAGGTTTTTCAAAGTGTTTTATTTTGACGTATGAATTTTTTATATCGGTCGATTTGTTTACGGAAAAATTAGAAAAATCTTTATTTATCTTAATTTGTTCAGATAGAAAAAAAAAACACACGAAAATATCACTTTTTATTTTATTAAGTGTTCAAAATGTTGCCCGTTATTGGCCAAACAATGATATAGGCGATGCTCAAATTCCTGCCGGACATTTTCAAAAACATGTTGTGGGAGATCATGGCAGCTTTCGGTGATGCGTTGACGAAGTTCATCTAAACGTTCAGGTTGGTGAGTGAACACAATTGATTTTAAATGGTCCCATAGAAAAAAGTCTAATGGCGACAAGTCAGGAGATCTAGCAGGCCATTCTATAGGCCCTCTTCGCTCAATCCATTTATCTGAAAATTCGTCGTCTAGCCATTGCCGAACCGGAAGAACATAGTGAGGAGGAGCGCCGTCTTGCTGGAAATATATTTCAGCCTCATCAAGTATAGGTTTCCATCGTCTCCGATTTGGTTTTCAATGATTTCAGTGATAAGCGGATTGATGGTATTTTCCAACATATCTAAATAAATGCCTCCATTTAAATTCCCAGTAATAAACAATGGCCCAATCACTTTGATTCCTAAAATGCCTGCCCATACATTAATTTTTTGGGGATACTGAGTATGCCCTTCTACAAAAGCATGAGGATTTTCATTGCTCCAATACCTGCAGTTATGCTTATTAACAAATCCATTTAGATAAAATGTGCATTCATCAGTGAAGCAGATATTCTTTACATGAATGGTATTATCATTAATGGCTGCAGTCATTTGTTCACAAAACTCAACTCGCCTCTCGAAATCACCCTCGGTTAACTCTTGCAATATTTGCATTTTGAATGGATGAAATTTATGTAATTTAGTAACTGTGTGTACAGAGCCTAATGAAATACCAGTCGCATCACCAATTTTGCGTAATGAAGTATTAGGATTTATGCCAAAATGACCCAAAACTTCAATTTGAGCGGCTTCATTTAAAACTCTACGATGCACATACGGGTATTTGAACGATCTAGGCGGCCATAAGTCGATTTCCTAAAATTCACCCCAGGTAGAAATAAATAGTTGCCTACCCCAGGTAAAGGGTCTGGGAACAATAGGTAGTTGTTATCCGTCGCTTCCGCGATCTCTCGATGGATTGTGACAGTCATAAACAGAGCGTCTTTCTGAGTGCACAAGTGTATTTTCTCTAGTTTTCGGCTGTGTTAATTAGAACTGTAAATATTTTTACTTTGAGTAATAATATCAAGAAAATTATTATGGAACGTGATCAAGCTGGTAAGTGAGCATATATTTTTATGGTATTAGTTGTAGTTATTTGATTTCATTTAATAACGTAGCATTTTCGAAATAAATACAATTTGTACAATTTTTATACAATTTTTTGCCAAATACAAGGGGATTTGTTCTACTTCAGGGTGCGTCCCAGCTATTATTTTTAGTTTTTTACAAAGTCAAAGGTCTCTAGCAAAGATTAGTTAAAAATTTAGCCGCGGATAGCCGTGGATTTTAATATTATGAGGTCATTAATTTAGAGGGCGGATTTTTAAGCTTTTATTTGTGTCTTCATAAGTGTTTTAAAAAAGTGTTTATAACCTGAAGAAAAATTTTAAAATAGGTAAAAAGACTGACAAGTAGCAGACCAAAGCTGAATAAAAGTGGTGTCAGAATCTACTATTTTATAAATCGGATATTTTGTTACAAACTGCTTAAATTTCTGTAAGAAGCAAAAAAAAGGCCCTATACTCATTATACTGCTTTTGTTTATAATAGCAATGATTTCCTTTCAGGATCATCTGGTGTCCGAGTAGTAACCCGTCAAGAGTTGTATAACAAAATGCAACATTAAAATTTGCCAAGTTTTGAACTAAAATTAGAATATATTCAAACATATCTTCTTACATCCGACCACCATTCCGAAGATCAAATTAAGGAGATAAAGCACAATTTATCTTATTTGAAGACTCAATTTAAGCAAAGATGGTTAGCTGCGCATAAAAAACCAGCTGCATTTGAAAAAACCAATAAGGAATGGTTACAAAAGACCTTCGAGCTGCCGAAGGGAGTTCAACGTACAGGTCGGCCAATAAAATCGTTCGAAAATTCAAGCGAAAGGACAAAAAGAAGAAAAACAGCAGAGCTTCGAAACATCGACGAAGAGATATTAACACATGCAACACGGATAAAGTTACAATCTTCTGGAAAGAGAGATGCTTCCAGAATTTTGAAAGAGATCACTAACTCTCCAAAGCGTGCTGGAAAATACAGGCTGGCGTACTCCAATGCTCAAAAGGCTGTGAAGAAACAACTGACACCAATACAGGCACTATCAATGTTTGTAGAAGTCGATTTTTCCAGGCGACAATATGAGATTGTCAGAGGGACCAATAAACAATTTTATCCATGCTACAGTGTGCTGCAAAAAGCGAAGAAAGAATGTTATCCACCTAAATCTTCTTATAGAGTTACTGCAACTACTGCCGAGATAAATCTGCAAGATTTATTAAATCATACAGTCACCCGACTCTTGACCTATTTGGGAGAACTCTTAAACTGTGTGAGTGAAGAGGAAAGAGATACATTGGAGCTGATATGTAAATGGGGCTGTGATGGTTCCCGACAAGAACAATTTAAACAAATTATTGACAGTGAATTAGATGATGCCAACATTTTCCAAAGTTCTCTTGTGCCTGTACGCCTAATTTGTGGCAAAAGTGGAGAAAAAACACTTTGGCAGAACCCGACTCCATCTTCACCACGATATTGTCGTCCCATTAAAATAAGTTTTGTTAAAGAAACTGCACAGACCACGAATGAAGAAATTAATTACGTAGATAATGCAACCAAGTCCTTGCAACAGACAAAGGTGATACTAGGAGAAAAAACCTTTTCAGTGAAGCATGCCATGCTGCTTACAATGGTAGATGCGAAAGTGTGTAATGCTGCAACACAAACTACATCAACTTTGAGGTGTTATATTTGCGGTGCTTTATCTAAAGATTTTAACGATTTAACCTTAAAACAAAATGTAAAACCAGAATCATTAAGATTTGGTCTATCTGTCTTGCATGCTAGGATACGTATATTCGAAAGCATTTTGCATCTGGCATACAAACTCCCTGTAAAAAAATGGCAGATTAGAACACAAAATGAAAAAGACATCGTAAAAGGACGGAAGATTGAAATCCAAAAGAAATTTAGGCAAGAGACCGGTTTAATTGTGGATGTTCCAAAAGCTGGGTTTGGTAACACCAATGATGGAAATACTAGCAGGAGATTTTTTGGCGACCCTAAATTAGCTGCGGAAATTACAGGAATCGATTTCGACTTAATTTTCTGATTTAAAGTAATTCTACAAGTATTATCAAGTGGCCACGAGATCAACATAGAGAAATTTGCAAAATATGGATATGAAACTGCAAATCTATATGTAAGTTTGTATGCGTGGCATCCGATGACACCAACCATGCACAAGATCCTAATACATAGTGCAGATGTAATTAATCATGCATTGTTGCCTATAGGGCAATTGTCTGAAGAAGCTGCGGAAGCTCGCAATAAACATTTCAGACAATACAGACAGAACTTCGCGAGAACATTTTCAAGAGAGTCTTGCAATCTGGATATAATTAACAGGCTACTGTTAACTTCTGATCCCCTTATAACGAGCATCAGACCACCTCCAAAAAAAAGAACCGAACCATTTTTAAAAGAGCCGTTGGAAATGTTATTACCCGCTGAGCCGCTCCAAGAAAAACTGACTCGAACACTGAAGAGTCTTCAGATGAAGAATACGTCAGCTCTGATGAAGAATCATCCCACTCATCTTCATCTTAATTTATGTTTGCAATGTAGTTATAAGATAAATATGTTTTGTAGTATATATAAATTTTATTCAGTTTTTTTAATATAAATTACAAAGTTTTAACCGAATTACTTTATATATTTTTATTTATTTGTACCACAAACCACTTCTTATATCATAAAACAATAGAAAACCCCGTTTTTTATATATTAATAGAGAAGAATACTTTTGGCCCCCTAAATCGTTCAAATACCCGTATGTGCGATGATTACGTTTTTTATTTGCAACAGATCCAGTTTGAGTAAATTTAGTAACAAGGTCCAAAACATACCTATGCGAAGTTATCTTGTCCGGATGTCTGTGGTTAAATGTGACGGCAGTTTGCCGAGCACATTGATTTTGGGCACCATAAATTAGAATAATTTCCACTCTTTCGGCTAGTGTGTAAACCATTTTGGAAGTAAAATATGAATCAGTAAATTTATTTTCACTATCCCAAGATTGTCACAAAGGTAACTGACAGCAAATGGAATTGTTTCTTTTCCATAGCAACTAACCCAAACTAAACAGGTATAAGAATAAATGTTATCTCCGTATTGATGAAAAGAAGGCGAAAAAAATTAGAGTTTTTATTTGGTTGCTGCCAAGTTTTGTTGGTTTTTGAACACTTATTAATAAAATAAAAAGTGATATTTTCGTGTGTTTTTTTTTTCTATCTGAATAAATTAAGATAAATAAAGGTTTTTCTAATTTTTCCGTAAACAAATCGACCGATTTTAAAAATTCAAACGTTAAAATAAAGCACTTTGAAAAACCTTTCAAACAAGCTATTACTTGATACCCCTTGTCATTTAAAGGGGATGACCCCGGGGGGCAGAGGGTAAAAGGGGGTGAAGTCGTTTTTGGTAAAAAGTTGTCCCCCTTGGGAAATCTTTGGATGTGTCTCGGCGTTTTTTCTTTTAATCAGTGATTTTCCACAAATCCGCGTTGGGAAGTTTTCAAATGAACACCCTGTATAATCAAACACTGCTCTACCTATTCGAGTATATAATTTTAAATAAAGGCAATTTATTATTATTACGATTGGAATACAACTTTATAAAAAATCAAAAAAATGGTACACCATTTTTTTTGTATTCATTACCAAATATTTTCACATACAAGTTATTTAAATCTGGATATTTAATTAAAACACTTGGTTTGTTTCACTAATTTATTTGCCAACTTTTAAACAGTTAAAAAAATATAATGTACCTAAAACAATTCAGCCCTCAGCTCTTTAATTAAACACGAGTGTTACGTCTCAAAAATGCGTATGCCAAAAATTCAAGCATTGTTTTATTCTAAAACGAGTGCTATTTGCGTATGCGTATACCAAAAATTCAAGCATTGTTTTATTCTAAAACGTGTACTACTTGCATAAATTAAATTGGTTGAGTATTTCATGAATAGGCTCTATTTCATAAAATACTCAACTAATTTAATTTAAATACACTAAGTGAAAAATCGAGAAATTTGCTTTACCAGAACAAAAGCTTCAATAAACTTTAATTTGAAAAATAAATAGCAATTATTTTATTGGTTCGTATTTAGAATTAAATAAGCTTTAAATTGATGTTAATTACATCTTTTTATAATGAAAATTGTATTCATGGTGGATGCTAAAAGAGGGAATTTAATTTCTTCGACTATTTTCCAGTTTTACTAAATATCTGAAATTTTAGTGAAACGATTTTTTTATAAAAATAAAGCTGAAGTTGTTTCTAATATTCCAAAGAATGTCTGTGATTTTTTTCAGAATTTAAAAAAAAATAATTTATTCATCGAAAATTTGTAATTATTGCTTCTCGTTCTAGTTCCCGTTCCAGTTCTCCTTTTGATTGTAAATCAGCCTCATTGCTTCTGCAAAATATGTTGGTTGAAATTTACTTCAAACGAATGTCTCCACTACCAAACTAAGCATAAAGTAAAATTTCGAGTTGATTATTCATCAGGCTACACAAAATTGAATTTGTGTTCAGTATTCCGGCACCAGATACCCACAGACGCGTTTCGGACTTCAAGGACCTCTTCAGTGTGGTCCCGACCCAGTGCTGAGGAATACTGAACATCGAAATCCATTAATAGTTTTCACATATTGGCTTGAAATAGTCAGAAATGTTCAGTATTCCTCAGCACTGGGTCGGGACTACACTGAAGAGGACCTTTAAGTCCGACACGCGTCTGTGGTTATCTGGCGCCGGAATACTGAACACAAATTCAATTTTGATATTCGTTTTCTGGTTTCACAAACAGAGTTTAGCTCGTTCGTGGACGAAACAGTGACCTGGATATGCACTTTGTGCATTGGTATCACTGACGATGCCACTATGGAGCATTAGATGGCGTTAGCTATCGAAATCCATTAATAGACTCTACATAATTCAATTAAAGAATTAGTAAAAATGTACAGCCATATTTAATGCAAATGTCGTTAATATCATTTTAGTTTAATGTTAGTTAATCTTTACAAGCCGCGTACAAACACAATACTTAAATTTTGAACTAATAGATAATGAATCTGCATGCTATTAGTTACTTTTGAACTACTGATAAAATGAACATGGCATTTTCATGTTTATTATTTATTTACGGATATCCATTTAAAATAAATACATAATGCTTAGTCTAAAATAAGTTGAAAGTAATAATTAAATATTGATAACGAAGGTTTAAATTAAATTACACTTGGTTTGTTTCACAATTTTTTACTGTACTATTTACTCGACTAGTTTCCCGTTTTACAGCATTATCAGGATACACTTTAGCTCTCCTGATAATGCTGTAAAACGCGAAACTAGTCGAGTAAATAGTAAAGTAAAAAAAAATGTGAAAGAAACCAAGTGTAATTTAATTTAAACCTTCATTATCAATATTTAAAAATGTTTCACTAAGTGATAAGTGACAAAATTATTCAAGAAGTAATAATTAAGTTAAAATATATAAAATCACAAACAATATACACAACAGATTAAAATCAAAATGCTCATCACTATGCTAAAAGTAATATAAAGTAGTATAATAAATGTGTGCTAACTTTATTGTAACAATCTATTCATTTAAAGGTTATGTTTCACTGTTTTTGTTTATGTGAAAATCTATTTCTCTTGCTAAACTATTTGAGTAAAATTTACTTCTAACAAGTGTCTTCCACTCCCAGATTAAGCATGAAGTAAAATTTCGAGTTTAGAAAATCCTGAAAATTTGGTTTGGTCGCGTAAGTTATTTGTATTTGTTACTAAGATGTAATGGCCTACCGTTATAATAAATAAATAAATAAAAAAGAACCTTTATAATTTGCTAAATTTCGATCTGAGCCCGTTGAGTAATCCCCCGCTTGACTTAATCTAACACAGATGTTAACGCTAATAAAACTGTGGCATTCCCGACAAGCGGCTAGTTTTAAGAAATAGGGTCTATCATTGTAATAATTACTTTTAGGTTTTTCCACTAATCCGTTTCACAAATCCGTTTTATGATATAAATCACATATGGGCAACCCCCGGCCCGCTGTAAGATATGATCCGGCCCGCGAGACATTTTGAAAAAACCCAATTAAAAAAATATTACATTAGGTACTTATACTCACGGAAGTGACAGTGAGGCGGCAAACATCAAATTCATTGATCTTTGCCGCCTCACTCTTTGATAATCGCCGCCACTCGACTTGCTCGATCAAATTCTTTGAGGTTTGCCGCCTCACGGGCGACACATCGACACATCTGTTCAATACTTAGCTAATTTCTTCAATAATTATTTCCTTCAACAATTACAATTTAAATCTAAATATTCAGTTAAAAATAGACAAGAATTAATAGCACATTTACAAAACATAGACCTTCCTGAAACTTACACTATTCTATCCTTCGATGTCGTTAATCTTTTCACTAATATACCTGTCCCAGACACACTTGAAATTATCCTTAACTACTTACATAATACACTCGAAGATGAAGACGAAATCAGCCATTTTTACCAAATCGCCACACTCATTACCCAACAAAATTTTTGTCAATTCAATCACAAATACTACAGAATGACTGATGGGCTCCCTATGGGCTCATCAGTCAGCTGCCTTTTTGCAGACATATTCCTAGACCATCTAGAAAATCTCATACATACGTTACCCCTAGCTAGAAACATACTCACCTGGAAACGTAATGTCGACGATATCCTAGTTATTTGGAAAGGTGACAATCAAGTCCATATTCACGATTTTCATAGCAACATCAATCAATTACATAACAATATTAAATTCACTATTGAAAAAGAAATTAATAATTCGCTAGTGTTTCTAGACCCTACACTTACTAAAAGGCAGCAAACTATTGATTTCTCTATCTATCATAAACCCACTCAGACGGATTCCATTATCCCATCCAATTCACACCACCACCACAAACATAAATCAGCAGCCTTCAATAGTTACATATACCGTTTAAAAAACACTCCTATGACACTCGAAAATTACAATATTGAACTTAACATTATTAAACAGATTGCACTAACTAATGCCTACAACCCAAAATCCATTCAGAAAATGATTAACAGATACGAACGCAAACACAATTCCATCACCACATCCCTCCACCCCAACACCCCCAGTTCACCTGATAAAACACCTACACAATACCGTGCTCTCACTTATAACTATAATTTAGCATACAAAATAAACAATACATTCAGAAGGTATAACATCACCCTAATATTCAAAACCCTGAACAGTCTAAAATCCATTTTATGCAAACCCAAAGATAAAATTGACAAACTGGATAAAAATGGAGTTTACTCTATATCCTGGGTCTCCAAACTATCTTTTTCGCGGGCCACAAATACAATTCTACATTATAAAGTCGGCCAAGATCCGATTTATTTTATAAAATTATGAAAAATTTAAGGAACAATTGTTACAATATTTCAAAATATGACATTTACAAAAAAAAATTACAAACAATCGCGGGCCGGATTCATGCAAGTCGCGGGCCGGATTTGGCCCGCGGGCCGTAGTTTGGAGACCACTGCTCTATATCATGTGATGATTGCGGTGCTACTTACATTAGTGAAACAGGCAGGCAGTTGCGCATTAGAATAAAAGAACATATTAACCAAAAACATAAGTCCAATTTTGGTAGACACCTTTAAATACATAGCCATAATTTTAAAGATTGTAATAACTCTAAACTCCTACATAACATTAATAAAGGCCGACTATTATCTATATATGAGCAATTTGAAATTGATAAATTTAATGCACGCAACGAGGACCTACACTGTTTAAATGACCAAATCCAAACAAACTTCACCCCCCTTTACAAATACATTAAAAAACCATTTTCAAATTAAAACAATAACTACTCTATAATTTTATCCAGAAAACCTTAATTTTCTAATTTTCATAAACATCTTAACAATAATTTAACCATACTTTATATAACAACCATATTATTTAATATATTATATACATTTATTACATTTAATAATTACTAATTATTACATTTCAACATTTTATAAAATTACTCTTTCCCTAATACACAACAACAATAACAAAAGTATACAATAAAACTAAACCCCTCCCTAACCTCATCCACCATGAAAAACCTTATCAGCCATTCTTCGAAACACACACGCAACGTAGTATGACATTGCTTGTATAAAAAACACCATAATAAAATTAAAACCAATACACACATGACACACACACAAACACCTATAAACAATATCCTGACGTGTAAGTTATATTCTTTATCTATCTTTGCTATTACAAGCCATATAATAAATAGTTACATTATCTAATTTGTTAAAATTGTGAATACATTTGTGTTCTATTTAAAAATATTTCCTCATTCATTTATATGTGTATGTGTGCGTGCTCGCCGACACGGGCCAGCCAGGCACATACACAAAAACACCAAACCGCATAACGGCAAAACTGACATTTCCATCCCTCTCTAACACAAACAATAAAAAATATCCTACAATTTAATAATTTATGTAAATAAAAATAAAATAAACTCTTATACTACCCCCAGAATAATACTAATTAATATAATTATCTCATATATATTTCCTAATACTACTCCTACAACATCTATCCCAACACTTAATAATTTTTATACAAGATTAGCCGCCATTTTATTTATTTATAAAACTATCTCGATCATTTTATTTACGTGACTTATTTTAACTGTGTTTTATTTCAATGTACCTTATACAAAATTATAAATAATCTAAACTTAGTGTAAATCTGTTTTTAGTTTTCTACTGATGATGGCTAAGCCGAAACATGTATAGAAAATAAAATTCTTAAAATAATATCAAGAAGTACATTTCTTTTCCTCCACTACTCCAACTAGTTAAAAAGATTTATTGCTTCTCAATTATTCTAAACTAGTTTATTCCAGATTATTCGTTCATTTTGCCTATATAAGCGGGTGGATGGCCCGAACGTTAGTTCAGTTCTATTTGAGCTACCGAGGTGATATCTTGGACAAGCGATATCCTAGCGAACTGCTCGAGTCGTCAACTTGCTTTGTGACTTTGTGTGCATCTTGAGTGGTTACTAATTATAGTTTGTTATTAAGTTTATTGAACGAAAAGTAAACAAAAATGGTAGAAAGAAACCAAAATGGACTGAAGAATTCTTTTTTATCTTGCACAATGGTAAACCTATTTGTTTGCTGTGTAATGAATCCATTTCAGTAATGAAAGAATTCAATATAAAGAGGCATTACTCAACTAAGCATGCTACGCTGCACTCACTGACAGGACAATTAAGAACAGACAAAATCCAGAAGCTTACCGCAAATTTGGAAAAATAGCAACAAATGTTTCATAAACAAAGAACACAACTTGATAATGTTGTAAAAGCTAGTTTTATAGTTAGCTCAAAATTGGCAAAGGCATTAAAACCATTTGCCGAAGGAGAATTTATCAAGGAGTGTATGTTAGAAGTTTGTGGTATTATGTGCCCTGAAAAGAAAAATGAATTTGAAAAAATTAGTTTGTCAAGACGAACTGTTGTTCGACGTATAGAAATGATGGCTAATGATATAAAAACAACATTGACTGACCGTATGGCTGGTTTTGAATCATTTTCCATAGCATTAGACGAGAGCACCGGCACCGATTTGTCTGACACAGCTCAACTGGCTATATTTATTCGAGGTGTTGATAAGGAGTTCACTGTTACTGAGGAATTGCTTGCTTTACAGCCGCTAAAAGGAACCACTACAGGAGAGGATATTTTTATTGAAGTTCAAAAGGTATTCACAAGTTTTGGCTTGCCATCGTCAAAATTAATTGGAGTATGCACTGATGGTGCACCTTCTATGGTCGGCTTACGTAAAGGTTTCATCGGAATTTTGAATGAAAAAGCAACAGAATTAAATGTGCAAAAAGATGATTTGATAGTCCTTCATTGCATTATCCACCAACAGAACTTGTGTTCTAAGTCCATTCGACTCCAGAATGTTATGGATGTGGTAGTAAAAACCATCAACTTTATTCGATCCCGAGGGCTTAACCATCGTCAGTTCAAGGCGTTTTTGAATGAAATATCAGCTGAATATAACGACGTAACATATTATTGTGAAGTCAGATGGCCGAGCAATGGAAAAATATTGAAATGGTTTTACGAGCTTAGAAATGAGATAGCAGACTTTATGAAAATAAAAGATAAACCACTATCTGAATTAAGTGACCCAAAATGGATATGTGACTTAGGATTTCTGGTCGATCTTACAGGCTATTTGAATGATTTAAATTTGAAACTTCAAAAACAAGGACAGTTAGTAAATGATTTGTACAGCCATTTAAAAGCGTTTCAGATCGAACTACGATTGTGGGAGTCACAGATGCTGTCTGGTAACAGTTACCATTTCAACACGCTCTCTGCGTATGAAAATATTGCTTATGCTCAATATGCTGAAGAACTCAAGTTACTGTCGGAACAATTTTCGACCAGATTTTGCGACTTTAAAAACATGGAAGACTGTTTCAGTTTATTTGCTACTCCTACAACATATATTGTACAAAATGCCACAATACACTTACAAATGGAGTTGATCGAGATTCAAGAAAACTCACTCCTAAAATCCAAATTTGAAGACGTAGAGTTGTGCGATTTCTACAAAAAATACCTAGAAGAAAACAATTTTCCGCAGCTTAGAAAATTCGCAATAAGATTGATTTGTGCGTTTGGCAGTACTTATAAATGCGAACAGTTCTTTTCATTGATGAAAGTTAATAAATCAACACATCGTACAAGACTTACTGACGATAATTTGGAAAATTCTTTACGTCTTTGTGTTAGTGGAATTAATCTAAATATCGATGGATTAGTTTCCCAAATTCAAGCTCAAGTGTCTCATTGATTTCGGTGTATTTAACTTCCGTAGTTTGTAACAATTGCAAATTTAACGATTTAATTATAATGTACCATTTCTTTAAATTTCATTTTGTTATCTTAATAAATTGTACTATAATAACATTGTCGTATTATTTCATGTCTAATATCTATCGCAAAAAATATTATCACTACTTTAAAATGCACTAAGTACTTTTAAACGCGGCCCGCGAACGTATTTGCACGCTAAAGTTTGGCCCTCAACATGTCAAAGGTTGCCCATACCTGATATAAATACACCGACCTTTGTAATTTCTGTTAGTTAACTATTGATAATGGACACTTAGTGTCCGAAATGTACATACAGAGAGTTTTATGTAACACCGACATTTTCATAACGAGAATTTTTCCTTTAAGTGTACATAAGCATACGTTGTACATTTGCCGACGCTCGGTTTGTTAAAAGAATTTAATTTGAAGCTTTAAACTAGTGTTTTCCACTCCCAGGCTAAGCATGAAGTAAAATTTCGAGTTTAGAAAAGCCTGAAAATTTGGTTTGGGCGCGTAGCGCGAAGCGCGGAGCGGCCAAACCAAATTTTCAGGCTTTTCTAAACTCGAAATTTTACTTCATGCGCCACCGGTACGAAACACTGATGCAATGTAAAGTTTAGAGGTGTGTTTTAAACTTCGTAATGTGTCAGTGTGTTGTATCGGTGGCGCATGAAGTAAAATTTCGAGTTTAGAAAAGCCTGAAAATTTGGTTTGGTCGCTCCGCGCTTCGCGCTACGCAACCAAACCAAATTTTCAGGCTTTTCTAAACTCGAAATTTTACTTCATGCGCCACCAGTACGAAACACTGATGCAATGTAAAGTTTAGAGGTGTGTTTTAAACTTCGTAATGTGTCAGTGTGTTGTATCGGTGGCGCATGAAGTAAAATTTCGAGTTTAGAAAAGCCTGAAAATTTGGTTTGGTCGCTCCGCGCTTCGCGCTACGCAACCAAACCAAATTTTCAGGCTTTTCTAAACTCGAAATTTTACTTCATGCGCCACCAGTACGAAACACTGATGCAATGTAAAGTTTAGAGGTGTGTTTTAAACTTCGTAATGTGTCAGTGTGTTGTATCGGTGGCGCATGAAGTAAAATTTCGAGTTTAGAAAAGCCTGCAAATTTGGTTTGGTCGCTCCGCGCTTCGCGCTACGCAACCAAACCAAATTTTCAGGCTTTTCTAAACTCGAAATTTTACTTCATGCGCCACCGGTACGAAACACTGATGCAATGTAAAGTTTAGAGGTGTGTTTTAAACATCGTAATGTGTCAGTGTTTTGTATCGGTGGCGCATGAAGTAAAATTTCGAGTTTAGAAAAGCCTGAAAATTTGGTTTGATCGCTCCGCGCTTCGCGCTACGCAACCAAACCAAATTTTCAGGCTTTTCTAAACTCGAAATTTTACTTCATGCTTAGTCTGGGAGTGGAACACACTGATTTCAAGTTTCAAATTGATTTTTTTTTAACGAGTATCTAAAGATTTACGACATATACTGTGTAATTGAGACATGTATACTTGAAAGAAAATCTCCCTGTGTGTACAAGTTGAGGCATTAACTGCGATTGATTGGCTACAATTTTTAATAGCCAAATCTTCATTTCTGCTGTTTGAAAAGCATAAAACCTGTAACCTTATCCATTCTCAAATTAGTTTAACAATTAATGGTGCTGATATTCCTTATGTTACAGAAGATAAAAATCTAGGCGTAATTATCGATAATTCTTTTAGATATAAAAAAACATATCAATAGTTATATTAGCACAGCCTATATTAACCTAAAAAGATTGTATCCTCACCGTTCATGCCTATCCATAGAAATGAAGATCATGCTATGTAATGCATTTGACTTGTCGCAATTCACATACAGTTCACCAATATATAACTCTGCTATTGATAGAATAACTAATAATCGCATACAAAAAGTCCAAAACTCATGCCTGCGTTTTATATTTGGAATCAGAAAGTTTGACAGAATTTCATATAAACTTATTGAAACAGGGTGGCTAAATATGGCTGCTAGGCGAGAATGTCAGACGCTGTGTTTATTTCATAAAGTGATAATAAATAAATCACCACAATACCTCTATAATAAAATTACATTTCGAGATGATGTGCACACATTAAATACTCGATTTAAAGGGCGCATATCTCCTCCTAAACACCGCACCTCTCTATATGAACGGTCATTTTCTTATCAAATATACAGGATGTATAATGAAATTCCAAATAAATTTAAAAATCTTAATTTGAGCAAGTTTAAGTTGGCAGTTAAAATACATTTACAGAAGTGCTAATAACAATCGTGATGGCTAGATTTTCAATGTATGTAACACAAAATATATATGTATAGAGTATTTGTTCATGTTTGTTTAATTCGTAGATACAAAGTGTATTCCACATATAAAGTAAATATTTAATTTAAGGTTTGGATGGTAGAACAGTTTGGGGATTACCCCAACACTGAATCCCGCCTTATGATGCGCATTTTGTTACATTCAATTTTTCCTAATTTTACACTAATATGTACCTTTATATATATTTTTTGTTGAATGTTATTATTATGCAAATAAAGGATTATTATTATATAGGCAACCCAATTTTCACATAACTTAAAAAATAACGGTGTCAAATTGTATTGGATGAACATGTTCGGTGTTACATAAAACTCTCTGTATAGTACTTAAATACAAACAATGATGAAAGGAATTTAACCGCTTTTTATTACTATTTTCTATGTTTACATCCCAAGGGAGATACAATACTCCCTCTAAGAATTATATTACTCTTTCCATTCTTAAGTATATATTTAAAAAGACTGCATTATTGCGTGAATTTTGGACATTACTATCTTTAGGGCTCAGTGGGACGAAGTGTGAACTGATTGAAATAATGGTGCGGGCATTACAGCGCATCTTGAAACTCGTACAAATGGCCGAGAACTTTGAGTCCCAGAAGAGGAATTAGCACGACGGGGTCGAGACATTAACGAGGGCCTGGAGAAGGGGTTATTGCTGCGACACACTAAAAATTAACGACCCCATCTACATTTCAGCACACCTACTTTCGCCCTCCCCCCTTCCCTGGCTGCATAAAAAAAATCCATTCATTCTAGGAAAATCTTCAGCGCCCGTCTAGCCATCCAGAATAATGAAATAGTGGACGTAAAACTTTTAGTCTTATTAGAATAATACGCCTTAATAGTTTGTTTTCCTAATGTTTTATTTTCGAACAAAAGTATTCTTTAAACCAATTTTAGAATTGTCTAATTTATTTTATATACAATTTCTTTACAGTGGCATAGATTATTTATGGTCCTTACATGGGCATTGACGACTGCTGGATTTGTTCTGATTTTCGTCGAATTGAAAGCTTGGTCCACGGAACCGAATCCTCATGCGATTTTGGGCATAATCACAACGATAATTTGCTTTATCCAGCCGATCGGGGCTTACTTCAGGCCGCATCCTGGCACCAGCAAGAGACCCATCTTCAACTGGGTGCATTGGTTGGGAGGAAATGTCGCTCACATTATCGCAAGTGAGTGTCTTAAGATTATCATGGAAAATGTTTGAATCATTTGACACTTCAATAACTACAGGGTGTCTACGCTAAACCGTTCTTCTTTGTACTATTGTTTTAAAAAAAGGATATTTGAGTAAGGATTTTTAATCTCAACTATTATTTCGTTTATTTTGAAAGTGACCTGAAGTTAGGTCACTTTCTCAATTTTTTGTTGTAGACTAGAATAATTTTCATAATTTAAGATTTTCTGTCATAAATAACAACCTGGCATGCATTAAAAAAATCCATTCATTCGGAGAAAATCTTCAGTGCCCGTCATCCAGAATAATGAAATAGTGGACTTAAAAATGTCGGTCTTTTCAGAATAATGCGCCATCTTCTTTGTACTATTGTTTAAAAATAAAGGATATTTCAGTAAGGATTTATAATCTCAACTATTATTTCGTTTATTTTGAAAGTAACCTGAAGTTAGGTCACTTTCTCAATTTTTTGTTGTTGACTGGAATAATTTTCATAATTTAATTTTTTCTGTCATATACAACAACCTGGCTGCATTAAAAAAAATCCACTCATTCGGAGAAAATCTTCAGTGCCCGTCATCCAGAATAATGAAATAGTGGACTTAAAAATGTCGGTCTTTTCAGAATAATGCGCCATCTTCTTTGTACTATTGTTTAAAAAAAAAAGGATATTTGAGTAAGGATTTTTAATCTCAACTATTATTTCGTTTATTTTGAAAGTGACTTGAAGTTAGGTCACTTTCTCAATTTTTTGTTGTAGACTAGAATAATTTTTATAATTTAAGATTTTCTGTCATAAATAACAACCTGGCTGCATTAAAAAAATCCATTCATTCGGAGAAAATCTTCAGTGCCCGTCATCCAGAATAATGAAATAGTGAACTTAAAAATTTCGGTCTTTTCAGAATAATGCGCCATCTTCTTTGTACTATTGTTTACAAAAAGGGATATTTGAGTAAGGATTTTTAATCTCAACTATTATTTCGTTTATTTTGAAAGTGACCTGGAGTTAGGTCACTTTCTCAATTTTTTGTTGTTGACTGGAATAATTTTCATAATTTAAGGTTTTCTGTCATAAACAACAACCTGGCTGCATTAAAAAAAATCCACTCATTCGGAGAAAATCTTCAGTGCCCGTCATCCAGAATAATGAAATAGTGAACTTAAAAATGTCGGTCTTTTCAGAATAATGCGTCATCTTCTTTGTACTATTGTTAAAAAAAAAAGGATATTTGAGTAAGGATTTTTAATCTCAACTATTATTTCGTTTATTTTGAAAGTGACCTGAAGTTAGGTCACTTTCTCAATTTTTTGTTGTTGACTGGAATAATTTTCATAATTTAAGGTTTTCTGTCATAAACAACAATCTGGCTGCATTAAAAAAATCCATTCATTCGGAGAAAATCTTCAGTGCCCGTCATCCAGAATAATGAAATAGTGGACTTAAAAATTTCGGTCTTTTCAGAATAATGCGCCATCTTCTTTGTACTATTGTTTAAAAAAAGGGATATTTGAGTAAGGATTTTTAATCTCAACTATTATTTCGTTTATTTTGAAAGTGACCTGAAGTTAGGTCACTTTCTCAATTTTTTGTTGTAGACTAGAATAATTTTTATAATTTAAGATTTTCTGTCATAAATAACAACCTGGCTGCATTAAAAAAATCCATTCATTCGGAGAAAATCTTCAGTGCCCGTCATCCAGAATAATGAAATAGTGAACTTAAAAATTTCGGTCTTTTCAGAATAATGCGCCATCTTCTTTGTACTATTGTTTAAAGGAAAGGGATATTTGAGTAAGGATTTTTATTTACAATTACTATTTTGTTTATTTTGAAGGTAACCTGGAGCTAGGTCACTTTCTCAATTTTTTGCTGTTGACTGAAATAATGTTCATAATTTGAGGTTTTCTGTCATACACAACAATTTCTGGTTATTGGATATGACTAAAGCAAAAATCATTTCGATTCAGAATTAAAAGAGCTTTAGATTGGGGTTCATTTTTCCCCTAAAATTTTTCCCCCGGCAAATTTTCCCCTTATATTTTTCCCCCGAATTAATATTCCCCCAAATTAATATTCCCTTAATCTAATTTTCCCCCAAATGAATAATAACGCAACAATCAAATTAATTAAGTTATATTACAAAATTTATAAAGTTATATTACAACCAATATTTCGTAAATAATCTAAACGTTTGTCTTCCTCCCTGTAATCATCATATTTCGCGACTATGTTTTTGATTCGACGTTCAATCCTTCTCTGGTCATGCGATTTGGCTCTTCTAATGGGCTGTCCTAGCGAGAGTTGTCGCATCATGGTCATGACAAGTGTTTGTACTCCATGATTAAGCATGATGTAAAATATCGAGTTTAAAAATGTCTGAAAATTTGGATTTGTCGGTGCAGCCGAAGCGAAGCCAGGCTAATCCAAATTTTTAGGCTTTTCTAAACTCGAAATTTTACATCATGCACTAGACGTAGAAAACACTGATTTAAAGTTAAAAATTTAGTAATATTTATATTTGAGTATTCGAATATTTGAATTATTTATATTTATACAAAATATCATATTTTTCAAATATTAATAAAAATAAAAACAAAATAGTTCTAACTGTATTGTTTCGAGTTTACGTGAAGTGATTAATCACAAATAGAAAGACTGTTATTCCTTACTTCACTTTTTATTTTTATGTTAGATGTACATTTCGAGACACAAGGTGCTCATTATCAATAACAAACTAAATTCTTAAAACTATGTGCGCGGTATATATAGTTGACGGGATATCGGAAAAACCAAAAAGTAATTAAACCTATTGTTAGCGGCTAAAGGTTCTAGATGGGTGCCGGTGTCATTACATTATCTGCGGGATGGGACGGCGCGGGCGGCTTATGGATCAGGAAGGTGGTCGGTAGGATTACATTCACTGCGGGATTATTTTTGGGTAACAAATCTAATAATGGATTAACTAAGGGACTAAGATCGAAATTCAGCAAAACATTTTTATTTTTATACATTTCAATGGATTCAAGCATATTTAATCTACGATGACTTGATTGCTTTAAAAGTTTAATATTGTTTACCGAGAATGTGTGTCCTGTTTCAATTGAATGGTGTGCAACTGCTGATTTGTCCGGGTTTTGAATTTTAAAATAATACTGGTGTTCTTTAAATCTTTTTAATATTAAAATAAATTTAAAGAAAAAAAAAGATTTAAAGAACACCAGTATTATTTTAAAATTCAAAACCCGGACAAATCAGCAGTTGCACACCACTCAATTGAAACAGGACACACATTCTCGGTAAACAATATTAAACTTTTAAAGCAATCAAGTCATCGTAGATTAAATATGCTTGAATCCATTGAAATGTATAAAAATAAAAATGTTTTGCTGAATTTCGATCTTAGTCCCTTAGTTAATCCATTATTAGATTTGTTACCCAAAAATAATCCCGCAGTGAATGTAATCCTACCGACCACCTTCCTGATCCATAAGCCGCCCGCGCCGTCCCATCCCGCAGATAATGTAATGACACCGGCACCCATCTAGAACCTTTAGCCGCTAACAATAGGTTTAATTACTTTTTGGTTTTTCCGATATCCCGTCAACTATATATACCGCGCACATAGTTTTAAGAATTTAGTTTGTTATTGATAATGAGCACCTTGTGTCTCGAAATGTACATCTAACATAAAAATAAAAAGTGAAGTAAGGAATAACAGTCTTTCTATTTGTGAAAATAGTTCTACTTAGCTCAAACATATTCTACGCAACTGATATTTAAGCTATAACTTTTCAACGTCAAATTGAGACTAATGAACATCAAATTCTGATAAAACAATTTCCCATTGGAACTTAAAACATTGCTGTCAATTAAAACACAATCGAATTGGGAATATGCAATTTAACATTTTTAGTTTCTTGTTATTTAGTCTGGGGAGTTTTAGGTGAAACACCCTTTATATTCCTTAAATATTAAAAAAAAACCCTTTGAGTTTGGCTTATATAACATTTGCTACAATCATTGCACGCAATTGAATACATTTCTGAGTCTAAGTTTCATCTTCTTATGAAAATAATAGCCGGGGGAAAATTTGAGAGGAAAATTAATAGCGCGGGGAAAAATAACTTAGGGGAAAAATTGTAGGGGAAAAATGACCCCCAACGGAGCTTTAATTTAATTTATAAAACATTTTTGAGACTAGAAACAAATGCGCAGTACAAGTGCTCAAATATACTCAATGACATTGAGAAGGAATGATTTTTTTGAATTCATATTTTAGCAACAGAGTGACTATATTTAAACCATACATTGATAACAATTTCAACCTTGTGCCTTTTATATTTATTGTGAAAAAAGTAAAATATTTCACTTTTTCTTTTTTGATAAAACTATTTATATGAGCTGTTTAGTACAGATGGTTTTAGTTTTCGTGTTTCCGTTGAGTGTGTTAAGCTTAAATAAAATGCCTCGAGTCCGAAGACGTCCACAATTTCACCATTTGAGCGATTTTGACCGGGGTCGAGTTGTTGCTTATCGAGATGTCGGTATGTCCTATCGCGAAATTGCCCGCCGTATTGATTCCACTGCAGCAACTGTAATACGTGTGTATCAGGTATGGACAGAAGAAGGTAGAGGAGCAAGAAGAAGACCAATTGGTCAACCAAGGCGTACCACAGAACGTCAAGATCGGCGCTTAAGACAAATAGCCCTGCGAGACCGTTTCGCTACTACGCGTCAAATCGGTGATCAATGGATTGGAGAAGAAGGTAGGCCCGTTAGTATGCGAACCATATATCGCCGCATTCAATCCTTTGGGCTTCTTTTGTACCGTCCAAGATTAGTGCTTCCTTTAACAGCGAGACACTGTCGCCAAAGGTTGGACTGGTGCAGAGAACGGCAGCATTGGGAGGCAGAATGGCACGATGTCGTATTCAGCGATGAATCACGATTTTGTCTAGGCACGCATGATGGCCGTAGAAGGGTACGACGCTACCGTGGAGAACGACCTGATCTTAGGTTTGCTATTGAGAGGCATGTACACAGGACTGCTGGAGTAATGGTTTGGGGGGCTATTGCTTATGGTAGTCGATCACCTCTTGTATTCATTCGAGGCAGTATGACAGCTGCGCGTTATGTTGAAGACGTCATACGACCGACTTTGTTGCCTTATTTAGATGGCCGCCCAGACGTACTTTTTCAACAAGATAACGCACGTCCCCATATTGCTCGTCGAACTATGAACTTTCTTAATGAAGCTGGTGTTAATGTTTTGGCGTGGCCGCCCCGTTCGCCCGATTTAAATCCCATTGAACATGTGTGGATATCATGGGAAGAAGAATATTCTCTTTGCACCATCCTCCACAGACTCTAGCACAGTTGATCGATGAAATTCAAGTTGCTTGGAACGAGATGCCTCAAGAAGACATCGACCATCTTATTTTGTCGATGCCCAGACGTCTACAGGAGTGTATACAGCAAAGGGGTCGCCAAACACATTATTAATTTTTTTAGATTGTTTTTTAATAACATTTCTTGAAAATGTAATCATTTTATTCTTGATGTAAGACTACCATACTGGCAAAAAATCAAGTTAAAATAATAACTCCTTCTGGGTGTTACGCTTCTAATGTCATTGAGTATATTTATTTTAGTGTGTATTTTGATATTCTGTCCTATTTGAATTGTTTGAAAGTGTGAAAAGTTGCTAAAATATATATATATATATATATATATTTTTGAAACAAGCGGCCCTCATTGTTTCTGATGTTGCTTAGAGAGTCTGTAAATTATTTGCGATTTTTAAAAAATGAAAATTTTCTTCGTGAAAATTTTATTTTTTCCATATCCTACCCTTAACAATAATTCTAAATTTTGGATAAAAAAATTTGCTTTTTTAAAAAATCTAGGTAAAAATCACAGATTTTTCTCTGAATACCAGAAAAACTTAAGCAATTTTTTTTCTTGTAAAAAGAACTTTTCATTCATATTTTAGATATTTAGTAGAACTAGAAAATGGTCCGATGAATTAAATTCCAACTTTTAGCATCCACCATGAACTCAATTTTTATGACAGTAAGATGTAATTAACATCAATTTAAAACTTATTCAATTCTGAATACAAATTGTGGAAATCATTTTAATTTATTTTACAAATTTTAATTTACATCAGCTTTTGTTTCAACAAAACAAAGTTCATGATTTTTTTACTAATTATATTTAAATGGCTTTGTTTCATAAAATACCTATTGGATGTTATTAAAACATAAATTAATTCGATTCAGAATTAATAGAGCTTTAATTTAATGTGTAAAACATTTTTGAGACTAAAAGCATGTGCACAGGACAAGCGGTCAAATATTTATTTTTTTGTGTATTTTGATTTTCTATCTTGTTTGAAAGTGTAAAACACTTTCAAACAAGATCTAACAAGATCTATATTATCTTGTTTGAAAGTGTTTTACACTTTCAAACAAGATAGAAAATCAATATACACAATAAAATAAATAAAGTTGCTAAAATATTTTGTTTTTGGTAAACAAACGGCCCTAATTGTTTTTGATGTTGGTTAGTGTGTCTGTAAATTATTTGGCATTTTTTCAGAAATTAAAATTTTATTGTAATAATTTGATTTATTTCCATACCTACCCCTTACTATAATTGCAAATTATCGATGAAAAAACTTATTTTTTAAAAAATAATCACAGACATTCTTCTGAATGTTAGAAACAACTACAGTTAATTTTTTTCTTATAAAAAAAAATGTTTTCACTAAAATTTCAGATATTTACTAAAACTTTAAAACAGTCCAAGATTTTAAATTCCAACTTTAGGCGTCCACCATGAACAGAATATTCAAGGCAAATAGATGCAATTAACATCAATTTTAAACTTATTTAATCGACAATACGTACCGTGAAACCATTTTTTATTTATTTTTCAAATTTGAATTTACATCAGCTTTTGTTTCGACAAAGCAAATTTCATGATTTTTCACTTATTGTATTTAAATGGCTCTGTTTCATAAAATACAAATCGGATGTGGTTAATACATAAATCAATTCGATTCAGAATTAAAACAGCTTTAATTTAGTGTAAAAAACATGTTTAAAATTAGAAACATGTGCTCAGTACAAGCGCTCAAATGTATATTTAAGTGTGCATTTTGATGTTCTATCCTGTTTAAAAGTGTGAAAAGTTGTTAAACTATGTTTTTTCTTGGGGAAATAAACAGCCCTCGCTGTTTATGATGTTGGTAAAAGTATCTGCAAATTATTAGGGATTTTTTCGGAAATAAAACTTTTATTCTGAAAATTTGATTATTTTCAATAATTGCAAATTTTCGATAAAAAAATGTATTTTTTTAAAAATTTAGAAAAAATCACAGACATTCTTTTGAATACTAGAAACAACTTCAACAAGTTTATTTCTTATAAAAAAAATGTTTTCACTAAAATGTCAGATGTTTACTAAAACTTTAAAACGGTCCAAGCTTTTAAATTCCAACTTTAGGCGTCCGCCATGAACAAAATATTCCAGGCAAATAGATGTAATTAACATCAATTTTAAACTTATTTAATCGACAATACGTACCGTGAAACCATTTTTTATTTATTTTTCAAATTTGAATTTACATCAGCTTTTGTTTCGACAAAGCAAATTTAATGATTTTTCACTTATTGTATTTAAATGGCTCTGTTTCATAAAATACAAATCGGATGTGGTTAATACATAAATCAATTCGATTCAGAACTAAAACAGCTTTAATTTAGTGTAAGAAACATGTTTAAAATTAGAAACATGTGCACAGTGCAAGCGCTCAAATGTTTATTTTAGTGTGTATTTTGATGTTCTAACCTGTTTAAAAGTGTGAAAAGTTGTTAAACTATGTTTTTTCTTGGGGAAATAAACAGCCCTTGCTGTTTATGATGTTGGTAAGAGTATCTAAAAATTATTAGGGATTTTTTCGAAAGTAAACATTTTATTCTGAAAATTTGATTTTTTTTTCAACACCTACCCCTTGCAATAATTGCAAATTTTCGATTAAAAAAATTATTTTTTAAAAAATTTAGAAAAAATCACAGACATTCTTTTGAATACTAGAAACAACTTCAACAGGTTTATTTCTTATAAAAAAAATGTTTTCACTAAAATTTCAGATGTTTACTAACACTTTAAAACAGCCCAAGCTTTTTAATTCTAACTTTAAGCGTCCGCCATGAACAAAATATTCCAGGCAAATAGATGTAATTAAAATCAATTTTAAACTTATTTAATCGAGAATACGTACCGTAGAACCAATTTTTATTTATTTTTCAAATTTGAATTTACATCAGCTTTTGCTTCGACAAAGCAAATTGAATGATTTTTCACTTATTGTAATTAAATGGCTCTGCTTCATAAAATACGAATGGGATGTGGTTAATACAAAAATCAATTTGATTCAGAATTAAAAGAGCTTTAATTTAGTGTAAGAAACATGTTTAAAATTAGAAACATGTGCTCAGTGCAAGCGCTAAAATGTTTTATTTTAGTGTGCATTTTGATGTTTTATCCTGTTTAAAAGTGTGAAAAGTTGTTAAACAATGTTTTTTCTTGGGGAAATAAACAGCCCTTGCTGTTTATGATGTTGGTAAGAGTATCTACAAATTATTAGGGATTTTTTCGAAAGTAAAAATTTTATTCTGAAAATTTGATTTTTTTTCAACACCCACCCCTTGCAATAATTGCAAATTTTCGATAAAAAAATTTATTTTTTAAAAAATTTAGAAAAAATCACACACATTCTTTTGAATATTAGAAACAACTTCAACAAGTTTATTTCTTATAAAAAAAATGTTTTCACTAAAATTTCAGATGTTTACTAAAACTTTAACACAGTCCAAGCTTTTAAATTCCAACTTTAAGCGTCCGCCATGAACAAAATATTCCAGGCAAATAGATGTAATTAACATCAATTTTAAACTTATTTAATCGGAAATACGTAGCGTGAAACCAATTTTTATTTATTTTTCAAATTTGAATTTACATCAGCTTTTGTTTCGACAAAGCAAATTTCATGATTTTTCACTTATTGTATTTAAATGGCTCTGTTTCATAAAATACAAATCGGATGTGGTTAATACATAAATCAATTCGATTCAGAACTAGAAGAGCTTTAATTTAGTGTAAGAAACATGTTTAAAATTAAAAACATGTGCTCAGTACAAGCGCTCAAATGTTTATTTTAGTGTGCATTTTGATGTTCTATCCTGTTTAAAAGTGTAAAAAGTTGTTAAACTATGTTTTTTCTTGGGGAAATAAACAGCTCTCACTGTTTATGATGTTGGTAAAAGTATCTGCAAATTATTAGGGATTTTTTCAGAAATAAAATTTTATTCTGAAAATTTGATTTTTTTTTTCAAAACCAACCCCTTGCAATAATTGCAAATTTTTGATAAAAAATATAGTTTTTTAAAAATTTTGAAAAAATCACAGACATTCTTTTGAATATTAGAAACAACTTCAACAAGTTTATTTCTTATAAAAAAAAATGATTTCACTAACATTTCAGATGTTTACTAAAACTTTAAAACAGTCCAAGCTTTTAAATTCCAACTTTAAGCGTCCGCCATGAACAAAATATTCCAGGCAAATAGATGTAATTAACATTAATTTTAAACTTATTTAATCGAGAATACGTACCGTAAAACCAATTTTTATTTATTTTTCAAATTTGAATTTACATCAGCTTTTGTTTCGACAAAGCAAATTTAATGATTTTTCACTTATTGTATTTAAATGGCTCTGTTTCATAAAATACAAATCGGATGTGGTTAATACATAAATTAATTCGATTCAGAATTAAAAGAGCTTTAATTTAGTGTAAGAAACATGTTTAAAATTAGAAACATGTGCTCAGTGCAAGCGCTCAAATGTTTATTTTAGTGTGCATTTTGATGTTCTATCCTGTTTAAAAGTGTAAATAGTTGTTTAACTATGTTTTTTCTTGGGGAAATAAACAGCCCTTGCTGTTTATGATGTTGGTAAGAGTATCTACAAATTATTAGGGATTTTTTCGAAAGTAAAAATTTTATTCTGAAAATTTGATTTTTTTCAACACCCCTTGCAACAATTGCAAATTTTCGATTAAAAAATATATTTTTTAAAAAATTTAGAAAAAATCACCGACATTCTTCTGAATATTAGAAACAACTTCAGCATATGTTTTTCTTATAAAAAAAATCTTTTCACTAAAATTTTAGATATTTACTAAAACTTTAAAACAGTCCAAGATTTTTAAACTCCAACTTTAAGCGTCCACCATGAACAGAATATTCCAGGCAAATAGATGTAACTAACATCAATTTTAAACTTATTTAATCGAGAATACGTACCGTAAAGCCCATTTTTATTAATTTTTCAAATTTAAATTTAAAGCTTTTGTTCCGACAAAGCAAATTTCATCATTTTTCACTTCTTATATTTAAATGGCCCTGTTTCATAAAATACAAATTGGATGTGATTAATACATAAATCAATTCGATTCAGAATTAAAAGAGCTTTAATTTAGTGTGAAAGCGACCCGAGATAAATTTACACAGGGCTTTTCTAAACTCGAAATTTTACATCATGCGCAACGCGTATAAAACACTGATTTCAAGTGAGGTTTATATACACAAATTTCACAATATATAAGTGTTTTATGCCCGTGGCGCATGAAGTAAAATTTCGAGTTTAGAAAAGCCCTGTGAAAATTTGTCTCGGGTCGCTGCGCGACCCTCGACAAATTTTCACAGGGCTTTTCTAAACTCGAAATTTTACTTCATGCTTAGTCTGGGAGTGTGTCATGATTTGAATTATAATTTATTTTAATTTATAAACGCTTATGCCATCTACCTGTAGAATGAACAATTATTTACATTTTCTTGTATTAAATGTTTTTTATATAAACGGACCACGTGGCCAGTATTAATAAACGTGTCATTCGAAACGGTCGTCTCTGAATATATTAATTAAAACCCATCACAGTAATATTGAACATAATACAACATGGCGCAGTCGGTTAGTGAAGTGAAATAGGTAATTAATACGAAATTAAGTAGTGATTAGCGTGTGGCGCGTAGATAAAAATGGATTCAGTAAAAGGTGTAGCCCCGATGACAATGGAAGGCAACGTGGCGGATAATTGGAAATTTTGGAAAAGCCGATTTACCAACTACCTTGCAGCAACGGAGTACACAAAAAAGAGCCAAGCAACACAATGCGCGCAGCTTTTGCATTACATAGCAGAGGAAGGTTTTCATATTTATAATACCTTTTCATTTGATGATAATGAAAAAGATGACTTGGACATTTTAATGACGAAATTTGAACAACATTTTTTGCCGAAGAAAAATGTTGAATATGACCGCTACAAATTATTTTCGAGAAAACAGAAAAGTGGCGAATCTATTGAAAATTATGTAACAGAATTAAAAGTTTGGCATTGCCATGCGAATTGAACGACCTAAAAGACGATATAATAAAAAGCATCTTAATTTGTGGATTAATTAATGACGACATGAGACAGAGGTTATTGGAAGGGGACAATGCAACACTGGATCAAGCGATTGCAAAATGCAGATCAATTGAAACTTCTAAAGCAATAACAACAGCCATTGAAGAGCAAGAGATTGTCGACATGGTGAAGAGAAGGACGGAGAAGGGGAGATGGCAACCGCGCATCAGTAATCACCAGATGGCAACGTCGAGGTCCCAGCAGCAGCATCAGGTCATTTTGCAGAAATGTGTAGAGTGAATTTTGTGAACGCCGACAATGAAGAGAAGCAGGGGAACGCAGTTTTTATAGGCAGCATAAAAACGGACAAATCACAGAAATGGATGGTAAAAATGATGATTGATAATAAATATCCAATTAATTTTAAAATAGACACAGGCGCATCTGCCAATTTAATTCCCAGACATTTATTAAAAAATATAAAATCATTCAGATTAAATAAAACAGACGTAAAATTGACTTCATATTCATTCAAATAATAAGATTAAAATCTTTGGAGAAATAGAATTAAATTGTTCCTATAAAGAGATAAATAAAGTTGCAATTTTTTTTATTGTGGATGCTCCTCAATCACCAGCTCTTCTAGGTTTGGATGCTTGTGAAGAATTTGGTTTAGTTAAAAGAGTAGACAATGTTTATGATTCGTTAATTGATAAGTATAAAGATTTATTTAAAGGAATTGGGTGTTATTCTGAACCGTATCAAATCAAAATGAATGAAAATGTTACTCCAACAATAAGCGCACCACGAAAGGTTCCACTAGCGTTACATAGCAAGCTAAAGAAGACATTAAATGACATGGAAAAACAAAAAATTATTACACGTGTGGAAGAACCTACTGATTGGGTTCATCCGACCGTCATAGTTAAAAAACCTAATGGGACATTGCGTGTGTGTTTAGATCCAACAGGATTAAACAAAGCCATTAAAAGGGAGCATTTTCATTTACCTACATTTGAGAAAATTTTAGCAAGAATGATTGGTGCTAAATATTTTTCACACTTAGATTCATCGCAAGCATTTTGGCAAATTTTACTCACTGAGGAAAGCTCAAAAATTTGTACGTTCGCAACACCTTTTGGAAGGTACAGATTTTTAAGATTGGCGTATGGATTGAAATGTGCTTCTGAAGTGTTCCATAAGAAATTTAAAAAGATATTTGATATGGATATTGTCGATGTATACATAGACGACTTAATAATTTGGGGTTCAACACTAACAGAACATAATCAAAGATTAAAAAAGGTATTAGATTTAGCTAGAAAAAATAATGTCAAATTTAACAGAGAAAAGTGTACATTTTTTAAAAAAGAACTTTTATTTATGGGTCACGTGATAAATGCTGACGGAATAAAGCCAGATAATTCAAAAATTAAAGTAATACTTGATATTCCAAAACCACAAGATGTAAAATCTTTACAAAGGTTACTTGGAATGGTCAATTATGTTGGAAAATTTATTAATAATTTATCTGCAATAACAGCACCTTTAAGAGAACTTATTAAAAAGAATTCTATATGGAATTGGACTAGGGTACATGATGAACGTTTACAAAAACTAAAGTCAGCATTAACAAAATCTTCAGTTCTACAACATTTTAAAATAAATGAGAAAACAGTGTTGTCAGTAGATGCTTCCCAAGACGCTCTGGGTGCCGTATTATTACAAAATAATATGCCTTGTGCATATGCATCAAAAGCACTGACTGACACACAGAAAAGAGGGGCGCAGATAGAAAAAGAGCTTCTTGCAATCTTGTTTGGTTGCGAAAGATTTTCTCAATATATATTTGGAAAAAAGATAGATGTTCAAACGGATCATAAACTGCTTGAATCAATATTTAAGAAAAAACGTAACGACTGTCCACTTAGACTACAAAGAATGCTGCTAAGATTACAAAATCTTAATGTGTATTATAAACCTGGACGAGAATTGTTATTAGCTGATACTCTTTCACGCGCGAAAATTCCAGATCAAAATAAAAATGAAGAAGATTTACACAAATTAATTGAAGGTCATGTATGTTTAATCAAAGAAAATGTAAAAATGACTAAAAATAAATTAAATGAAATGCAAAATGATACTATGACCGATCCTTTATTAAGTAAAATATTAAACTTCATTACAGGAAGTTGGCCAAAGAAAAAATTAAATAAAGAATTAGAATATTTTAGGAATATTAAAACTGAAATTTTTCAATTTGATAACTTATTATATAAAGGAAATCAATTAATCATTCCTGCAAAACAAATTCCAAACATTTTATCAAAATTACATTATGCACATCAGGGCATTACAAAATCTTTAGATTTAGCACGCGAATCGTTATTTTGGCCTGGAATGTCACGTGATATTACTAATTTTATAAAAAATTGTAAAACATGCATGAAATTTAGAAACTCAAACATAAAAGAACCTTTGATAACTAGAGAAATTCCTAATAGACCCTGGCAGCATGTATCTAGTGATCTATTCTATCTAAATAATGTAAACTATTTACTTGTTATAGATAATTTTTCAAAATTCATTGAAATAGAACCATTGGAGAGGGATACTTATTCTTTAACAATCATAAAACATTTAAAATCTATGTTTGCTAGGCACGGTATTCCTAAAAAAATTTACTCAGATGGAGGTCCGCAATATACCTCAAAACACTTTAAAGAATTTTCGAAAATATGGAAATTCGAGCACATCATTTCCAGTCCTTATCATAGCCAATCTAATGGATTAGCCGAAAGAGCCGTTCAGTCGATAAAACAACTATTTAAAAAAGCCATTCATGGAAGAAAAGACATATATTTAACGATGTTAAATTATAGAAATACACCAGTGAATAATATTGCTTCGCCAGCTCAACTTTTAATGTCGCGTCATTTAAATAGTCTGGTGCCGATAAATAAAACTTTACTACAGCCAAAAGTAATAAATAGTAATAAAACTACAAATAATTTGTTAGAACGTCAAAAAATGTGCAAGTATTACTATGATAGAAGAACAAAACCTCTATCAGAATTGAAAGTTGGTGATAGAGTGAATGTCCAAACAAATAATAAGTGGGAAGAAGAAAAAATTATTAAAAATCTACAACCTAGAAGATATACAATAAAAACCTCAAAGGGTAATGTAATAGATAGGAATAGAAGATTTTTGGCAATTATTCCTGATTCTTCAGAAAACAGTGGTGTAACTTGTAATGAGAGTGAACATTATTCTAGTGACATTGAAATGGAATCTGAAACCTCGATGGACGATACATTTGTTTACAATCCACCACAGAATACTAGTAGTGGAAGAGTCGTCAAGGTTCCAGATAGATTTGTTGCTAAATAAATGCGGATTAGTTTTAGTTTAGAAAAATATGATTTTGATTTTTGTATGTAAAAATTGATGTATATTTTGCTTTTGAAAAATGGGAGATGTCATGATTTGAATTATAATTTATTTTAATATATAAACGCTTATGCCATCTACCTGTAGAATGAACAATTATTTACATTTTCTTGTATTAAATGTTTTTTATATAAACGGACCAGATGGCCAGTATTAATAAACGTGTCATTCGAAACGGTCGTCTCTGAATATATTAATTAAAACCCATCACAGTAATATTGAACATAATACAACAGAGTGCAAAACACTCGTTTAAAGCTTCAAATTGAACTCTATTAAAAATTAACAAATATCAGAAAATTTACAGCTAAAATAATTAAGAAAAAGTAGGGTGATTTTATAAAAATATTGACATACCATGGAATTAATACAACATTTGCGAATATTCCCTGTTTTTTTTTAAATTTAATTTAAAGCTTTAAGCAAGTGATTTCCATTCCCGGACTAAGCATGAAGTAAAACTTCGAGTTTAGAAAAGCCCTGTGAAAATTTTCTGGGCTTTTCTAAACTCGAAATTTTACTTCATGCGCCACGCGTATAAAACACCATAATATTGTCAAATTTATGTATATTCGAACTTCACTTAAAATCTGTGTTTTATACGCGTGGCGCATGAAGTAAAATTTCGAGTTTAGAAAAGCCCAGAAAATTTGTCTCGGGTCGTTGCGCGACCCTCGACAAATTTTCACGGGGCTTTTCTAAACTCGAAATTTTACTTCATACTTTTCTGGGCTTTTCTAAACTCGAAATTTTACTTCATGCGCCACGTGTATAAGACACAGATTATAAGTGAAGTTCGAATATACATACATTTTACAATATTATAGTGTTTTATACGCGTGGCGCATGAAGTAAAATTTCGAGTTTAGAAAAGCCCAGAAAATTTGTCTCGGGTCGCTGGGCGACCCTCGAAAAATTTTCACAGGGTTATTTAAAACTCGAAATTTTACTTCATGCTTAGTCTGGGAGTGGAAAACACTCGTTTTAAGCTTCAAATTGAACTCTATTAAAAATCAACGAATGTCAGAAAATTTACAGCTAAAATAATTAAGAAAAAGTAATGCGATTTTGTAAAAATAATGATATACCATGGAATTAATACAAAAATTGCGGATATTCCCTGTTTTTTTTTTAAGTTCAATTTAAAGCTTTAAGCAAGTGTTTTCCACTCCCAGACTAAGCATGAAGTAAAATTTCGAGTTTAGAAAAGCCCCGTGAAAATTTGTCGAGGGTCGCGCAGCGACCCGAGACACTAAACTCGAAATTTTACTTTATGCGCCAAGCGTATAAAACACCATAATATTGTCAAATTTATGTATATTCGAACTTCACTTAAAATCTGTGTTTTATATGCGTGGCGCATGAAGTAAAATTTCGAGTTTAGAAAAGCCCAGAAAATTTGTCTCGGGTCGCTGCGCGACCCGAAACAAATTTTCACGGGGCTTTTCTAAACTCGAAATTTTACTTCATGCTTAATCTGGGAGTGGAAAACACTCGTTTTAGGCTTCAAATTGAACTCTATTAAAAATCAACGAATGTCAGAAAATTTACAGCTAAATTAATTAAGAAAAAGTAATGCGATTTTGTAAAAACAATGATATACCATGGAATTAATACAAAAATTGCGGATATTCCCTGTTTTTTTTTTAAGTTCAAGCTTTAAGCAAGTGTTTTCCACTCCCAGACTAAGCATGAAGTAAAATTTCGAGTTTAGAAAAGCCCCGTGAAAATTTGTCGAGGGTCGCGCAGCGACCCGAGACAAATTTTCTGGGCTTTTCTAAACTCGAAATTTTACTTCATGCGCCACGGGGTTAAAACACCATAATATTGTCAAACTTATGTATATTCGAACTTCACTTAAAGTCTGTGTTTTATGCGCGTGGCGCATGAAGTAAAATTTCGAGTTTAGAAAAGCCCCGTGAAAATTTGTCTCGGGTCGCTGCGCGACCCTCGACAAATTTTCACGGGGCTTTTCTAAACTCGAAATTTTACTTCATGCTTAGTCTGGGAGTGGAAAACGCTTGCTTAAAGCTTTAAATTGAACTTAAAAAAAAACAGGGAATATCCGCAATTGTTGTATCAATTCCATGGTATGTCATTATTTTCATAAAATCACATTACTTTTTCTTAATTATTTTAACTTAGAGAAACGCAAAGTGATAAACGTTAACGCGAATAAATTCAGAATTTTTCCCTCTACAAAAAAGGTAAATACATTTTGTTTCTAAAATAAATAAGGGAGCCAAAATTTTAGTATATACAGGTGTATATATAAACTTGATAATGACACTCAGACTGTCGAAACTTAAGTCGGAAAAATATTTATATGTAACACCTGTATATCTATAAATTAATAAAAGTGGTAAGAAACACAGTAAAAGTTTCATTTAAGGGGGTATTACCACTAGGACAGCGTTTTTTTTTTACGGTTTTTCAGAATTTTTATTTTTGGGAAATTTAATACATGCGACCTTGCGGTTTCTTGCAACTTGTTTATAGATTCATAAACTATATAAAATGAATTTTAATTCTTTTCAATCGTCCGGCTAAACCTCTAAATCTGGCCTCAAATAAGGCCGTGTCTGCCGTGTTTTTCCTCATGGCCGGAAAGATTTTTTCGATTCTGTGATTTGAAACGTAAAATGAAGTAGTAGTCATTAATCTGTATTAAATTATCTGGAGTTTCAACCACCGACAATAAAAAATCTCGATAAATAACAAAATGGAGGCTATTCGAAAAAAGTGGTCGCTTTTTGCCCCCCTTTTTCTGACTTTAAGGCTCTATGAAAAATATCAAATGTTAATATATTTGAATGACGGTGGTTCAAACTCCAGAGGAAAATGTGGAGAACCGAACACTAAAAGCTCAAGTCAATCCGTTTCATAGTTTGAAAAGAAAGTTTCCGGCCAGCGAAAAAAAAGTGGTTTCGAGAAAAACGCGTTTAAAGTTTTGACACAAGTTTTAACTATTTTTGGAGATTTTTGGCTTTAGTCAGATATGCCAGCTCCGTACACTAGGCCCTCCTCTTCCTCTAAAAACTGGGTTTGAATGATTTACTCCTGCCAGCGTTGTTGGATGGCCTTATGAGTTGCTGGAGTCAGGCAAAATTCGTCCCACATCTCGCGCTCCGCGTCGGTCCGCACCGGAAAGCCTTGGCTTGCAGGCCGATATGGATTCCCAGTGTCTCTATCGTCTTAAAAACTGCCGAGTATCCGTCGTTGAAAATGCTGGTAGCTATGAAAGACGCGATAGCGACGGTTTTTGCACCACAGTTGAGGTGCTTCGAAGCCAGCTTGCAGACACAAGCATTCAAACTTTCGTTTGAGTTCTGCGTATTTCCACCCAGCCACCTACTCAGCATTGTTTACTTCAACAAGCAAAAATCTAACTAACGAATTCGCCTATTGTAAAACGGCTTTCGGACATGAAACTAGATACTATCAAGTATCAATACATGCAAAAAAAAATCAATTTTTTTAAAACTTCCGAATGGTAATACCAGGGGGGTAATAGAAAATAGTCTTTAATGAAAGTGCAACTAATGGTGGATGCGCCGGGCTATTTATTTTACGCATTCTTTGAAACAACAAATGGATTTTAATATAAGCAACCCAGCAATTTAAAATTTAACAAAGGTCACTCCTTACTACTCCCTTTTCTTTCAAGAACACCACCTTTGATCCCTTCCCATCCTCTCGCCCTTGCACTCACCATTACTAATTAAACCGACCGTCCTTTGAGCTCCTCAAGGAGCTCGCATGGCATTATGCAAACGAAGGTCCGAAGGTTGCGCACGCAAAATTTATTAATTAAAACAAAAAAGTAGTTATTGTAAAAAGAAATAAGATGAGCGCTTCCTCTAATTCCCCCAGAAAGGAGCCGTTGCTTTTAACGGCGTCGCCCATTAAAAATTCACGCGCCGACTTGTGTATCCCTTGTATCCCTTTTCCTCGCCCACTGGAAGCGCTCCAAAAGGGTCTACGGCCTATTACACGAATCGATAGATCCACCCCGGAGTCAACCTGGCACGCGTACAAACCAATGGAAATCGGCGTTTTTAAATAGACACGATCAATATATTTCCCATTAATGTTTTATGCTTTTAGTAAAAAGTTGTTCGATAACCTAACAGCGCATTATTTATAAATAACAATTACTTATGCTTTTAGTAAAAAGTTATTCGATAACCTAACAGCGTATTTTTTTAAATAACAATTACTTATGCTGGTAGTTAATTCAAAACAGTAAAATTTACAACGAATAAATATGATTTTAAAAGAAAACACTTGGTTACATTTGACTAATATAAAATATTATTGAAATTTAACCAAGCGTTTTCTATTAAAATCATAGTTAAAAATATTAAAAGTGCGATTCTTTTCGCAATCTATAATAAGTTAGTCTTTCAAAGACTATATTAAACACTCATTGAAACCAATTGTAGTACCATTTTCCGATCATGATGGGGTAAGTGTATGTACCAAATTACATCATAGATTAAACGATGGCGAAACCAAATTAATTCGTCCAATCACATCTCTTGGTAAAATTAACTTCTATAATATGCTTAGTAATGTCGATTGGAGCATTATTGACCATTTAGATATAAATAATAGTTGGACTAAATTTATGAATATATTTCTGAACTATTTTGAAATTTGTTTTCCATTGAAGTCCAAAAAATTTAACAAAGGCGTATCTCATACCAACTGGTTTACAAATGATTTAAAAACTATGAGAGAAAATTTAAACTTAGTGTATGAGGCTAGTGCAAAAGGTAACAATGCTCAAATGAAACAATTAAAAAAAGACATGCAGATAACATACAAAAATGCAATTAAACAGGCCAAACTAGAAGCAAATGATAGATTAGTGTCATCAGCAAGTAATCCAGTAAAAGCTATGTGGAATATATTGAATAACCATAGGAAAAAATCCGTAGATGAATGTGATATAACAGCCCATATGTTTAATGATTTTTTTGTAAATGTTCCTACTAAAATTAACAACGAACTACCTATCTGTGATATAGATCCTATAACTCTGGTCAATCAATATTTCTTATCTAACCCACCGTCTTTCTCATTTAGTTTAGTGTCTGAGGCGTTTGTGAGGGATATAGTCAAAGGTATGGAGAATAATCGAAGTACAGACATTTACGGCATTTCGATTAACTTAATCAAAGATACCATAGACGTTCTAATTGAACCACTTACAAAATTAATCAATCGTAGTATAACATCAAGTGTATTTCTGGAGGTCCTTAAAGTGTCAAAGATTATCCCGATTCACAAAAAAGGTAACCTCAATGATTGCAATAACTACCGGCCTATATCTTTACCCCCCATTTTCTCGAAAATATTTGAGAAAATAATGCTTACGCAAATAATAATATACTTTGAAAGCAATAATATCCTCAGTGAAGAACAATACGGATTTAGGGAGGGGAAATCCACACTTAATGCCATACTGGACCTTACAGGATCCATTATTGATGCATATGAAAACGGTGAATTTGCTTTTGCTACGTACATTGATCTCTCCAAGGCCTTCGACTGTGTTCCCCATACATTACTTTTACGGAAGTTGTACACATACAATTTCAACCCCCGGAGCTGTGGCCTTTTGCTTTTTTTATCTAGAAGGCAGCAAGCGGTCACTTATAGAGGTCAGACATCTGATCTTCTTGAAACGGCTTGTGGTGTCCCGCAGGGATCAACACTAGGACCACTTCTGTTTCTTATTTATATCAATGATATCCCTAAATACATGAATGACTGTAAAGTCATTTTATTCGCTGATGATACAACTATCATTAATGCATCAACTAGTATCGATGCAGCAAATAAACAAAATAGGGAATTCGTATTAAAGGCTACAGAGTGGTTTACTGCAAATAGATTGAGTCTTAATATTAATAAAACTGAAACATCAATCTATACGTTAAATAATCACTATCTAACAAATCTTAACACAGCTGTTAAATTCCTAGGTGTTTATATTGATAACCTGCTTCTATGGGATCGACATGGCGATGAACTGGCAGCGAAGTTAAATAAAAGCATCTATATCTTAAGAGGTTTAAGGAATAATATTACCCCTGATATGCTGAAAACTGCCTATTTTGCGCTATTTCAGTCCCACCTGACATATAGCATAGTTGCCTGGGGTCATTCTGTAATAAGACACCGAATGTTTGGACTCCAGCGCAAGGCCGTTAGAATCATATGCAACTTGGGGTTTCGAGAAGATTGTAAAGATGCCTTTATTAAACTCAAAATATTAACATTTCCTAGTTTATACATATTGCATTGTTTGTTATCTGTCAAGTCTTGCTACGACAATCATATACTGCAATCCCGCAATCACAATTATCAAACTAGAACGCAAAACAACTTATAAGTACCGAATTTAAGACTTCAGAGATCGAGAAATGGTATGAACTACTATGGCTTAAAGTTATTCAATGTTTTACCCAATAGTTATCGGACCCTTGATAAAAAGTTATTTAAATCAAGGATCAAGATAATATTACTAGAAAACACATTTTATTCCGTGGATGATTTTCTAGGCCATACATTCTAACTTTTATAAGTTCGATTGCTAATTGTGTTTTATTGCTAGTAGTAGTGACAGAAGTATCACTATTATTACTTTAAATTATATATTTATTAGTATTGCAGGAAGAGGTTTTAGTTATATATGTTTACTTTTGTAATTTTAAAGTGAGCTGTCCTCTAATTTATTATATTTTAATATACTTGTGCGTCTAGTTTATTTTTATTTGTGTTATATTTTAATCATATATGTTTACTCTTGTAATTTTACAATGTTCTATTTTTTCGCACTGATAACATCTGTCTAATTTTGTCTGACCTGTGTAAAACTTTTGTTTACAGTACGAATAAACTATTATTATTATTATTATTAAACAACTACTTGCCGAGCTAATACCCCGACAGACATGAGTGTCTGATATAGTCTTTGTAAGACTAACTTGTTGCAGATTGCGAAAAGAATCTCGGCACTTTTATTGTTTGAAGTATTCTGCAACCAAGAATTGGCAATTTCATTTATACATAGTAAAAATGTTTTATCACGCGAAAGATGAGAAACTTATTCAAGATAGACAAGTAAATATTTTAGTAAATATTACAGTGTAATTGTTTCAATTTTTAACAGTGGCGGCTCGTGGATTTTTTTTTGCGGTGAGGCATATTTATTTTAGGAAAAAGAGTAAAAGATTTTTAATAACTAAAATAATAAACTAAAAATAAAGAATTTAAATAATCGATTAAGAAATACATTGTTGCACACATTAGATTTTTTTAATTAACCAATTAACAACGGCCGAGCAAATTATAGAGTCATTAGCTACAAGAAATAATGTTTATTTACAACAAGACGGTAAAGTATTTGAGTATATTTTGCATAATGACTTATTTTCTCATGTCAAAACTTCTATTTCACCTTGTCAGCATGGATTTATGGTCGACAGATCAATCAATACAAATCTCGCAACTTTCACGCAGCACGTTAGTGAGGCTATTGATAATAGGGTTCAGACAGATGTTATTTACACAGACTTTTCTCGTGCTTTTGATAGTATTAACCATGGTATACTTTTTAACAAAATTTCCAGTCTTGGTTTTGGTGCTAATACAAGATCATATCTCAATTTCAGGCTTAATTATGTCTATTATAACGGTTTCAAGTCATATGAATTTATATCGACAATTGGTGTGCCCCAGGGTTCGAATCTTGGTCCATTACTCTTTATTATATTCATAAATGACCTAATTATGTCTATGTCTTGTCATGTTCAAGCTTATGCAGATGATATTAAGATATACAATAATATTACATGTCAACAAGACTGTCAATTATTACAAAATAATCTAGATTCGATAACCACCTGGTGTGCCAATAATCAACTAAAACTAAATGTCAAGAAATGTGCTGTAGTTAGTTTTGGTCGAGTAATTCGTATTAACAATTTTTATTATAATATTTTGGGAACAGCGTTGCAGAAAATGTCAGAAATAAAGGATCTCGGTGTATTTTTTGACAACCGTATAACATTTTCCAAACATATACAAACCATATGTAGAAGTGCTTCTAAAATGCTAGGCTTCATTATACGCACAAATATTTTAACAATGTCGAATTGCTTAAATCAGTTTATTTTTCATTTGTGCGTAGCAAATTGGAATATGCTTCTGTAGTATGGCATCCCCACTATGCTTACCTATCCATAGCAATTGAGGGTATTCAAAGAAGGTTTCTGAAATACCTGTCTTACAAACTAGATGGGGAATATCCTGTACAAGGCATTGTTTATGCTCGGTTATTGGATAGGTTTGAAGTAGAATCTTTGTCAGTACGTAGAGAGTTCCATAGTGCGAAATTCATGTACAAGCTACTACATAATGATATAGATTGTTCACAATTATTATCGCAAGTCAACCTATCTGTCCTAAGAATTCAATCACGTCATAATAATACGTTCTACACAAAATTGGCCAAATCGAACACTTTACATAAATCGCCACTATTTCATATGTCCAGAAATGCAAATAAAGTTTTTGAGGATGTCTTTTGTTGAGTGAATGTTAAGTGAGTCACACGTCTAGTCTTTAAGTATTGTAATTAAGTTTTTTTTATAAATGTTTTTTTTTCTTTTATTTTTTGTTTGTTTCTTATATATACATACCTATTTGTGTTTTAATTTATATCATATTTAGTTACATTGTCCTGTAATTGGTGAATGTTGGACAATAAAGATTATTATTATTATTATTATTACTAGAGGATTTGAATGATCATGCCAGTGCAAATAATGATGCTAATAATTCTCTCTGTGGTAAAATAAATGTTATATTACAATCACTTGACAGCTCAATACAAATAAAGAAATGCTTTAGATTGGGTAAAAACAATGACAGACCATGCCCTGTAAAGATTATTTTGGCTTATAATTCAATGGTTTCTTTAATAATGAAAAATAGAAATAAAAAAAAATATTTCACCGACATTTTAACTAAATAAAACACTCCTATAGAAGACCGCTATCCAATCCTAATTGAAAAATGTTGCAAGTCTCGATTAAATTTCCAAGTTCGAAATCCAAATATCCAAACAAAATCCAGAAAACACTTAATTATTATTTTACAAAATATTTCTTAAATCAAGAATCAATAAACTATAAAAATATGGACAGCAAGACTACTGGTCGTTAGCCTGTTGTCAATTTAAATCTTATTACAATTATTGTCATACAGTTACTGTTTACTATATTGATTTGCCAATAAATATGTTATTGTTGTTGTTAAAACACTTGAATGAAATTTCAACTTCTAGCATCCACCTGGAACACAATTTATACGCTGTAAATTTCGAGGTATTCTTCGATTTTATAAAGCGATAAATTTGAAATTTCGAACGAGTGTTTCCACTCCCAGGTTAAGCATGAAGTAAAATTTCTAGCACACACCAACCATATGGTAAAGCACTTAGATTAGGTTAGGTTTTAGTGGCTTCACCGCCCAAGGAGGTGCACACTTAGGCCTGGAAGGCCCATTGTGATACCATGACTTCCATTCTTTTACGAGAACCTCTTATGACTTGATGGTAAGGCAGTTACTAACTGCCAATTTTGGCGAAAATTGGCTTGGTACATATGGACCAAACAGATGACCTCCGCGTTCCCCCGACCTGAAGCCACACGACTTTCATTTTTGGAGATTTATCAAAAATGAAATATACCGGGTGTTTGATTAAGGGTGGCCATCGGCTGTATCTCAGAAACTATGCATGTGCTACTATTGCGGCAAAAAATTCGCTAATCGCTGGATATATGTTTTAAGTTTCTAGTTTTGCCGCTAGAGGGCGCAATCTCTTTTGTACAAGATAAAAACAAGTTTTTATCAAATAAACGCCTAACCAAGCTACGTCGATAATATGAAAATCTTAATCTACCTAAAATGTTGCTCAATTTTAACTATCTTCTCGATTATTTCGCTTTCACATAAGACGCAGGGGTGAATAGAAATGTCTACTCATTTAAATGGCTGTAATCTTAGATAGGTTTAACCGAATTTATTAAACTTAGACTCATTTTATTGACAATTGAATGCACTTTAAAACGTTGTTGACTCTGACTCGCTTTTGTTTTGGTATGAAGCGCCAGAGGGCGCGATTGAAATAATCACCGTAATATTTCAAAATTAGAAGGTGCACTTTAGTTACGTTAGATAATTAAAGTGAAAATTACTCTGAAAACTAGTGAAACCCGCATTCTCATATCTCTATCCTAGCTGGAGATATAGTGAGCATTTGACAGAATGTGGTTATTCTAGACCACGCACTCTAGAAAAATAATAGAAAATCCAGTAGGCTGTTAGGATAATAAACAATAAGTTCTTGTTTTATGTGCAGAAGGTAAAACACATTTTTTTTAAATAATGGAGCCTAGTCCAAAAGTTTATATTTTATTGGAAAAAGATGCGAGTAAATCAATCAATATAAAAAATATAGATATGAACTAGGCCATGCTTACTATTGCTTACCTAGGTATATATTTAAAGTCATTTATAACTGTAAGTAAAATAAATTATTGACAACAACAAAAATATTAAGTGTAGTTAATTTTAACCTAAATAATAATAATAATAAATAAGAAACAAAATAAAACAAATTGTTTTGTTTTGTTTCCTATGTATTATTAACATTATTTAAGTTAAAATTAACTAAAATTAAATTTGTGTTCAGTATTCCGGCACCAGATACCCACAGACGCGTTTCGGACTACAAGGTCCTCTTCAGTGTGGTCCCGACCCAGTGCTAAGGAATACTTAACATTTCTGACTATTTCAAGCCAATATGTGTGAAATGTTTTTGTATAATTCTTTATTGATTTTAACAATAATACACAGGTAATCACAATAACTAATTAACGTAGTTCCGCGCACTCAGATATACCGATTTACACTGTTGATTGCGCACGGCTTCGGAGACGAACCCAAAATTCGGCACATGCGCGATTATAACTAATGAGAGCCGAGAGGGAAATAAACAAATATTTATCAAACACTACAATGTGAAAACTATTAATGGATTCGATAGCTAACGCCATTTAATAACAGAATCTTCGCTTATTTCCATCCTGCTGGGTGTATTTACCTCACGATACCTCTGGGGTGTAAAACATAATAGTACCACTACTTCCGAAAGGGTTGAAAAGTAAGACTGTTTTAATAATTAAAACCCAATCCCTATCTTGTGGTGTTTGAGTAAGGGTAAAATTATATCCGTGTCTCGCGCTTCTCCGTCTCGACTTCCAGAGGGTAAATCCAAGATTTAATTTAATAGAAGTTATGGTTCTTCATTTATTAGTTTTCGCCCAGTGACGGCGCTCGATAATCGCGCCCCAGGGTCTCCGTCAAATTCGCCACGACACCGAAATCCATTTAAGATCACCCCCGTAAGAACAGTGGGTGCGGGGGTCGACAATTTTGAATACAGCGCTGTATATCTAAGTGTGTGTACGTATAAAACACTTGATTACTATACCCGCAAATCCCCCGCTAATGCCGGTTGACAAACAACAACATTGTTATTCAAATCCACCCCTAATCTATCGCAAACATTCAGCCCCTCTCTCGACGACGCCTGCTTCTTCAGATGAGGGGGTGGGTGTAAGTGTGGGGAGCATATTTTATGTGCGTGTGTTGGTGGTGACAGAAAGTTTTGTGATTTCTGGGAGGGAGGGGTGGTGCGTTTGATGTTAGCGCGAAATGAAATTTGCATGGCTAATTCGCTCGGAGATAATTAGTAGATTTTGTGTTTTGGGCTGGAATTAAATTAAATGAAACAGCGTTGTTGCTTACATTCGGCCAAATGAGAATGTTTTTTGCGTATCCACAAATAGCACAAAATACAATTTAACAACTATTTAAGTTTAACATAAAGAAAATTTAACATGAAGAAAAATTGAGTTTGTCAAAAGTTTGCAGAATATTTACAAAATACAAAAAACGAATTAAAATTAATATCGATTTTCTGCAAAAATGTTGTCTCATTGAGATAAGTCTCCAAATATTCATTGAGAAGTAGTTGTTTCAATGAATATTTGTAGACGTCATAATTTGTGTAGTAGAAGTTTAACCTGAACAATGGCCTGTTACGAACAGTTGTATTTAAAAAGAAATCAAAATTCAATGAAGAAATTAAATGGCTGGAATTCACAAGTCCATTTATCAACATTTTTGCAGAAAGTCGATATTAAATATTTAAGTTATTTATTATGTTAATTAAAAACAATTAAGTTAAGTAAGAAATTAATTAAAAATCAATGGCGGCTGGTCAGGGGAGGCAGGTTAGGTAAAACAAATCCAAATTCTGGCTTTTCTCAACTCGAAATTTTTCTTACTACCACGCGCATTAAAACACTAATGTTCAAAATATACTTCCTATTGATAATGAAGGTTTAAATTAAATTACACTTGGTTTGTTTCACAATTTTTTACTTTACTATTTACTCGACTAGTTTCGCGTTTTAATTCACTCCTGATAATGCTGTAAAACGCGAAACTAGTCGAGTAAATAGTAAAGTAAAAAATTGTGAAACAAACCAAGTGTAATTTAATTTAAACCTTCATTATCAATATTTAAAAATGTTTCACCAAGTGATAAGTGAGAAAATTATTCAAGAAATATATACTTCCTATTTAACCAATTAATCGCCATTAATGCAACAATGCAACATTATTATATAATACACATTTTTAAAGTGTATTTCCAATTTCACACTAAATCAGTGTTTTATACGCGTGGCGCATGAAATAAATTTCGAGTTTAGAAAAGCCTGAAAATTTGGTTTGGTCGCGTAGCGCGAAGCGCGGCGCGGCCAAACCAAATTTTCAGGCGAGAATATTTGTATAAACCGCAAAGAAAGGATACATATCTCGGGAGTTTTTCTTACATGTTCCAATTACATTCTATACATTTAAACTACAGATATTTGTAGTTTGATTTTTAAGAGTTTAATTTGAAGCATAAAACGAGTCTTTTCCACTCCCAGGTTAAGCATGAAGTAAAATTTCGAGTTTAGAAAAGCCTGAAAATTTGGTTTGGTCGCGTAGCGCGAAGCGCGGAGCGGCCAAACCAAATTTTCAGGCTTTTCTAAACTCGAAATTTTACTTCATGCGCCACGCGTACTAAACACTGATGTGAAGTGATGTTCAGAATACACGTTCTTAGCATACTATTTTAGTAGAATATTTTGAACTTCACCTAAAATCAGTGTCTTATACGCGTGGCGCATGAAGTAACATTTCGAGTTTAGAAAAGCCTGAAAATTTGGTTTGGTCGCTCCGCGCTTCGCGCTACGCGACCAAACCAAATTTTCAGGCTTTTCTAAACTCGAAATTTTACTTCATGCTTAACCTGGGAGTGGAAAAGACTCGTTTTAAGCTTCAAATTAAACTCTTAAAAATCAAACTACAAATATCTGAAAATGTATAGAATGTAATTGGAACATGTAAGAAAAACTCCCGAGATATGTATCCTTTCTTTGCGGTTTATACAAATATTCTCGTAATTTTATATTTAAAGTTCTGTGAACTAAAAGCGTAAGCAGAATTTGTTCGAATTCAAAATAATTTTAAATTAGAAATATACTTGCTGCGAAGATTTTTATAACATTAAACAAATTAATATTGATCAAGAAATTACGAAAACAATTTGAAATTACCAAATAGTGACTGTCTGCCTATAAAAGTTTTCACAATAAAATTTGTATATACATGTTTATTACAGGGTGGCCCATTTTAATTTATCCACTGGAATATCTCGACAAATATGCTTCGTACAAAAAAGTTTTTCGAACAAAAGTTTAATGGTTTTGAGGGAGCCATCCGATCCTGCGAAATTTTCTTCACCTCCGCCCCCTAGGGGGTGGGGGTAAAAGAAAAAGAGGGGCAGCTTGGAAATATTAAATAGGAACCTCTATTTTTACTTTCCCCCGTATGTAATACAAAGGGAAAGTATTGTTTTCGTGAAAATTTTCGAATCAAACATTTTAGCGGAAATATCCGTTTTGAGGTCCCCTGAGTCGAATAAGACCATTTTTGAAAAATGTCTGTCTGTCTGTCTGTCTGTCTGTGTGTCTGTGTGCGCTGTACCGCAAAAGCCGCTAAAGATATCGAGATGAAACTTGAAACTTAAGCTTTTTGTTACAATCGGAAGAACAGAAAAGCTTTTGGTGAAAATCGGAAAACCGGAAGTGGTACTTTACTCTTAGCGTTTTTCAGTTTTTTCAGATTTTTTCAATAAATGTTCATCAAACAAAAAATTCTTTCAAATAAAAGTTGTGGATAAAAACAAAATGAAGATGTATTGTTCACTTACTTTTTGTCATAGCACTCTTAGTTTTTGAGATATTTCAAAAGTTGTGTGTTTTATCAAGTTATTGAGGACCACTTCGTAATATGTTATAAGAAGAAGAACGTTTTTCGGGAACTTTCAAACACAATTTTCTACAGGGTGATTCATTAGCCTCTTTACAAACTTTAAAAAGTGATTTAATACGCAAGTTACGGGGGAAAGTACTATGATGGACACACCACCATTTTTTATTTTAGATTCGGATTCTATACCAAACATAATGTAGGTTTTACACGAAAAAAAAAAATTAAATTTGTAATAGATAGCGCTGTAGTTGCAAAATGAAAACGTTAAAAAACCCTGGAAGTAAACTTTACATACTTTTTTTCATATGAGTCCACGGAAAGGCCGTTTTTAGGTTTATGGAAATAATTAGTATCACAAAAAATTTAAAAAGTAGTTACAGTGTATATTATAAAAAAGTGTATCGAGTATATAGCAACACCATTAGCTGACATTATTAATTTTTCTTTAGTAACTGGCACTTATCCTGAAAGGTTAAAAATGTCTGTTATTACCCCTATATTCAAGAAAGGGAATCACGATGAAATACAAAATTACAGACCAATAAGTATACAAAATTCATTCTCTAAGATCTTTGAAAAAATAGTGTACTCAAGGCTAAGTTTATTCTTCATGAAATATGAGTTACTAAATCCAATGCAACACGGTTTTCTTAAAGGAAAAAATATAAACACTGCCGTCTACGAACTTACAAACTTTATTTTAGAAAGTCTTGAACAAAATAATTTAGCATGTGGTCTCTTTATTGATTTGACTAAGGCTTTCGATACACTAGATCACGAAATATTATTTAATAAATTATATAGGTACGGCGTGAGAGGGACTGCCTACAAATACTTTGAATCATACCTAACAAATCGTATACATTATACAAGATTAAAGGACACTAAGGACGGAACAATTATACTATCAGATCCTTTGAAAGCAACAAAGGGCATACCGCAGGGCAGTATCCTTGGCCCTTTACTTTTTATAATATATATTAACGACATTCCTTATATAACATCTCCAGACTGTAAACTGATTAATTATGCTGACGATACTAACCTTTTATTAAAGGGATCTACATTGCCAGATACAATTAGTGATGGAAACATAAACATGAATATGATGGAAAATTGGTTTCAAAGAAATAAATTAGTTTTGAACACAAGTAAAACATCTTGTGTCCAATTCAAAACCAATCAAGGATTAGTAACACCTGATAGCATTAAATTAAATAATAATATTTACAATCTAACAAATTCTGTAAAAGTCCTTGGGATTACAATAGACGATACACTTACTTTCTCTGAGCATATATGCAAACTATGTAATAAAGTAAGTAGCGCTTGTTTTGGTTTGCGTATTTGAACAAAATTAGCATCAATCAATATTTCAAAACTGTTTTATTTCGCCAATATATATTCTCACCTAAAATATGGCATAATATTTTGGGGGGGATCTGTCGATATAAACAAAATATTTGTGGTACAAAAAAAAAGCAATAAGAATTCTCCATAAGTTAAAATTCAGTCAAAGCTGTAGAGGGGAATTTAGAAATGCAAATGTATTGACCGTATATGGCATTTACATATATGAGTGTCTGAAGTTTCTTTGGAAACATAACAACTATTTTGATCGAATTTTTACAAACTCTATATACCCTAAAAGAAATGGTCAAATCTACAACTTGCCTCACCATCGTCTAAAAAAATACGAGCAAGGATGTTTCTACTCAGCCATAAAACTATACAATCATTTGCCAGCAAGCATAAAAAATATTGAAACATATAAGAAACGCACAAGTCACTTGTATGAATACCTAGTAAAAATGGAGCCGTATAGTATGTCGGAATATTTTAGTAGATATACATAAATTTTAAATTGTACTTATCTCCTGTATATATTTGTTCTATATTTGTTTATTTTATCTATATTACATATTTTCTTAAAATCCTTCCATATTGTCTGACGCATTTACGTACACAATTGTATATTATGTAATTGTTATTGTAAATAAAGACCATTATTATTATTATTATTATTATTATTATTATGGGGAAACCTAAAAAACGGCCTTTTCGTGGACTCATATGAAAAAAAGGATGTAAAGTTTATTTCCAGGTTTTTTTTTAACTCTTAACAAAAGGCGGTAGAATCGCCGAAATTAGATTTTTTTTGAAAATAGTGCATACGATTCGTTTATTAGTAAAAAAATATATTTCTTTTAATGCTACCACAATTTCCTTAATTTTTTCTACGGTGTGTATGGTATTTTTTATTTTTTTAGGACGACAAGAAGTATTTTTATTTAAGCGAAAAAGTTGAAAAAAAATCATTTTACCAGTAGCGGGCATTTTATTGTACAAATTAACTTCAAAGAGTCATTAGAGTAATGAAATTTATAGTCTGCTGTTGATCACAGCAGATTTCTTTAGGTTTACCGGGAACGTTTTTATTTTTGCAACTACAGCGCCATCTATTACGAATTATTTTTTTGGGGTAAAACCTACATCATTTTTAATGTAGAATACGAAGCTTTAATAAAAAATTGGGGTTCCTATTTAAGATGTCAAAGTTGCCCCCCTTCCCCACCCTATGGGAGGTGGGGGTTAAGAAAACTTGATAGGATCAGGTGGCCCCCTCGAAACTATTAAACTTTTGTTCGAAACATTTTTTTGTACGATGCATATTTGTCGAGATATCCCGGTGGATAAATTAAAATGGGTCACCCATATTGACTAAGAAATATAATATACCGGGTGTCGCACTTAAGACGCCTCGGACCATAGCTCCTTTACGATAAAAGCTATCGAAAAAATCTAAGAGCAAAGTGGTGCATAATTACCGTCGCTATGTTTCAAAAATATTTCTAATCATCAGTGGCGTGCCGTACTCCAGTGGCGTACCAAACTTATGTTTTTTTTTTAAATGGAATGCCCTATTTTTTATTGCAGATTTGGAAAGTGCTCGAAGAGTACTTATTTTTTTTATCTAACATGTTATACCCTTCACTTTAGCGGTTTCGCTGTTATAACCCCTTCTTTCAAAATTGCGCCTCATTTTTGAGATTGTTTTGTAGAGAAACTAATTGACGCCGGCGCCTAAATTTTGAATTGAGGTACAGGTTAAGACCTCGTATACCTTCACATATTTTTTTGTCGGGTAATTTATGGAAAAAATAATAATTTTTGATTGAACTTCGCATGTTGTCATTTTTTTCGAAAATTTCAAATGGCACCCCCCTAAAAAATTACGGCGTTGTACAGCCAAAACTCTAAATTTTTCATTGGTACAAAAAAAATTACACATTGCATAACAAAATTTCGGAGAAAAAAGGAATTTCATCGCAAATGTCGGGAAACGGTTTGCGTTCCCAAGAGTGCCATGAGAAAACAAAAGATTGGTAATTGTCAAAGTAAATTATTAGACGCCAGTAGCAGCCATAAGTCATTTTTGATAAACGTTCTAAAAATGTTCCGAACTCAAGAGGAATTGGTTGACATGATATTTATTCTTGGAGAATGTAACAAGAATTGTTTGTTGGCGTCACGAGTGTACGCTGCGAGATATCCGCACAGGGCACATCCAAATGAACGTGCGTTTCAAAAAGTGTTGGAGAGATTTACTACTACGGGAAGTGTGAAACGACCAAGGAGAGTTAGAAAGAAGACAGTTTTTACCGAAAATAATGAACTGCAGGTTCTGGAGGCAGTTATTGAAGATCCTCATACCAGTATCCGTGATATTAGTAGGAATCACGATATTTCAACGCGATCCGTACATCGTGTTCTTCAAAAGTACAAATTCCGTCCATTTAAGATTCAACTGCACCAAGAATTGCAATCTCAAGATTTTCATGCGAGGCAAGATTTCTGCTTGTGGGCTATCAACAAAATTGAGCAGGAGGAATCATTTCTTATGCGCGTATTATTTTCTGATGAAGCGACGTTCCATAGAAATGGGCATGTCAATCGCCACAACTACCATTATTACGCCGATGAAAACCCACACGCCATGCGAATGATAAACCACCAGCAAAGATGGTCGCTGAATGTTTGGGGAGGCATACTTGGAGAACACCTTTTGGGTCCTTATTTCATCGAGGGGCACCTGAACGGCAACAGTTATTTGAGGTTCCTTCGCGACGACTTGGATGATCTCTTGGAAAATGTCCCTCTAGCCGCTCTACGACAGATAGTTTTCCAGCACGATGGAGCTCCTGCACATAATAGCCGTGTCGTTCGGGAATTTCTCGATGAAACGTTTCCGGACTCCTGGATTGGTCGTGGGGGTCCTGTGAGGTGGCCGCCAAGATCACCAGACCTCACTCCCCTTGACTTCTTCCTTTGGGCCCATATCAAAGACGAGGTTTACAGGACAGTACCAACTACTGTCGAGGATATGAGGGAGCGAATCCGCGCGGCTTTCCGCGGTATATCACTAGAAGTCCTTAGGGCAGTGTCTAGAGCCTGTGAGTCGAAGTTGCGGTTATGCCTCCAGCAGGAAGGTAATCATTTCGAACATTTAGTTTAAGTTGTTAAATTTTCTTTATGTGCATTTTTCATATCATGTTGAATAAATAGGTACATACTATTATGTTGACCGTATTTGTGTTTTTGTTTTCTCATGGCACTCTTTGGAACGGAAAACGTTTCCCGACATTTGCGATGAAATTCCTTTTTTCTCCGAAATTTTGTTATGCAATGTGTAATTTATTTGTACCAATGAAAAATTTAGAGTTTTGGATGTACAACGCCGTAATTTTTTTAGGGGGGTGCCATTTGAAATTTTCGAAAAAAATGACAACATGCGAAGTTCAATCAAAAATTATTTGTTTTCCATAAATTACCCGAAAAAAAAAAAAATTATGTGAAGGTATACCAGGTCTTCACCTGTACCTCGATTCAAAATTTAGGCGCCGGCGTCAATTAGTTTCTCTACAAAACAATCTCAAAAATGGGGCGCAATTTTGAAAGAAGGGGTTATAACAGCGAAACCGCTAAAGTGAAGGGTATAACATGTTTGATAAAAAAGTAAGTACTCTTCGAGCACTTTCCAAATCTGCAATAAAAAATAGGGCATTCCATTTAAAAAAAAACATAAGTTTGGTACGCCACTGGAGTACGGCACGCCACTGATGATTAGAAATATTTTTGAAACATAGCGACGGTAATTATGCACCACTTTGCTTTTAGATTTTTTTCGATAGCTTTTATCGTAAAGGAGCTATGGTCCGAGGCGTCTTAAGAGCGACACCCGGTATATGTTTTTTTGTAAATAGCTTCCGTTGATTTGATAATTACATAAATTTTAAGTTATTTATCTAATTTATAAATGCAATTTAAATAAGTCTATATAGGTTTTTATTTCAATTCACTTAGATTATTTTACTAATAAGTTATTTTCAACTTATTTCGGCTTAATGCTATTTTTAAGAATGGGTAGTTGAAACTAACTAATAGCTGATTTAGAGGTACTTTTTTCAGTAAGGATTTTATGAGAGATCGAGCGTCCACTGAGTCAAACTGTCATAGTATTTTTGTTCGGTATTGTTTGACATTGCATCATGTAAAGACTTGGTTCTAACAAGACGGCGCTACTTGCTACACAGGCCGTGAAGCCATGGCTTTACTGCGAAAACAATTCGATAAACATAACCTGTTTACCGAATTTTTTTTCGCAATAAATCCATGGTGTTCCACGTTTCGGACCGGTGAATTGACCGCCTAGATCATGTGATATCACACCTATAGACTTTTTCCTTTGGGGCTATGTAAAATCCAAAGTCTACATGGTTAAGAGGGCCAATTTTTGGTGGATGTGTGTTTCTGGGATACGAGATGGCGCAGAAATAGTAAAATTGCTGAAAGTAGTTTTGACTATGTATTGGTCAGCATTGTTTGACATTTCATCATGTAAAGACTTGGTTCTAACAAGACGGCGCTACTTGCTACACAGGCCGTGAAGCCATGGCTTTACTGCGAAAACAATTCGATAAACATTAACTGGTTACCGAATTGTTTTCGCAATAAAGCCATGGCGTTTCACGTTTCGGACCGGTGAATTGACCGCCTAGATCATGTAATATCACACCTGTAGACTTTTTCCTTTGGGGCAATGTAAAATCCAAAGTCTACATGGTTAAGAGGGCCAATTTTTGCTGGTTGCGTGTTTCTGGGATACGAGATGGCGCAGAAATAGCAAAACTGCAGAAAGTAGTTTTGACTATGTATTGGTTTATAGTGCCTGCCGAATTTTATCACAACGAATAATAAAAATGATAAGTGCGGTGCGCGTTGTTTGTTTGTTTATATAGCGCCGTGCAAAGAAATGAATTGGTATTGAATTACAGAAAACACAAGTAAACTGGATACATATTCACGATTTTAATTTCTATCGAAATACATAAAACTGTATAACGAAACAGATGCCTTCACCATTAATGATTTTAGTTTGATATTCCATATGAGTATATATGGAATATCAAACTAATCAGCATCGAGTCAAGGAGATTTAAGTGATAAAGTTAAGGATAAAATACCTCGCAAAAAAAGTCTCGTAGGAAAATTAAATATAAACAAACGAACACGACTTCGGAAATCAATCAGCGGAGTGGAAATACGACGGACAATTCCAATATTTATATGAATGATAATGATGATGATGTAACTGATCGTAATACTTGGATTCCAGCCCCTAGGAGGAAGAAGAAAAATAGAGGCATAACTGGAGCTAGCGAGATAACTTCAAATAGTTTATTAAAAACCGTCCCGAAGAAAGGTTTCGCATTTGTTTCCCGTCTTCATCCGAACACAAAGGATCAGGATATTTTAGACTTTCTCAAACCAAAATTCCCTGAAGTAGTAAACCTGAATACTACTCTACATTTAAAATAATGGTAGACCTGCACCACTTTGAACCCTTAATGGATACTCAGCAATGGCCCTCTGGAGCACATGTTTCCAGGTTTTTTCACAAACGCAACATAGAATGTCCGGAAACTTGATACAAAATAAGAATCATAAATATGGTCGCCGATAAATAAAAATGTAGGCGAGGCTATTGATTTTAACTTATTTAGTTTAAATACACAGTCAATAAAAAACAAAGTTACTGAACTTGAAGCTTTAATTTATGATAAAAATTATAATGTATTATGTTTAACGGAACATTGGCTTACTAATACAGAATCAGACTCAATTAAACTGGAAAATTTTATCGTTGCAAGTCAGTTCTCGCGTAACGTGTCAATTCATGGTGGTGTAATGATGTGTGTTAGACATGATTTACCTTTTGTGGTTATTGATTATCAAAATCAGTGTATCGAATTAGATATTGAAATAACTGGCATATTATTGACTAATTGTGATGTGATAATAATTAATGTGTATAGAAGCCCAAGAGGCAATTTTAATGTGTTTGTAGAAGTGTTAAATGAAATTCTTCTTCAAATTGATTTTATAAAATTCACAGTTGTGATATGTGGAGATTTCAATATCAATTTTATTACTGAAAGCAAGGAAGCGTATGCACTAAAAGACTGCTTAAGTAGTTTTAATTTGTATGACACTGTGCACTTTCCAACCCGCAAAAAATCGTGCTTAGATAATGTTTTTACTAATAGAAGTCTCGATTATGTTGGCGTACAACCGGTATTAGTTCCATTTTCGGATCATGATGGAATTCATTTTAATATTAGCATGTGTTTCAGGAACTGTAAAGATGAAACTGTTACCTTCAGACCCTTAACAGCGATAGGAAAACATTGTTTTTACGAATTATTGGAGAGAGTGAATTGGAGCACACTTAATAATGCGGATATAAATGCAAACTGGTCAGTATTTTTACAAACTTTAGTTGAAAATTTCAATAATGCATTCCCCGAAAGAAAATTATTCAGCAAAAGTAATAGGTTAAGCAAAATTAACTGGTTCAATAATGATTTAAAAGTTATGAGACAAAACCTACACCTCATTCATGAAATGTGCTCAATAAACAATAGTTTTGAATTAGTAACGCTCAAGAAAAAAATGCGCGCTGATTACAAGAATGCCTTGTCAGTGGCAACAATTAAAGCCAATGATAAGTATATTCAGTCATCCTCGAATGCTCCTAAAGCTATGTGGGAAGTAATAAATAATAACTCGAAACGCCCTGAACCACTAAATTGTGATATTTCAGCTAGCCAATTTAATATTCACTTTACAAATATAGCCAAAGATATTTTAAGCAGCTTACCAATATGTGATAGAGATCCTATTTTATTAGCCACTACGAGTATTAAATGTGATGTCCCCTATTTTAATTTTGAAACCGTCTCGCAGATTACAGTGAGAGATACAGTCAGGGGCTTTGCAAATAAAAAAGCAAGGATGTGTATGGATTTTCAATGCACATAATTAATGAATTCATCGACGTACTAATTGAACCATTAACAAAACTTGTTAATCAATCAATAACATCTAGTATATTTCCGGACGTACTCAAGTTAGCAAAAGTGATACCTGTTCACAAAAAAGGGGATAAAAATGAAATAAATAATTACAGGCCTGTATCTCTACTGCCAGTGTTTTCGAAAGTAATTGAAAAAATTATGTTTCGTCAGATGATCTCCTTTCTAGATTCTAACAAACTTCTCTCTAATTCGCAGTATGGCTTCAGAGAGGGAAAATCAACTACTGATGCCATAATCGACTTTGTAGATAAAGTTAATTCTTGTTTTGAGAAGGGTGAATATGCAATGGCCTCGTTCGTTGACTTGAGTAAGGCCTTTGATTGTGTTTCTCAATGTATACTGTTAAGAAAATTGTACTTGTATAATTTTAAACCGTGTGCGTCTAGACTTATTTTATCGTTTCTTTCAAATAGGCAACAAATAGTACACCTCAATAAATCACTATCTGAAAATCTACCAATTAAACATGGGGTCCCGCAAGGGTCTACGCTGGGACCATTATTATATCTAATATTCAGTAATGATTTCGACAATTACATGAATAATATTGACGTAGTACTTTTTGCTGATGATACGAATTTAATTTCCTCGGCAAAAGATATCAATGTGTCATTGGCAATGAGCGAAGCAGCAGAATCAAAAGCATCATTGTGGTTCATTGCCAACAACCTCTGTCTTAACGATGATAAAACAGTAAGGCTTTTACTTACATTAAAAAAACACGAAATTACCGCTATGCAAAAATCTGTCAAATTTTTAGGACTACACATTGATGATAAAATGGGTTGGGACCACAATGGAAATGAAATAAGTAAGAAACTTAACAAGTCAATTTTTCTTTTAAGAAATTTAAGAGATAATGTTTCAATATCAGTTACTAGAACAGCTTATTTTTCATTATTTCACTCACACCTCTCGTATGGGATTTTGGCTTGGGGTCATTCATCTTCAGCTCAGCGTTTGTTTGGCTTACAACGGAAAGCTATACGAATTATATCACGATCAGGTTATAGGGATGATTGTCGAGATATATTCGTAAGCTTGAAAATATTAACGCTTCCTTGCTTATATATTTATAAATGTGTATTGTATGTAAAAAAGCATATTGCAAAATATCCCTGCCACAGGTTACATCATGGACATAACACGAGAATTAGGGACAAGTTATGCCCCAATCCCTTAAGACTTCATCGTTCTAGATTTGGGCCAAATTATTATTCCATCAAGTTTTTTAATGTGTTGCCAGATCATATTTCCAAACTCCCTCTAAATAAATTTAAAATATGTGTTAAAAATGTATTATTAAACGGCGCCTTCTATAACTGGCAAGAATATTGTAATCATGATTTTAATCGGTAAAACAGTTATTTATGGTCATTACAATCTTACGATTTATAGTGTTTTAATGTTTTTAATATTAACTGAATTTTAATGTGTTTCTCAAAGTGTACTGCGTATATATTTTCTGTTAGTTCATGTTAGGTATTATATGTCTTATATTTATCTAATGCATGATATACATATTGATTTATTTTACTAGTTATTAATTTAAATTTTACTTATCAAGCGGTTAGTTTGAAATAGCCGCATTTATGTTCCATTCACTGACGTATGTAAACCTTATGTATCAACATGAAAATAAATTATTATTATTATTATTATAGCGAGTTTTTCTCTTAAGCATACGTTTTTTAAATTCAGATTATTTTCTTTAAATATTTAGATATTCGTTGTTTTTTTAAAAGAGTTCAATTTGAAACTTTAAACGAGTGTTTTCCACTCCCAGACTAAGCATGAAGTAAAATTTCGAGTTTAGAAAAGCCCCGTGAAAATTTGTCGAGGGTCGCGCAGCGACCCGAGACAAATTTTCTGGGCTTTTCTAAACTCGAAATTTTACTTCATGCGCCACGCGTATAAAACACTAAAATATTGTGAAATTTATGTATATTTAGAGATCAGTTGAAATCAGTGTTTTGTACGCGTGGCGCATGAAGTAAAATTTCGAGTTTAGAAAAGCCCAGAAAATTTGTCTCGGGTCGCTGCGCGACCCTCGACAAATTTTCACAGGGCTTTTCTAAACTCGAAATTTTACTTCATGCTTAGTCTGGGAGTGGAAAACACTCGTTTAAAGATTCAAATTAAACAATTGTATTCCACTCCCAGACTAAGCATGAAGTAAAATTTCGAGTTTAGAAAAGCCCCGTGAAAATTTGTCGAGGGTCGCGCAGCGACCCGAGACAAATTTTCTGGGCTTTTCTAAACTCGAAATTTTACTTCATGCGCCACGCGTATAAAACACTGATTTCAAGTGAGTTTTAAATATACATAAATTTCACAGTATTTCAGTGTTTATAATTAATAAAAGCATAATCAAAATGCACATTGCTCTTATGGAGATTTTTAAACAACGATTAATTTTATTTAACATTTATTTTAGATTAACTTATTTAATACAACATGTTTATAATAATTACTTCAATAAATTAAAGCAATATGAAGAAGAAATAATGTTTTCTATGGATGTATTGCGCGGATTTATGGGAAAATTTAAGAGTGTTCCGTTATTTGATTTATATATAATTTAAGAACATTTTTTTAAACAATAGTGTCAAATTTTTCGCAAAGCTTTAATGTGCAATATTTATAAATTTTAAAGATCTATTTTTATTATTGTGGAAGATTAATCGTTGTTTGTTCTTATGACCAAATAATATATTCATTTTCGACCTTAAGCCAGCTACAATTGAGGAATTGGAAGCCAATATTACTCGCGTCATTCGCTAAATACTACTCGAACGCGTCTTCGAAAATTGGAACTTCAGAATAGACTATGTTAGCCGCAGAGACGGCCAACATTTGTAAAAAATAGACTTTAAAAAATAAATGTAAAATATGGCTTTTTTATATGATTATTAAAAATACCCGATAAAATTGAATTTTGTAAATTGTTTATATTTTTGAAAATAGTACCTCTAAATGAACCACCCAGTAGGTAAAAATAAAATAATTTATTAGTAAAACAAACCAAGTGATTAGTGAGAAACAAGTGAGTTTAGATTAGAATAAGTACAGATTAAATCCAATACGTGCATTTCATAGTAAGTATTAAGAGTAGAGTGGAAGTTATATTTACACCGAGCGTGTTGACAGTTTATTTTCAAACCAAAAGTTTTTCAATTACGCCCCTCGTGCGCTTTAACAGCGATATCAGCGAATGTTGATTGCAGGCAAAAATAGCTTTGTTCCATTACGCGATGAACATCCCTAATATATTTAAACCCGATACCAGAAAATTACAAACACGTCAAAACAGCGAGCCGCGCGCGTGATTTAGTGCCAGTGCTCGACTCCATCCAGTCTATTAAATGCGGATCAAAAACCCACCCCCATCCCCCTAGAGCACGATTTCCATATGTGCGCACACACGCTGCTCTACTTCCACATTATTACTACATTTTTTTTATTGTTTCGCGTGTGATTTTCATCAATTCATCCCTTCATCCCCCAGTGCGCATCTGCTCATTAACGCGCGGTGATTTATTCAACCGCTGGCTGCGTTTAATTGAGATGACTAATCAGGGTAGACAATGGCGCGCGCGCGGGGGTTGAAAAAGTGTTGCGTGCCGCCCCCAGACCGTCTGGCGCCAACACATGCGGGCCGACGACGGCTAATTTGTAATTAATGCCGCCACCCCCAGACCCCTCGAAACCCCCACTGAAGGGGGAACAGGAAGGAAAAGGAAAAGAGGGATCGATGCGAGCCCATGACGATGATGACAGGGCATGCGATGGCCGAGACAAATGACTAACGCCGGAGGAAGTGGATTGGGTCTGTGCGTGCTGCTGGAATGAGGTTCAATTGTCCTGGGACAACTTTATTGTAATTTAATGTGAATGAGATTTTAGATAGGGATCCGTGCGCTTACTCATAAGGATATACGAGACTTGATAAAAAAATAATGGAAAAAAAATGCTGAAAAATATAATAGTTATATAATGAATTATTTTATGCACGTTAGGTTGTCAATATTTCCAGCAACAACCTAGTGCCTCCACTATTTTTACTAATTATTTTTATATTTTTAACGACCGCACTACTATGTAAGGGAGGTATTGTGATCGGCCAAATATTGACAGCCCATTTTTTACAGAAATATCCGTTTTGGGGTCCCAGGAATCCGAATCAAGAGTTATCTCAATGATGCCGGTCCGTCGCACAGTGTTTCGAGCAATGGACAATAATCAAAAAATGAACATTTAATTTAAAGGATTTTCATATTACCACAGTAAAGTAGATAAGCCAATACTCCAAGAATTTCATCTAACAGCTACCGGAGTTTCGCTAATTTCTTATTAATGTACAGGGTGGTCTAATTTCGATGTTGCTTATGGGTATGTCGGTAAATATAAGAGTTAGAAAAAAACCGATGGCGCAGTCACGATCTCTTTTTTTGAGACTAGGATAATGCAAACAACAAAAATGCACTATCATGTTTTTTTAGAAGTTATGAGGCAAATTTCTTGATTTTTAACTTTAATTAATATCTTGCGTAATTTATAAGTTAGACATAAGTTATAAATACCTTCTTATGACACTTTTCTGAGTAGAATCCAGTGGCGTAGGATTTTTTTTTATTTTATGCACACATTTTCGAGTTATGGCCATTTTTATTTTTTTTTAAATGGAAACCATAGTTGGCGATGTCATTATTAAAAGGGGATTTTTTTTTCTCTCTAAACTGATATGTCATTTGACATACATATTTATGAAAATGACTAAGTAAATAACAATTTTCAATATTATATTTACAACAAAAAAATTGTTGCCCATGAAAAAATTATTATTATAAAACAATTACGGCTGGGAGTTTGTTAAATTTCAAATAAATTTATTTTAAATTTATGTGTAGCAAGAAATTAAAATAGGTACGAACAAATGAGCGTTAAAGACAGTTGTTTCTAACACTAAATTAATTTATTTGAAATAAAACAACGCAGTTGGGAGGGTTTCACTTTTATTGTTGAACACTGCAACATGTTTCTCCACACAGTGGCTTCATCAGGCAGATGAAATAATGATTTTACAAAGTACAGGTAAAAGCTTATATACTAATGCAATTAAATTAATAGAAGGGGGGGGGGGGGTTAATAAGGTAATTAGGCTGAAACTAATACAAACAATTTTGAGCGACTAAATATTGATTAGGGGTGAATTATTTACTTCTATTTGGTCATTAAATAGAATACCTTTTTTGTTATATTTATTAATTTCTAATTCTTCTAATAAGTTTAATTTACGACTTTTGTTACATTCGTGCAAAATTTTGAATTTGGGGTTAAAGTTATGTTGGTATTCGATTAAATGATTGGCGTAGGTTGAGGAGGTTTTCTTAAATTTAAAGCATTTTTGATGTTCTGAAATGCGATCTGGGAAGCTACGTCCAGTTTGTCCAACGTATACCTTAGGGCAATCTCCACACTCTAGCAAATACACACCAGAGTTCGTAGTTTTATCAGATTTATCTTTAGAATTATTAATGAATTTATTAAGTGAATTGACCGTTCTAAAAGAAGGAGTTAGGTTTAAGGATTTGAGTTTTTTGCTGATGGCAATCGAAGGGGGGCCGTTAAATGTTAATGAGCAATATTTATTATTCTGATTTTGAAAATTGGTGGGATATACTAATTTCAGGGCTTGTTGTTTTTGTTTTTTATAAAGGATGTCTAAGATAAGCTTTTGACGAAAGCCGTTGTTATTAGCTATTATGAGAATTCTGTTGAGCTCATTATTAAAATTATTAATTGATAGGGGGATAGTGGTTAGCCTATGCAACATGGAATGGTAAGCTGCTAGTTTATGTTGCATAGGGTGGAATGATGTGCTATGGATCGTAGTATCTGTATGGGTCGCCTTGTGAAAAATATTGAATTCATGTTTTTGACCTGGATGTGAAATTGTTAAGTCTAAAAAATTAATAGATTTATTATATTCGATCTGCCTAGTGAATAAAATATCCTTGTGAATTGAATTAATGAAATTTAAAAGTTGATCTAACTGTCTCTCCGTTCCTGTGAAACAGGTGAGAATGTCATCAACATATCTAAACCAGTATAGGCATTTATTAAACAATGGGTGTTTACTAATTATTTCTTCTAATGAATTCATGAAAATTTCGGCAAGTAACGGACTGAGGGGATTACCCATCGCTAATCCTTTGTTTTGGACGAAGAAGTTGTTATTGAATTGAAAGTAATTTTGTCGTAAACATTCATTAAGGAGATCAAGAATCTCCGACTTAAAAACCCCAAACCACCTAAACTTTATGGATTGTTAAAAATCCATAAAGAAGATTCCCCTATTAGGCCAGTAGTATCATATGTTTCGGCTCCTTGTCGAAATATATCAAAATATTTAATTAGTCAGATTTGCGAACACACAAAATTCAAATCCACAGTTGCTATTAAAAACTCATTAGACCTAATCACTAGAATTAAAGACCTCAAAGTTCCGATGAAAAGCCGGTTGGTGTCCTTTGATGTCAGTAATCTCTTCCCTAGTGTGCCGCCTCAAGAGGTGGTAAACCTGGTTGGGGGATTGCTGACCGCCCGGGGTACTAATACGATTGTTAAGTCGGAGATTCTTGATCTCCTTAATGAATGTTTACGACAAAATTACTTTCAATTCAATAACAACTTCTTCATCCAAAACAAAGGATTAGCGATGGGTAATCCCCTCAGTCCGTTACTTGCCGAAATTTTCATGAATTCATTAGAAGAAATAATTAGTAAACACCCATTGTTTAATAAATGCCTATACTGGTTTAGATATGTTGATGACATTCTCACCTGTTTCACAGGAACGGAGAGACAGTTAGATCAACTTTTAAATTTCATTAATTCAATTCACAAGGATATTTCATTCACTAGGGAGATCGAATCTAATAAATCTATTAATTTTTTAGACTTAACAATTTCACATCCAGGTCAAAAACATGAATTCAATATTTTTCACAAGCCGACCCATACAGATACTACGATCCATAGCACATCATTCCATCCTATGCAACATAAACTAGCAGCTTACCATTCCATGTTGCATAGGCTAACCACTATCCCCCTATCAATTAATAATTTTAATAATGAGCTCAACAGAATTCTCATAATAGCTAATAACAACGGCTTTCGTCAAAAGCTTATCTTAGACATCCTTTATAAAAAACAAAAACAACAAGCCCTGAAATTAGTATATCCCACCAATTTTCAAAATCAGAATAATAAATATTGCTCATTAACATTTAACGGCCCCCCTTCGATTGCCATCAGCAAAAAACTCAAATCCTTAAACCTAACTCCTTCTTTTAGAACGGTCAATTCACTTAATAAATTCATTAATAATTCTAAAGACAAATCTGATAAAACTACGAACTCTGGTGTGTATTTGCTAGAGTGTGGAGATTGCCCTAAGGTATACGTTGGACAAACTGGACGTAGCTTCCCAGATCGCATTTCAGAACATCAAAAATGCTTTCAATTTAAGAAAACCTCCTCAACCTACGCCAATCATTTAATCGAATACCAACATAACTTTAACCCTAAATTCAAAATTTTGCACGAATGTAACAAAAGTCGTAAATTAAACTTATTAGAAGAATTAGAAATTAATAAATATAACAAAAAAGGTATTCTATTAAATGACCAAATAGAAGTAAATAATTCACCCCTAATCAATATTTAGTCGCTCAAAATTGTTTGTATTAGTTTCAGCCTAATTACCTCATTAACTCCCCCCCCTTCTATTAATTTAATTGCATAAGTATATAAGCTTTTACCTGTACTTTGTAAAATCATTATTTCATCTGCCTGATGAAGCCACTGTGTGGTGAAACATGTTGCAGTGTTCAACAATAAAAGTGAAACCCTCCCAACTGCGTTGTTTTATTTCAAATAGTATTATGGAGTTTCATCATGTATCCGCCTTATCAATTAAATATTAAAAAAAAAAAAATCACTAAATTAATTGACAAAAATACAACAATAAAATTAACTGTTACGAACAATCGTAATTGTTTTTTTTATTTGAGTCATTATTTCATGGCTAACAATGTTTTGTTGTAAATAAAATAGGATATATTTAACAGCCTAGTTATTTTTGCAAATAAGTATGCCAAGTGAAAAAAAAAATCACTTTATAATAATGACATAGCCAACTATGGTTTTCATCTAAAAAAACGTAAGTTTGTGTTATATCGCAAAAATAAATGTCGATAGATAAAATCTCATAAAATTTTATTATTTTGTGTAAAATTATCTAAAACTTGGCCAATTATTGTTTTTTCTATCTCTTTTAATAACTGAGAAAAATCAATTTAAAAAAATCGACAATTAACATTTTTTAATTATCTAGTTACCCTTGATTTTTTTGAAAATTTTGCAAACGTTTTCCTAATTAGCTCGTAAAACTGCATTACTTTGTCTACTTAACCGTTGCTCTATCTCTTATAGTTTTCGAGATCCCCATAGAGCACATGAAAAAATCTCACCCTATTTACTTTTGTGAATTTATCTTAAAAACAGTGTTACTATAGAGTAGAAACTAGCTTTTAATCTAATCTGCTAAATAATATAATACGGAAGACAAAAGCCATTTTTGATTATTTGCATGCGCAATTTTAATTATGATAAACATTATAAACTAGAGGTTTTTTAAATAATAATAACAAAAATTCTTTTTTGAATAATGAATAATTTATTAGGCAGAACATAATTTTATTTTTTTAATTTATTACCATTTTTATTTATTTAGAAAGAAAAAAAACTTATTTCAAATGTTCAAACTGCAGGCCATTATTTTCAATGCATCTTTGGTATCTATCTCTTATAGCTCGAATGGCGTTATAAATTTGAATGTTGCGACTATTTCCTATGGCATCATGAAAATTTCGCTCCAATATGTCTAAATTAATTATAGGCTGCTTGTAAATTTTGTCCTTCAGGTATCCCCATAAAAACAATCTAACGGTGTCAGATCTGGAGATCTAGCAGGCCACCTAACCGGTCCAAATGTTCCCAACCAATTGCCCCCAAAATTTGCATTCAGAAGCAATCTGGTCCTACGCGCATTATGAGCCGGTGCTCCATCTTGTTGGAAGAACAGAACTCTTTGCTGTTGCAATGGAACATTGTCTATATATTGTTCAATATGTTTCTCTAAAATGTCTAGATATTGATCTGTATTCAAAGGATTTCTATAAATACGATACCCCAAAACTCGATCTCCTAACAATGCACACCATACATTAAATCCAAATCTCCCCTGCCTTCGTCGAGGAATTATTTGACGGGGATTTGTATTAGCCCACCAATGCTGATTATGGCGGTTAAAAATGCCATCACTAGTAATACGCGCTTCATCCGTCCATATTATCGAGCGAAAGAAATTTCTGTCATTATTTAATCGATTTACATACCAGTTGCAAAAGTCGAGCCTCCTTTCATAGTCTCCCGGCCGTAAATAATGAACAGATCTGCCTCTATATGGTTTAAATTTATGCTTCTTTAATATTTTTAGTCTTACAACGAGACACTCCGACATCCTGCTGAATTTCACGAGATTTGCCCTAACACAGGCGATAACATTGATTTCCTCCTCTTCTTGGCCTGGTATGTTATATTTTTGGTTCTAGGCCTTTTAAAAGATCCATAATTAATTAAATTACTTCGTAGTCTGGTAAATATTGTTTCCGCGGGTTGGCGACGTTCAGGATATCTTTGATTTATTTATTTATTTATTTATTTATTTATTTATTATCCAACAGTTTACAATAAACTTATTACAGGATAACATGTTAACAGTAACATAAGCAAATTCGAGTGCGCTGTGACTTAAAATTATATTATAATTCTAAATAATAATAATAACATTATGAATTTTACTAGAAAGACAAAAAAAAATATTATTTAATACAAACATACGTAATATAGTTGTGCGGCCGCACTTGGAATCTTAAATGATTCGATGAAACATTCAAACATATCGAACTTTTCATAATTTCTGTAGGCCATCGTGAGATATTTACCTAATAGGTAATATGAAACAATGACGTTTGTTTTGACTGTCAAAAATTAAGTTAGGTAACTATGTTTTTTACAATAAAAAAGACCAACAACGACATATTTAGTTCTCAACAAAAACAATTTCTATTTAAGATAGATTCACAAAAGTATATTTATAAAATCAGTGAAAAACACTCTTATCAACTGTGTGAAAGCCAACTATGATTTACATTTAAAAAAAAAATATAATTTGGCCATAACTCAAAAACGTGTGCATAAAATAAAAAAATGCCCACGCCACTGGATTCTACTCAAAAAAGTGTTTTAAGAAGGTATTTATAGTTTTTGTCTATCTTACAAATTACGCAAGATATTAATTAAAGTTAAAAATCAAGAATACCCGATTTTGTCCCATAACTTCTGAAAAAAACAAGATGGTGCATATTTGTTTTCGGCATTATCCTACTCTAAAAAACAGAGATCGCGACTGCGCCATCGGTTTTTTTCTAACTTATATTTACCGAGATGCCCATAAGCAACATCGAAATTAGACTACCCTGTACTCTCAAACCAAGGCAATAACCGAGCGGGTACTTGTCTTCAATCAGTTCTATTTTATTAATTGATCTAAGCAGTGGCATAGCCAGGAAGGGATTACGGGGGGTTAGAACCCCCCCTAGTCGCTGCTATCAATTTTATTTTGTATTTTTGAAATCGCCGCGTGTTTAAAATCATTGAAAAATTATGCGTTAGGAATCATCTGCACACGCCCTGATTTAACGCGAAATTATATTATAAATAGTTATTTTTAATGACTTCGTAACATTCTTGATTAATTTGGTTATATTTTCTTTAAATTCAATTTACACAAAAATCACGTTAAAATAACACAATTTCGACTTTAGGTGCAAATAAGTTGAAAACTATCAAAGGGGAATTTTCAAATTTTTACGTATTTTGAAAGAGCATAGTTTTCTCAACACCTGCAGAAAATTTTATGCAAATCCATGATTGGGTTTTTAAGTTATGATGTTTTTTTAAAATCCAAATGCTTCAAAAATCATGGTGAAAAAACACAAATTTTGACTTTAAGTAAAAATATCTTTAAAACTATGATATATGTATTTTCTAACTTTTACATATTTCGAAAAGACATAGTTTTGTTAATAACCACAGAAACTTTTATTAAAATTCATGCTTGTTTTTATGATTTATGTTTTTTAAATTCAATTTCTTCTAATCAGGGCGAAAAAACACAAATTTTGACTTTTAGAGAAAATAACTTCAAAACTGTGATATGGGAATTTTATAACTTTTACACATTTTAAACGAACATAGCTTTGTTAAAACCCACAGAAAGTTTTTAAAAAAATCCATGCTTGTTTTTCTAATTATGATGTTTTTTAAAGCCAACTTCTACAGAAGTCAGGGTGAAAAAACACTAATTTTAACTTTGAATGAAAATAACTTAAAAACTATGATAAGGGTATTTTTTAACTTGTACATATTTTGAAAGAGCATAGTTTTCTTAATACTTGCAAAGAGTTTCACGCAAATCCATGCTTGGTTTTTAGAGTTATGATATTTTTTTACATAAAAATGCTACAAAAATCATAGCGAAGAAACCCAAATTTTGACTTTGAGTGAAAATATCTGAAAAACTATGATATGGGTATTTTGTAACTATTGCATATTTTCACAGAACATAGTTTTGTTAACATCCAGGGAGAGATTAATAAAAATTCATGCATGGTTTTTTTGAGTTATGACGTATTTTAAATACAAACTCTACAGAAATAAAGAAAAATATAACACTATTTTTGTTTTTAAGTAAAAATAACTTAAAAACTATGACATGGATATTTTTTAACTTTTACATATTTTGCAAGAGCGTAGTTTTAGTAATACCCACAGACAGTTTTATAAAAAATCATGCTTGATTTTTTGAGAAATTATGTTTTTTAATCCAACTTCTACAAAAATCAGGGTGAAAAACACAAATTTTGATTTTGAGTGAAAATAAGTTGAAAACTATCGAACGGCTATTCTCTAATTTTTACGTATTTCAAAAAATTATAGTTTTCTTAACATCTGCAGAAAGTTTTATCCAAATCCATAATTTATTTTTGAATGAAATAAAACACTTTAACTTTGTTTGTATAACATACTAACACTAATAGTGTGTTATACAAACAAAGTTAGTGTTTTATTTCATTGAATTAACATGTATAACGAAGTAGAAGCCTCCACAGTTCATAATTTATTTTTGAGTTATGATTATTTTAAATCATAGTGAAAAAACACAAATTTTGACTTTAAGTGAAAATACCCTAAAAACTTTGATGTAAATATTTTCCAACTTTTACACATTTTGAAAGAGCATAGTTTTGTTAACGCCCACAGAAAATGCTTGGTTTTTTGAGTTATGATATTTTTTAATCCAACTTCTACAAAAATGAAGGCGAAAAACCACAAATTTTGACTTTGATTGAAAATAAGTTGAAAACTATTTGATAGGTGTTGTTTGATAGGTATTGTTTTATTTATTTCGAAAAAGCATAGTTTTTTTTTAATGTCAGCAGAATGTTTCATGTAAATCCATGAATAATTTTCTGAGTTATGGTTATTTTAAATCCAAATGCTAGAAAACTAATGGTAAAAAACACAAATTTTGACTTTGAGTGAAAATAACTTGAAACCTGTGAAATGGGTATTTTAAGAATTTTACATATTTTGAAATAGCATAGTTTTCTTTACATCCAAAACTGTGAAAAAACACAAATTTTGACTTTAAGTGAAAATACCCTAAAAACTTTGACGTAAATATTTTCCAACTTTTACATATTTTGAAAGAGCATAGTTTTGTTAACGCCCACAGAAAATTGTATAAATATCCATGCTTGTTTTTTTGAGTTATGATATTTTTTAATCCAACTTCTACAAAAATGAGGGCGAAAAACCACAAATTTTGACTTTGATTGAAAATAAGTTGAAAACTAATTGATAGGTGTTGTTTGATAGGTATTGTTTTATTTATTTAGAAAAAGCATAGTTTTTTGAATATCAGCAGAATGTTTCATACAAATCCATGAATAATTTTCTAAGTTATGTTTATTTTAAATCCAAATGCTAGAAAACTAATGGTAAAAAACACAAATTTTGACTTTGAGTGAAAATAACTTGAAAACTGTGAAATGGATATTTTATGAATTTTACATATTTTGAAATAGCATAGTTTTGTTTACATCCACAAGATTTTGAAAATTCATTTTTGATTTTTTGAGTAATGACGTTGTTTTAATCCAACTTCTACAAACATCAGGGCGAAAAAACACAAATGTTGACTTTTAGTGAAAATAAGTTGAAAACTAAAAAATAGGTTTTTTCTCATTTTTACGTACTTTGAAAGAGCATAGTTATTGAGAAAACTATGCTCTTTTAAAGTACGTAAAAATGAGCAGAAAGTTTCATGCAAATTCATGATTGATTTTCTGGGTTATGATTATTTTAAATCCAAATGCTGGAAAACTGCAGTTTCTATAGAAATATTTTGTTTATACAAATTATATTTTTCTGTCTAAACTGTTTTTTTCTTTCTGTGCTTCAGTTAGAAACCATTCGGAGTTTTTTTTTATTAAGTTTTGGAGGGAATCGATCTCAACCATCGATTCCCTTAGGGTAGTTGAGTGGGAAATTAGGGCGGTATCATCGGCAAATTGTAGAGAATAGCATTTATTATAATTTACCGGTAAATCGGTAGTACAGCTTAAAAACTGCGAAAGAATTGCTCACTATTGAGTAAGCATCCGTTGATTTATGTTTATTTTTATTGTAAAACGAAACTCTCTCAATTTAAACGCTACAAAACTCTCATGAAACTCATCCTTGACCCAAACTAAAACGAGCGCAGAAGAAAATTAATCCCATCCAGTCCATAAAATATGGACGTAAAGCTTCGTGCGTTTGCATCATAATGTTTATGGAAGACCGTAAAAAAGTTCGCATTAAAAACACCCCCCTCTTCACCCCCCCTCGTTTTAAATCGAACTAGAGGGTAGAGAGAAAAAGCGACTTCATTTCCATGGGGAAATTTAAACATCGTTTGCGCGATTAAAACGAAAATTTTCACAGAATCATTTGCAATAAGAGTGGAGAGAAAAAAAAATGAAAATTTGAATTATTTTATAATTGCGAATTTATGTATTAATAATATGCATATTTGTATGTGATAGGTAAACTGCACTAAGTTTTTTTGAATTATTTTACAATTAGTATTAGTAATATATAGGTATTTGATTGAAATTCACTTGGTTTGTTTTACTAATAAATTGTTTTATTTTCAACTAGTTTCGGCTTAATGCCATTTTCAAGAATGGTGTACAAAAGAGCAAAATTGATTATATATACTAGATGTCGGCATTTCAGGTAATAAGTGCTCTAATTATCGGGGAATTCCAAAGGTCCTCGTTGTCATTCCGATAACACTGGTCTGCAAAAAAATTTTTTTTTTCGAGCCCTGACACCATTCCTGCTGATTCTTATGTAAAATGACCTCCTGAATCCGAATATGACCTCCGTTTTCCCCCATCACCCACCGTTTTCGGGGGACGCCCCCCCACCTATTTTTATCACTATTCGATAATTTGGAGGGATGAAAAGGATTATTTTAGCCTTTACATTTCTTCTGAGGGGCTAGAGAGGTGAAAAGTTCCAAAACATGAACATTTGTAGCAAGGAGGTAGATTTATGGGGGGATTTGCCCCCTTAAATTGTAAAAAAATCATTAAAAATGATCAATTTTTTCCGTTTTTTCGCAGCTTTTTCACTTATTTTCTACATATACCAGCTTCCATCCCCCCTCATCCTCCCCCAAACACCCCCAAATAATAAAAATATATTGCAACAATATATAGCAAGAATAATAAAAATATATAGCAACAATAATAAAAATATATAGCAACAGTTCGGAAGATTCACTGTACCACGCTGGCGCTCTCAATACTCCCCCCGTTTCCCCTATCCATTGGAGGGGTGAAAAGGATTATTTTAGCTGTAAAGAATAATAAATAAAAAGTAAAATAATAAATGTAAAATAATAAATGTAAAGAATAATAAATAACTAAGATAAGTACCTTCATTTGGTGCTTGCTTTCCTTTTGTACCCTGAGGTAGAAGTTTCTCGCATCAAAAACCAGCAGTACTCTGCTAACATGCTCGCATTCCACTTCCCCGAAAATCTCCTCTCGAACTTAGAGATGTCTTGATGAAACCGTTCCCCGTGTTCATCCGAAATTGCTCCTAAATTTTCAGGGAAGAAGTCCAGGTGTGAGTGAAGGAAATGCACTTTAAGAGACATGTTACACCCCATGGCCTTGTACGCTGACAGCAATTCCTCGACATGAGCGACATAATCATCACTTTTGTTGTTACCCAAAAAGTTCTCACACACGTTTTGGAATGCAATCCAAGCTCGTTTTTCTTTTCGATTCAGGTGTTCAATAAACGTCGAATCTTGGAAAAGTTGTCTAATCTGGGGGCCCACGAAAATTCCTTCCTTGATTTTAGCCTCACTAAGACGAGGGAATTTAGTTTTCAAAAATTGAAATGCATCACCGGTCTTGTCCATTGCTTTCACAAACTGTTTGATCAATCCGAGTTTGATGTGCAAAGGCGGCAAGTAAATATTTTCCTTCGGGACCAGAGGATCGTGAGCGACGTTTTTCTGACCGGGAGTAAAACTTTCTCGCAGAGGCCAGTGCCGTACGATGTAATGCTTGTCTCGGGCTCGGCTGTCCCATTCGCATAGGAAGCAGCAGTATTTTGTGAAGCCCGATTGCAGGCCCATGAGTAGAGCAACAACTTTAAAGTCAGCGCAAAGTTTCCAATTATAATCATGGTATTTGATTTTATCAAGGATCCGGCTGATGTTTTCGTACGTCTCCCTCATATCCACAGAGTATGCAACCGGGAGTGATGGTAACTCATTCCCATTGGCCAATAGGACAACTTTCAAGCTTGTCTTTGATGAGTCTATAAACAGTCTCCATTTGTCTGGGTCACATGGCATCTTCAGTTCTATCATCAATGCATTTGAATTAGGGCAGAACACTAAGCCTTCATCTGCCGAAAAAAGTAATTTCAGGGTTGACTGCCTAGTCCTGTAAGAAGAGATTTTTATACCCGTTTCTAAGAGATTCCACTGCTGAAGTCGAGATCCAAGAAGTTGAGATTTACTTTTAGGTAACTCCAAATCCCTGACGAGATCATTCAATTCCGACTGAGTAACGAGGTGAGGTTTTCGATGAGCTGAATCAGCAGAACACTCTTCATCATCGGTGAACGTATCATAAGATGGTCCAGGCTGTGGCTCAAAGTCTTTCAAATCCGTTTCTGGCTCTAGAGTATAGGTTTTTGGGGGCACTGGGATTGGCAAAGATTCGTTGTGAGGAACTGGTCTTAGAGCTGAAGGGATATTAGGATACTGAATTGTATGCTTACTTTTGCTAGATAACCCGACGGTGGAAGTCATACAAAAGTATCAATCTGTGAGATGACAGAGAGGTTCGCGTCAAACCATGGGCACAGCAAATGGCATTGATTTACGGGTACCTTTGAGCCATTTGGTCAAGCTACTGTAACAAGTAGTGCAGCAAACTGTTGGAGCCCAATTCTTGTCCTGATCGCCAACTTGGCAATCAAAGTAAAATTTATAAGCAGTTTTAAGAAGCGGAGAAAGGGGTTTTCGTTGCGCTTTTAAAGTCAATTCCCCGCAAACATAGCAGAAGCTATCGGGATGATTTTTACACTTGCGTAATTAAACAGTAAATAAATGCTCGATATTAATCCTAACTCACACTCACGTACTGTAATTCACTTGGAAAAAGCCGGAATTAAAAAATTTCTACCGTTATACACAATTTAAACAACTTGGAAACACAGAATCCCCGCCTAGAGCACCGACAAGATGACTCTACGATCGCTAGAGATGTACTGAGGGAAGATAAGGATTACAGTGCAGGTCTATAGTGACAAGAGCAATGCAAGTTTAAACCTGTCAAAGCATGAAAATTCCTGGGCAAACCTGTGCGCGCGAGGTATTGAGAGCGCCAGCGTGGTACAGTGAATCTTCCGAACTGTTGCTATATATTTTTATTATTGTTGCTATATATTTTTATTATTGTTGCTATATATTTTTATTGTTTGGGGGAGGATGAGGGGGGAAGCTGGAATATGTAGAAAATAAGTGAAAAAACTGCGAAAAAAACGGAAAAATCGATAATTTTTAAGGATTTTTTTACAATTTAAGGGGGCAAATCCCCCCCCCCAAATCTACTTCCTTGCTACAAATGTTCATCTTTTGGAACTTTTCACCTCTCTAGCCCCTCAGAAGAAACGTAAAGGCTAAAATAATCCTTTTCATCCCTCCAAATTATCGAAAAGTGATAAAAATAGGTGGGGGCCTCCCCCGAAAACGGTGGGTGATGGGGGAAAACGGGGGTCATATTCGGATTCAGGAGGTCATTTTACATAAGAATCAGCAGGAATGGTGTCAGGGCCGATTTTCATGCCGACCAGTGTAATTCAAAACTAATCCCTTATTACCCGAATGCAACATTTTACAGTCGTTTGAGCTGATAAAGTGATTGGCCGCGATGCAAATTTTTGCGAACCCCGTGGTCTGTTTATTATTTAGAATATCTTTCCTATGTTCTTTTAATCGCGTTTCAAAACACCTGCCCGTTTGTCCTATATATATTGCATCGCAGTCATCACATTTCAGCTCATATACTCCGCTTTTTTTAATATGACTATTGTCTGTTTTCATTTTATTATTCACTAATATTTTCCCTAAGTTAACAGAATTAGTCAAAATTATGTTATTGTCCTTTCCCTTAACTGTTTGTTTAATTTTCTGTGAGAGGTTATTGACGTATTCTAATCTATTCCAGTAGGTTTTCTCTATTTTTGTCACACTATAAAAATACTTCCGCAATTGTTTTTGTTTTTTCTTTTTAATCATTTGATCAACTAATGCCTGTTTATAACCGTTATTTTTTGCTATTGTTTTAATTGTGTTTAGTTCGATTTAATAATCTATTTTACTAAGTGGAATATTAATTAATCTGTGTACAAATGAAAAGTACTATATTTAATTTGGTTGTGTGTCTTTGAGTTTATAGGTATTATTGTATCCGTACATGTTTCTTTTCTAAATATTTTATATGTTAGTGTATTGTTGGATGATTTCGTAATCGTTAAATCTAAAAAGTTAACTAATTGTTTGATTTGAGTTATGTAGAGTATTTAATCACAATGAAAAAACTGTTTTTATTCCTTACTTCACTTTTATTTTTATGTGTTAGATGTACATTTCTAAAAAGTTAAGACTATTGTTAATTTAACTTTACAGTGATGTTTTCTTATTGGTATACCTATTCGGATAATACGCTGTACATTTTTAGACAATCGTTGTATCATAAACTATTAATTAACACAGTTGGTATTAGACATTCGTTGTATTTTAATAGTGTTTAATTTGAAGCTACTAACAAGGGTTCTCCACTCCCAGATTAGGCGAAGCGGAGCGACCAATCAACATTTTCTTTACGTTACTTCACGATTCACGCCTCATGCGTAAAAAACAAAGAAATATTGGGTAAAGTTTAAAATATACTAGTATGTTAAAGACTTATATTTTCACACTAAATCAGTCTTTCATTTGGGTGGCGTATGAAGTAACATTTCGAGTTAAGAAAAGCCTGAACATTTGGTTCGGCTGCTCCGCAAAAAAATAAAATTCTGCCCTCGACATGCGCTCTAAGTCTTTAGAGAGTCGATTAAATTGAGGCAAAGTTGCGTACTTTAGGACCCAATAATAATCTAAAACAAATTTGAAATATCTTCTTTCATTTATGAGATATTGTCAAAAAACGGATTTTTTGAAATGTTTATTTTATTATTTATAAACTATTTAATCCAGACATTTACAACTTTGACATTATACAGGCACTCTTTAACGAAAAATCTAGTAACATATTTTATTTTAAGATAACTATAACATTTACCCAGGGACCATAGCTAACTTTTGTTTTTCTTATGGGTGCCATTTTGGATTTTCATATTTTTTGGATGAATATTTTTTACTGGATTCAATGATGTATTAAACTTATAGTTCATTGTACATTTTATATGTAAAATAATTGATTGATAAGGCTGATAAATGTTGAAAGTTCATCTTCACTTTTATATAAATAAAATAAAATAATTTAAAACTTTCAAATATATATTGTAAACTCGTTACAATTGTTTCGCCACACTGTGGCTTCTTCGGGCGAAGAAATGATAAATTACATTTGTCAGTACAGGTATATATACAATGTTTATGGGGGGGGTGGGTTTTTCAGGGAAATTTAAATTTAGGAGTGGTGAGTTTGTTAAGTCTAATTGGTCGTTCAAAAGTTGTCCTGTGTATTCTCTTTTATTAATTTCCATGCTCTCCAAGATGTTAAGTTTCCGGCCTTTTTCTTCTCTGTGAAGCACTTTGAAGTTTTCGTCGAAGTGGTGGTTTTCTTCGATGAGGTGGTTGGAGTATGTGGAGTTGGTTTTCCTTTGTTCATAAGAGGTTTTGTGCTCTTTGATTCTTTCTTTGAACGACCTTCCGGTTTGTCCTACATATGTCCTAGGACAGTCTTTGCAATTTAGCAAATAGACTCCACTTTGTTGAGTTATACAGGTTTTATCTTTGTTATTTTTAATTATTTTCCGTATTGTATTATTTGTTTTGAATGCTACCTTAATATTTATTTTTACCAACATTTTCGCGACTTTATTGCTTATTTCTCCTGTGTATGTTAGTGATGAATAGTTTTTTATAGATTTGTCTTTGATAATAGGGTAAATAGAATTAATTGTTTTATGTCTTTGTTTTGTTTGTACTATTTTTTCAATTATAGATTTTTTGAAACCGTTTTTGTATGCAATTTGAAAAATAATGTTTAATTCTTTATCATAATTGTGTTGTGCCATTGGGATTGATAGTAACCTATGTACCATACTATGGTAAGCAGCTAATTTGTGTGAGATTGGATGGTTGGATTTATAATTAATCGTTGTGTCTGTATGTGTTGGTTTGTGTGTGGCGAAACAATTGTAGCGAGTTTACAATATATATTTGAAAGTTTTAAATTATTTTATTTTATTTATATAAAAGTTATATGTAAAATTTTAATCTTTTGGTTTTTGTAAAGAGTGCCTTGGAAACAGTTGAGTACCTCACTTATTTGGCAACTCCTAGTACCCATAATTTGCTAACATATCACCCCTGAAGACGGGCATCCGGCGATACATACTTTAAGAGTTGTAATGTATTTTAAACTAACGAGTGCCTTCCACTCCCAGACTAAGCATGAAGTAAAATTTCGAGTTTAGAAAAGCCCCGCGTAGAAAATTTGTCGAGGGTCGCGCAGCGACCCGAGACAAATTTTCACGGGGCTTTTCTAAACTCGAAATTTTACTTCATGCGCCACGCGTATAAAACACTGATTTAAAGTGAAGTTAAAAAAATGAAAAAGATTTTTCAAAAAATTAGTTCTTCGTTGATATCTCTAAAACAAAATTTTTTGGATGAATATTTTTTACTCGATTCAATGATGTATTACACTTATAGTATATTGTACATTTTATATGTAAAATTTTAATCTTCTGGTTTTTGTAAAGAGTGCCTTGGAAACAGTTGAGTACCTCACTTATTTGGCAACTCCTAGTACCCATAATTTGCTAACATATCACCCCTGAAGACGGGCATCCGGCGATACATACTTTAAGAGTTGTAATGTATTTTAAACTAACGAGTGCCTTCCACTCCCAGACTAAGCATGAAGTAAAATTTCGAGTTTAGAAAAGCCCCGCGTAGAAAATTTGTCGAGGGTCGCGCAGCGACCCGAGACAAATTTTCACGGGGCTTTTCTAAACTCGAAATTTTACTTCATGCGCCACGCGTATAAAACACTGATTTAAAGTGAAGTTAAAAAAATGAAAAAGATTTTTCAAAAAATTAGTTCTTCGTTGATATCTCTAAAACAAAATTTTTTGGATGAATATTTTTTACTCGATTCAATGATGTATTACACTTATAGTATATTGTACATTTTATATGTAAAATTTTAATCTTCTGGTTTTTGTAAAGAGTGCCTTGGAAACAGTTGAGTACCTCACTTATTTGGCAACTCCTAGTACCCATAATTTGCTTACATATCACCCCTGAAGACGGGCATCCGGCGATACATACTTTAAGAGTTGTAATGTATTTTAAACTAACGAGTGCCTTCCACTCCCAGACTGAGCATGAAGTAAAATTTCGAGTTTAGAAAAGCCCCGCGTAGAAAATTTGTCTCGGGTCGCGCAGCGACCCGAGACAAATTTTCACGGGGCTTTTCTAAACTCGAAATTTTACTTCATGCGCCACGCGTATAAAACACTGATTTAAAGTGAAGTTGACTATCTTAACTGAGGTATGGAAGTGCGAACCTTCCAAAGGTCCACAGTTCACCAACAGCTACTTCGAGAAGGGGGTTGTGTACATCACGTGTGCCAACGAAACTTCCAAGGAGTGGCTGCTGGAAAAGATCCCGACAATAAAACCATGGGAGGGCGCTGCTTTGCGCAGCGGAACTGCCAGGGAAATTGTCAGGATGACCAAGGTTGGAGTCTGGATACCAAAGACGGACCTAATCGAGGCCAAGGATACGGCTGACCTTATCAGTTTGCTGAAAACCCAGAACTCTGGGCTAGAAACAGCAAAATGGAAAGTAGTCAGCCGAAAAGAGGAGGATAAAAGAACAACCCTTATCCTCTACATAGACGAGGGTTCACTGAAGGCTCTGGAGAAGGTAGGATTTAAAGCCTACCTGGGTTTCTCCCAATTAACCTTCAAAATCCTCGGAAGGAAGCCCGACACCCTGGAAGGTAATGGAGGCAATACAGATTAACCTCCACCACTCCAAGGCGGCCACCGCTGCCCTGTGCCGCCAACTCCAAACAGGGAAATACGGCCTGGCCCTTATACAAGAACCCTGGCAATACAGAGGCGTTGTAAAGGGCCTTGGTAACACCGGAGGTAAGTTAATATATGACACAAACTCCGAAAAGGTCAGATCCTGCATTTTTGTACGGAACGACATAAACTTCTTAAAACTGCATAACCTCTGCTTCCCAGATCTTGTCGCAGCGAAGGTGAAACTCTGGGGTGAGGGAACCACACTCGAGGCCGTTATAGCCTCAGCATACCTCCCCTACGACTCCCCGCAGCCCCCACCTTCCAAGGAACTTGAGGAGCTAGCGACCTACTGCAGGACGAAGAAACTGCAGCTGTTGGTAGGTGCGGACGCCAACGCCCATCACCAACTCTGGGGCAGCTCAGACACCAACAAAAGAGGTGAGTACCTATTAGATTTCTTAATGTCCTCGGACTTTGAAATTCTCAATCGGGGAAAGGAACCCACTTTTGTTACCAAACAACGTCGCGAAGTGATCAATATAACGTTTGCGTCGCGAGGTGTAAGTGCCCAACTAGTGAAGTGGTATGTGTCGGATGAACCATCGCTCTCCGACCACCGTTACATCATTCTGGAGATTGGTCAAACCCGGGAAACCAAAATCGAGTTCCGGAACCCACGAAGAACATGCTGGGAATCATACCTTGTAGACCTTGGCACCTGCCTTAAGGGTACCAAGGAAAGCATCAAAAACAAACTGGACGTAGAGCTTGTGGCAGAACAAGTCCAAGAGGCCATCCTAACCTCTTTCCAGAACAACTGCCCTACAACGAGGAAATCTTCTGGCAAAATAAAAAACTGGTGGAATGAAAACCTCGAAACACTAAGGAGGGACACACGCCGGCTCTACAACAGAGCGAGGAAATCTGGTAAGTGGGAGGAATATTCCAAAACACTAACGGAGTACAGCAAGGAGATCAGGAGGGCGCGCCGGGAGGCGTGGAGGATATTCTGCTCGGAAATTGACCAAGTCCCCGAGGGAGCAAAACTCCACAAAATCCTAGCGAAAACCTCCGACACCTCTTGCGGAACCCTAAAGAAACCAGATGGATCATTTACAGAAACCGGCAAGGAAACAGCGGAGATCCTCATGAGAACCCATTTCCCCGGAACTGAAATCCTGCAAAATGGTGCAGACACTCACTCAGTGCTTGTAACCCCTGGTAAGGCGGCAACACAACAAGACTGGGAAATCTCAAAGAAAATTGTAACCTTTGAACGAATCAGGTGGGCGATAGGTACATTCCACCGATACAAATCACCGGGACAAGATGGGATCTATCCAGTGCTCTTGCAGCAAGGGCTGGACCACCTTCTACCGGTGCTATGTAAACTCTTCAGGGGCAGCCTGGCACTAAAACACGTGCCAACTACCTGGAAGAAAGTCAAAGCGGTCTTTATCCCTAAGTCTGGGAAAGACTTAATCCAGCCAAAAGGTTACAGACCAATTTGCCTGACATCGTTCCTACTTAAGACGATGGAAAAACTAGTTGAAAGACACATAAGGGAAACCTCACTTCTAGAGAGGCCGCTCCACCCCTTTCAACACGCCTTTCAAGCTGGAAAATCATGCGAGTCTGCCTTACACCAACTGGTAGTTAAGGTAGAGGCCTCGCTGAAAAACAAAACAGTGGCATTGGCTACATTTCTCGATATTGAGGGAGCGTTTGACAATACCTCTTTCAGAACGATCGTAAGAGCAGTCGAAAGTCACGCTGTGGAAACCACGATAAGCTCGTGGCTACAATCCATGCTGACGGACAGACTAGTAACTACGGACCAATTCCAAGAAAAAATCAGCATAAAAGCCAAAGGTGGATGTCCTCAGGGGGGCGTTCTATCCCCCCTTCTATGGGACATGGTGGTGGATGAGCTACTCACGTTACTAAACGACTCAGGATATTACGCCCAGGGATATGCGGATGACATTGTCATTCTCGTCACGGGAAAATATCCAACTACTATAACAAGCATCATGAATAATGCCTTGAAAGCTGTAGAACGATGGTGTGGGGAGGTGGGGCTAAGCGTTATCCCCACCAAGACTACGGTCATCCCCTTCACAAAAAGAAGGAAATGCGCGGGCCTCAAACCCCCAACCTTCTTTAACCAAACTCTACAACTAACCAATGAAGTCAAATATCTTGGTATCTACCTAGATACAAAACTCACATGGAACCGTCAATTAAAGCACACAACCGACAGAGCATCAAGGACGCTAATGACAACAAAGCGTGCTCTGGGAAAAACATGGGGCCTCAATCCAAAAATGACCATGTGGATATATAATGCAATAGTAAAACCCATGATCACCTACGGATGCACCACTTGGTGGCCGAAAGTAGAACAAAGTACTGCGCAGGCAGCTCTATCTAGAGTACAGCGACTAGCCTGCTTATGCATAACTGGCGCACTGCGTACAACACCAACAGCCTCAATTCATGGACCTAGTGGTTAAAAGCGAGGCCAGACTAGGGGCATATAGGTTGAGGACAACTGGAAACTGGCACCCCACAGGAAACCACTCCAGAATAGAACAGGTAGTTACCAAACCTCTACTACAAATGGGAACTGACTACATGATACCACGCTACTCCCTGAAGAGACCCTTTACAATAGAATGCGAGGGGGACAACGAGAAGCGCAACCCTTCACCTGGAACCCTGATCTGGTACACCGATGGGTCAAGAAGAGAAGGTGGAGCAGGCGCTGGGATTCACGGCATAACCCCAAAATATGACATCTACGTGTCTCTGGGGAGGATGGCAACTGCACATCAAGCCGAGATCTTCGCGATCAACCAATGTACCATGGAAAATCTGCGACGGGGATATAAGAGGCAAAAGATTCTGATCCTCACCGACAGCCAAGCCGCTCTAAGAGCACTCAACAGCTATAAGATCCAATCTGAGCTAGCATGGGAATGCATCCAAAACCTGACGAAACTGGCGACGGAAAACACCGTAACACTACGCTGGACGCCGGGACACACAGGGGAGGATGGCAACGAGAAAGCCGATGCTCTGGCAAAGATTGGATCACGCAGACCCTACATTGGACCAGAACCAATGCTACCGATTCCCAAAAAATCAATAAGACCAAGCGCAAAAGAGTGGACCCTAGAAAGACACACCGAGCGCTGGAAAAACCTGACAGGGCATAGACACAGTAAACTACTGATGGAAAAACCCTGCCAAGAACTAGCAACTGAGGCCCTCAGACTCAGTAGAAACAACCTTAGAATAGTCACAGGACTGATAACTGGACACTGTACCCTAAGGAAGCACCTGCATAACATGAAACTGTTCACAGAAGATCCAATATGCAGACTATGCCTGGAAGAGGATGAAGACGCCTCACATGTACTATTCGAGTGCGAGGCACTTTCCACCTGGAGGGAAACAAACCTTGTCCAAGGGAATCCAAGCCACTTCCCGAAGGGAAAGATGATCGAAAGGCTGCTGGGACTAGCCAAGGAGACAGAGCTTTTTGATTAACCACGGTAACGGAAGAAGTACAATAAGCCACACGGCTGCGGTGCTAGGGCAGAAATAACCCTAACTTCCGTTTCCTGCCCCTAAAAAAAAAAAAAAAGTGAAGTTAAAAAAATAAAAAAGATTTTTCAAAAAACCAGTTTTTCGTTGATATCTCGAAAACAAAATTTTTTGGATGAATATTTTTTACTGGATTCAATGATGTATTACACTTATAGTTTATTGTACATTTTATATGTAAAATTTTAATCTTTTGGTTTTTGTAAAGAGTGCCTTGGAAACAGTTGAGTACCTCACTTATTTGGCAACTCCTAGTACCCATAATTTGCTTACATATCACCCCTGAAGACGGGCATCCGGCGATACATACTTTAAGAGTTGTAATGTATTTTAAACTAACGAGTGCCTTCCACTCCCAGACTAAGCATGAAGTAAAATTTCGAGTTTAGAAAAGCCCCGCGTAGAAAATTTGTCGAGGGTCGCGCAGCGACCCGAGACAAATTTTCACGGGGCTTTTCTAAACTCGAAATTTTACTTCATGCGCCACGCGTATAAAACACTGATTTAAAGTGAAGTTAAAAAAATGAAAAAGATTTTTCAAAAAAATCAGTTTTTCGTTGATATCTCGAAATCAAAAAAATATATTTCAAAATTGTTTACAGATTACTGTTAGGCCCTAAAATACCCAACTTTGCCCCAATCTAATCTCTTCACATAACTGAGATCCCCATACATTCTGTCGAAATGCGGGCACCCTGTATATTCATATAAAGAGTTAGTGCGCCTGTCGAGAGCAACCTGTGATTCTGTGAGCTGTACATACTAATTTGAAATAAAATGGACCATTGCTTAAATTTTTATCATAAGTTATTTTATAAAATAAAAAATAACGAAAAAAACTATTCGTGAATTCAAATAGTTTTGAATTTGAATTTATCTTATTAAGTTATTTTATTTTAATTGTGAAAGAAAATATAAGTATACAAATTAGTCACGCATTCTGATTGTGAATCATCGGAACTTTATTACGATCATGTTGTTTTATTACATTTACATCCCCTAATCTAGGCGAAAAGGGGGCACGTTGTACATCCGGGGGAGGAGACAAACCCCAGAATATTCCCGAACATCCCTTTTTGGGCGTTCGAAACAAAAAGCCCATAAATTGGCGCGAGGCCCGATTAAATTGATAGTAAACTATTAAAGCGCATATGTATGTTATTAGGCAATATATTCCGGGGTAGACGGGGCGTTATCTGATGGCGGTTAGGGGGGGGCATGTAATGCGAAAATCGAATTTCGCGTTTTACATCCGGCCGAATGCGAATTTCCGAAAATTCCCGGCCTCCCCCACCGTTGGGAGCTTGAAAAATTGCCTCGCAGGTTTTGCGAAATTAACAAATATTTGCGAATCGTTTCTCTTTCCGCTACGTTCGGCTTTTACGCTCGCTTTTATGATAACGATACACACAGGACGAACAAGAGAATGCGAGAGAGAAGGTTTGGTAATCAATATGTGGGTAATGCGTGTTTGAGTTTTTTATTTAAAAATTGGTACATACTGTAAACATTTTAACAACGGCATTGTTTAATGTTACAACACTATCGTTCGTTTACAATTCCTTATGTTTTAATTTTTTTTAATGAGTATATTTAACATCCAGGTAAACTTTCGCTGAACTAAAACACCCTGAGAAATGTTTATACGAGGGTTGCCTTTTATATTTCGGGATTAGAGAACAAAAATAAATATTAATCTATATCTTTAATTAATTTCTCACTTAACCCGTGGTGAAACATTTTTGAATATAATACTGGATATTTAATTAAAACACTTGGTTTGTTTCACTAATTTATATTTTCTCCGACTAGTTTCGACCATTGGTCATCTTCGGGGAGGAATGATTCCTCCCCGAAGATGACCAATGGTCGAAACTAGTCGGAGAAAATATAAATTAGTGAAACAAACCAAGTGTTTTAATTAAATATCCAGTATTAAATATTAATCATTGAAAATCGCTTTATTGTTTTTCAAAATATTCCCCATTAAGATCTATACACTTTTGCATGCGTTTGAACCAATTGTCGAAGCACTTTTGCCACTCTGATTGAGGTATCTCCAAAAGATGCATTCTGAACGCATCAACCGCTTCTTCAGGTGTCGAAAAACGTTGACCTTTCATTTTATTTTTTACGGATGGGAATAAAAAGAAGTCATTCGGTGCCAAGTCAGGACTATATGGCGGATGACTCATCAAATCGATGTTTTGCGTGCTCAAAAATGCAGTTGTTTGAGCCGATGTGTGAGAGCTCGCATTGTCGTGGTGAAGAGTGATCCGTTTTCGGCGGTTGGTTTTCCTGATTTCTTGGATGACAACTGGCAAACAAATGGTTGTGTACCACTCAGAATTGACTGTTCTGCGTTGTTCTAGTGGTACGGTTGCGACATGTCCAGTTTATCCGAAAAAACAGGCGACCATTTGCTTGGAAGTGCTTCGTGCGCGAACAACTTTTGTTGGATTTGGTTCATCTTGAAACACCCATACGGTCGACTGCTGTTTACTTTCGGGCTCATACGCGTAAATCCATGATTCATCACCTGTCACGATGTCATAGACGTGTTTCGAAGCACCGCAATCGTATTTTTTGAGCATTTCTTTGCACCAATCGACACGAGCCTTTTTTTGAGCGATTGACAAATTGTGTGGGATCCAACGCGAACAAATTTTTTTGACAGTCAAATGTTCATGCAATATTAAATGTATGCTGGTCCCACTAATGCCTAAGGTTGTCTCAATCTCACGATAGGTTACATGACGATCTTGCAATATTTGTTTGCGCACAGCATCGATGGTTTCCGGAACAACAACTGATTTTGGACGACCTCCACGAAATTCGTCTTGGAGTGAACTACGACCTCGGTTGAATTCACCATACCATCGATAAACACTTGTCCTTGGTGGAGCTTCATCGCCAAAAATTGAATTAAGTTCATCCATGCACTGTTGTTGAGTTAATCCACGTCGAAAGTTGTAAAAAATAATCGCGCGAAAATGTTCACGATTTAATCCTATTCTTTGGCCGAGATAAATCTGTTAAGTTAGTGTAAACGACACAAATAACGCTCATATGTCAAAACGTTCTGAGTACGTATAACCTCAAAAATGTCAAACTTTACGATAGAGCTCTCAGTTGCCAGATTGCAACACTAGGGTTGCCCAATCCCGAAATATAAAAGGCAACCCTCGTATTGTGATTTTTTAATAAATATAAAAAATATTAATAAAAAACGGTTTAACTTTGTTTGTGATACACAATTTATTTTTATGTGACTGCAGTTTCGGCAAATTTAGCTTGCCATTATCAAACATATAAAAAAAAAATATAAAAAATACTTTATTTTAGCTGGGTTGTTGTTTGTTTAGTTAACACATTTTCGAAAATTTAAAAAACACTTATTTTTTCAATTATAACAATTGTTTTACTACACTGTAAGTTTATTTAATATCCAGGTAAACTTTCGCTAAACTAAAACCCCTGGAGAAATGTTTAAATTGTGATTTTTTTAATAAATCTAAAAAATACTTTATTTTAGCTGGGTTGTTGGTTGTTTAGTTAACACATTTTTGAAAACTTGAAAAACACTGATATTTTCAGTTATTAAAATCTCAGATTATTAAAATCTCATTAATAATAAAATGACTAAAAACCAGAATCGATAGCATAAATATATTTATATAAAATTTTATCAAAATCATAAATCATTAAGATTTTGATAAAATTTTACAATATTTATTTATGTTATTGTGTTTGATTTTTTTAACATTTTATTATCAATCTATCGATTCTACGAATTTTATTAATTTATAAAAATTTACGACTAATATAAAATTTTCACGATTGTTTCAAATGTTTTTTCAAGTTTAGTTAATTTTTGTGAACTTTTATTATTTTCAATTTTCCAGATTATTTTGTTGAGGTGGTCAGTCAGTGTTGGCGATTTTATCAGTTTTAGAATTATTTAAAACTTTGCTTAATTTTCTTGAATATGTAAATTTCGATGATGTTTGTAATTTCTAATTATTAATTAATATGTTGATTATTTTATTTATTTATTCTGTCAACAACATTTAATTAAAAAATACATAATATTATATATAATAAAACATTTAGCACCACTTAATGACTTTAAATATCAGCTTAAATTACTGCTAATAGAGAAAGCATACTATTCTATACCAGAATATTTAAATGATTGATGTTTGAAATTGTTTTAATGTTTTGTGTGTGTTTTTGTTTAATTTGATAATACTTTTTATATTGGATTTTAAGAAAATTATATACCGGGTGACCCATTTTAATTTATCCACTGGAATATCTTGTGAAATATGCATCGTAGAAAAAAATATTCCAAACAAAAGTTTAATGGTTTCGAGGGGGCCAACCGATCCTATAAAATGTTCGTCACCCCCACTCCCCGGGGGGTGGGAGAGGGGGGCAACTTTAGAATCTTAAATAGGAATCCCTATTTTTTATTTCAGATTCAGATTATACACCAAAAATGACGTAGGTTTTATACGAGAATTTTTTTTGAATTCGCTTAATTTATCCATTAGATTATCTCGACAAATATGCATCGTACAAATAAATGTCTCGAACAAAAGTTTAATGGTTTCGAGGTGGCCATCCGATGCCATGAAATGTTCGCCACGACTACCCTAACGGGGGTGGAGGAGGGGGGCAACTTTGAATTCTTAAATAGGAACCCCTATTTTGTATTTCTGATTCGGATTCTACGGCAAATATTATGTAGGTTTTATCCAAAACATTTTTTTGAATTCTTGATAGATGGCGGTGTAGTCGCAAAAATGAAGACGTTTCTGGAAAAAATGAAAAATTGCCTTCAAAAAATCAAAACAAACAATTCGACGACGCTTGCTTGGGTATTTTAATTCCGACTAGTTTTTCAACGGCATTTACGGGGACCGTGAGTCGTGGAATGAAAATAAGTAATAATAAGTATGTAAAATATACTTCACGAGTCTTTTTAACTCCTGGTAGATAAATAAATCTTGTTTTTTGTCAACGGGCAGACGGATTGCAACACAAAATACCTATTCATAATTTTGTTCACTATCGACATAGGAAGCGTCATCTTACCGCCGGCATGTTAGGTCGGATTTTTTAAATTTATTTAAACATTAGTCTTTTTACAATAATTCTTTTGTACATCAAGTAGCCCTAACAAGGGCTGACATTTCAACAGCCATTTAAGCAATTAGATGCTCAAAATTCGCACCATTGTTCTCATGACAAAGATGAATTCGACGTTCAAAATTCCTCACTGTATGCAAAAGGGTGTTGCGCGGAATACTGTTGCACGCAGCTTGGATCCTTTGAATCATGTCGTCTCTAGTAGTTGGTCTTTCTCGATAGACAGTATCTTTCAGGAACCCCCACAAGTAGAAGTCGGGAGCTGTCATATCTGGTGACCTTGCTAGCCATCTAATTGTACCCCCTCTCCCTATCCACTTGCCAGGATACGTTTGGTCTAAATATGTTTTCACTATATTTGCAAAATGTGGAGGAGCACCATCTTGCTGAAACCACAGTCTCATCCTTGTCTCCAGATCCACATGTTCGATTAAGCCGGGAAGATCGTCTCGAAGAAAATTCAAGTAATTCGCACCGGTTACAGTGCCCTCGAAAAAATATGGACCGATTAAGTACCCGTTGACAATACCGCACCACACATTCACAGTCCAGCGGTGTTGGTGGTCCACTTGCTTCATCCACTGAGGGTTTTCCGGCTACCAATAGTGACTGTTATGGAGATTCAATAACCCGTCACTGCGGAATGTAGCCTCGTCAGAAAACATCACGAATTTAAAAAAGTCTGCGTCATTCTGCATTTGCTGTATTGCCCACTGACAAAACATTTGCCGTTGTTCATGATCCTGTTCACTTAATGCCTGGTTCAAACACACGTGGTACGGGTGATACTTCGAGTGTTTTAAATATCTTCTCGCAGTCTCTCTCGGGATGCCAATTTGGTGCTGTATTTCGCGAAGTGATATCTGGGGGTTCAAATGGATCATCGCTAAAACTGTTAAAATGCGCGGATTCATACGATGATCATTGATGGGGTTTCGCTGTCGACGTTGAATATTTCCTCTCCTACATCTCGATTCAATATGACGAATCGCTGAATGATTGGGATGATGCTGCCGTTGGGGAAATCGTCTTCTGTATAATGCCGCAGCTCTTCGATAAGAATGGCGACATTCTCCTAGGACAAGGAGAATATCCACCGTTTCATTCGGAGAATAATCGCTCATTCCGGATTCTTCTACAAAGCGTTCTCAGTTCTCACGTCACAAGACATCGAGGTTTGTGTACGAAGTGTCAGAAAAACTAGTCGGAATTAAAATACCCAAGCAAGCGTCGTCGAATTGTTTGTTTTGATTTTTTGAAGGCAATTTTTCATTTTTTCCTGAAACGTCTTCATTTTTGCGACTACACCGCCATCTATCAAGAATTCAAAAAAATGTTTTGGATAAAACCTACATAATATTTGCCGTAGAATCCGAATCAGAAATACAAAATAGGGGTTCCTATTTAAGAATTCAAAGTTGCCCCCCTCCTCCACCCCCGGGAGGGTAGTCATGGCGAACATTTCATGGGATCGGATGGCCACCTCGAAACCATTAAACTTTTGTTCGAGACATTTATTTGTACGATGCATATTTGTCGAGATAATCTAATGGATAAATTAGGCGAATACAGCGCCATCTATCACGAATTCAAAAAAAATTCTCGTATAAAACCTACGTCATTTTTGATGTATAATCTGAATCTGAAATAAAAAATAGGGGTTCCTATTTAAGATTCTAAAGTTGCCCCCCTCTCTCACCCCCCGGGGAGTGGGGTTGACGAACATTTTATAGGATCGGTTGGCCCCCTCGAAACCATTAAACTTTTGTTTGGAATATTTTTTTCTACGATGCATATTTCACAAGATATTCCAGTGGATAAATTAAAATGGGTCACCCGGTATATAACCATGTTGACCATTGTAATACATATTTTTATGTATACTTACAAATAAATAAATTATTATTATTATTATAGTACGAGTAAAAATATAAAACTAACACATTAAAGCATATTTAGTTAACCTTTACGATTTCAACAGTTATGGCAAACCTTGTTTTTCTATTAGTATTTAAAGTGTTGACTATTATCAGTATATTTGTATGTTTTAGAAACTTTTATATTATGAATTATATACAGAGCTATTCAAAATGAAGAAACAGATTTCAAACATTTATTTTTTCTAAACTACAAAAGATAGAAGCACAATTGCAACGTTCTTGGAAAGAAAAAAGTTCAATTTTTTATGCATTCAATATGAGCATTATGTGTTACACGATAAATATCAAAACAGTGGCTCATTAATTGCCACATACGAATCAGCTGGTCTCTATTTATCGAATTTACAGCGTCAACAATTCGATGTCGCAGATTTTCAAGAGTGTCAGGCATAAGGGGGATAAAGACACAGTCTTTTACGTAACCCCACAGATTAAAATCATAAGGAAATGCTTTTTCTTGTTTTTGCCATTTTACTACAGACAATCAACATGACAAACAACAGCGCCAATGCGGCCGTGGTTGGAACTTCTGCCTGGGCTGTTGAAATTTTAAGCTTTTGTCTGTCCAGGAACGTTGGAATTATAGTTCTACCTTTTGTAGTTTGGAAGAAATACATGTTTAAAATCTGTTCCTTCTTTTTGAATAGCCCTGTATATTAACACGATCTTAACGGTTTTCAACAATTGTGAAATTTTCAACAAACTGTAGATTTTGTTATTATTATTTTTTTTAATCATTGACCTTTCTACCACTGTGTGGTGTGAGTCGATTTTGTAAATATTAATGATTTTTATTGACTTTAATCATTTTTATGTATTCTCTAAATGTTATCATGTGTTAGCAACATTCATATTACGCCAATTGACGATGAAATTTGAATCAAGTTAACTGAAATTCAGAAATGTATGAATTTTGTTTTAATATTGCAAAAATTAACGATGAAATTTCGATTACATTAACTGAAATGTATAAATTTTGTTTTAACATTCACGATATTTTTGTTTATGTATATATTAGCTAATATTGTAGATTTGTTGAATTTAAAACTTTTAACGAGTGTTTTCCACTCCCAGGCTAAGCATGAAGAAAATTTCGAGTTTAGAAAAGCCTGAAAATTTGGATTTGCCGGGGCGCGCGAGCGAAGCGAGTCGCGCCCCGGCAAATCCAAATTTTTAGGCTTTTCTAAACTCGAAATTTTCTTCATGCGCCACGCGTATAAAAGTGAAATATTGTGAAGATTTCGTTTTCAATGGTTATGGTATCAATTTTCAATTTGAATTAGATTTTGCATAGTTTCCGAATATTTCCGTTATATAATTTTATTATCATACATAAATCGTTGAAGATTTTGAACAAGAGAGAAATTGCACGATGACAGTGCTCTTAATTAAAGTGTGTTTTTAGCTGGATAAACTTAATTTTAATTCTTCATTTTCGGTGAGCTAACTGATTATCGTATTGCATACTTGCTGTTATAAATTCATGTCGGACAATAATATCCTCATTAAAAAAGCGAATAATTGTTAATCCACAGCACAGGAAATTTCCATATTCATATTAAATTAAAATGTTTGGTTTTTTGCCTCAAGCGCGAGTGAATCAGATATCTGTTGATTTTTTGTGGAGGTCAACTCACTCGCATTAACCTCTGTACTCATTCTGTTTTGCTATTCCGTGGGCTACCTGTCTTAGTGTCAGTTAATCACCCTGATCGCCCCCTGGGTGTTGTGTCCCTGTTATTCTTATCTATTCATTCATTAATTCAATTTATAAATTAATTTATCCATTTTTTTCATACATATATTTTTCTTATTTTTATATTATATTTATACTGTTTTCTACAATTTAAACAATTATGTCTCGCGCCTGTGGTCGATGTAATTATAATATAGCGCCTCGCAGCAAAGTATTAAAATGTGGTGGCTGTAAAATACGATTTCACGTTGATTGTTTAGTGGAATTATCCCTAGAAGATGTAGCACATTACATTGAATCGTCAAAAAACAGTAATGAGTCAAAATGGAAATGCAGTAAGTGCGCTCTGCCTGAGCGCACTAGCCCGCCGCATCACATTGCGATGCGCACATCTCTTGGCGCACAATCAGCAGTCCCCCCCGTTCCATTCAACGCAGACTTCAACGATCGCTTAATCGATTCTATTCGTACCGTGTTTAGAGAGGAATTTCTACCCTTATTGAAATCGGAAATTCAAAACGCCATCGGAGATTTCAAAGATGAATTTAATGCGAAACTTAAATCTCTAGAGGAGTCACAGGCTTCACTGGAATATAGAATTAACAGCATTGAAAATTCACATAAAAATTCATTACCTACTGACATACAAATTCCAATTTCTGGAGAAACTTTGAACGATTTTAGTATTTATAATGAATTGGAAGACCGCAACAATATTATGGTTTATAATGTTGTGGAATCCAATTCGTCATCACCTACAGATAGACAGAGTGAGGAACTAGTTCTAATAAAATCAGTCCTTTCACCTTTAGATATTGATATCCAACCTGTTAAAAGTTTCCGTGTTGGATCGAAGACATCTAAATCCAAATGTAGGCCCATCAAACTGATTTTGGACAACAGCCAATCTGTCAGAAATATAATAACTAAAACGAACAAGTTGAGAGATAATATTATTCAATTTGGGTTCGATAGGACTAAAATCCAGAGGGATGAACTTCAAAATGCTAAAAAGGAACTGCTGGAAAGAAAGAATAACGGCGAAGAGAATTTATCAATTAAATATATATCTGGAATTCCTAAAGTCATCAAAGTAGCGCCTAAGGTGGTAACCAAAACAAAAAACTGAATTTGTTTTTCCAGAACGCTGGAGGTCTACGTACGAAAATGCACGATTTAATGTTAAATGTAAATACTAGTTCTTATGATGTAATTGTTATTGTTGAGACTTGGCTAGATGACGAAATACTTAGTTGTGAATTAAAATGGAATAATTATATCGTTTATAGGGAAGACCGCAGTCCTAGTACCAGTATTAAAAGACGCGGTGGAGGAGTGTTAATTGCTGTTCACAATAACCTTGTAAGCGAACGATTTGATTTAGTTAATAATTGCGTTGAACAAATATTTGTTAATGTTGTTTTCGGGGCGCATAAGTTTGTTGTGGGTGCTGTATATATTCCGCCGAATTCGTCCTTTGAAAAGTACGAATTTCACTGTGATTCAGTTGATATCGTCGCGAGTCATTGTAGCGAATCTAAACTTCTTATTTGCGGTGACTATAATATACCTTTAGCGCGTTGGACTAACGATGATTTAGGACTGTTGCATAACAGTACTAATCCAGTACCAGCTAATATAATTATTTCACGCTTTGGTTATCATAATCTCCTCCAACTGTGCTCAATTCCTAATGAGAATAATGTGTATTTGGATTTATTTTTTTCTAGACCAGAATTCTCTGTGTCTAAAGCGATTGATTTAATTCTTCCCATAAGCCAGCATCATATTCCATACTGCATAAGTTCTCATTTCAGTGAATTAACAAAACCCCTTTTATTTGATGAATATATTTACGACTTCTCTAGAGCTAATTATATTGCTATAAACCACCACCTAGCTTCGGTTGATTGGGAGAGCACTTTGAATGGGGATGATATTAATGTTATGATGGAGTGTTTTTATAAGATTGTTTCTGATGTAATTTCTGCTTTCACCCCAATCAAACGTATAAGACAATCATCATATCCACCTTGGTTTACTAAAGATCTGATTAGGCTCATTAATGATAAAAAAAATGCCTATAAAACATTTAGATGCAATCAAACATCTGACAACTACTGTAAATTCAAACAACTACGAAATGCGTGTGATCGACTAAAAACTAATTTATACAATACATTTATCGAATCGGTCAATTCCAATATTTCTCATAACCCGAAGCAATTCTGGAATTTTGTAAGGGCCACAAATCGTGACTCCTGTTACCCGCGGGAAATGCATTACAATAATGAAACTTGCAGTGATGGCTCGGATTGTGTGAATCTTTTTGCTAAATTTTTTTCCTCTGTATACAATTATGATGAAACGCCAAACATACCTGTTCAACATTTTGACAAGGAGGTGATTGATGCCCATTGGAATCTCACGAAAGGTGAAATTTTTAAAGGCATTGAATCAATTGAAGCGAATTGTAACGCTGGGCCTGATGGTATTCCGTCTATTTTTCTAAAAAATTGTATCTATACACTAACACAACCGCTTTTCTTAATCTTCAATTATTCCTTAAATAAAAGTACTTTTCCTGATCTATGGAAAAGAAGCTACGTAACATCTATTTTCAAATCTGGTAGTAGAGATGATATTTGCAATTATAGAGCTATTACCAAACAATCGTGTATACCGAAGCTATTCGACAAACTCATATCTATTAAACTGGAATGGATGACAAGACAGGTAATAATTGATGAACAACACGGTTTTCGTGTAGGCAGATCTACCACTTCCAATTTATTGTGTTTTCAAGATCTTATTACCAACTCTATTGAAAATAGGTGCTCAGTTGACACGGTATATTTAGACATTTCTAAAGCCTTTGATAAAGTATCACACGATATTTTAATATCAAAATTGATTGCATTAAGATTCAACCAATCAGTCATCTCGTGGTTTCAAAGCTTTTTAGAAGGTCGTTCACAATGTGTAAAAATTAAAAATCATCTGTCTGATGCCTTCTGTGTTCCTTCTGGGGTACCTCAGGGGTCACACTGTGGGCCTTTATTATTCCTTATCTTTATAAATGACATCGCATTGTCAATTAAAAACTCACATTTTTTGCTATTTGCCGATGATCTAAAGTTGTTTAGAGAAGTACGCGATATGGATGATTGTCTTTTACTTCAAAATGATCTTTCCTCCTTAGCTGACTGGTGCCTTTTAAACGGTCTCAGTTTTAATACTGATAAATGTAAATATATTACTTTTTCACGTAAGAAATTTACTTCTAACTATAATTACAACATTAATGGCAAAACTGTTTTAAAAGTAAATATAATGAAAGATCTCGGTGTTTGGTTTACCTCTAATTTCAGTTTTGACCATCATATTAATTTCATATGTAATCGCGCGACTAAAATGCTAGGTTATATAAAACGTATGTCTAGGGATCTGTCAGTTTCATCATTTAAAATTGTATACTTCGCGTACGTTCGTTCGCATCTCGAATACGCTTCGTGTATATGGAGTCCGTACCAAACAACTTATATTAAACGCATTGAAAATGTTCAAAGCAAATTTATTAAACACCTGTCATTTAAAGTAGGGCTTAATAATGAAAATCTTTACGATGAGTTTAATATTGAAAAATTATGTTGTAGGCGAGACTTTGCCGACATGTCATTACTTCATAAGCTACTGAACGGTGTCATCCAATGCCCAATTCTCCTCTCCCGCGTGTGTTTTTCTGTTAAAATCGATAATCGCGTAAGTCGGAACCCACCTCTTTTTCGCATTCCGTTCCATAATACGAATTACGGATTTTATACTCCGATTACTCGACTTATGCGTACAGCAAATTCCTTGTTAGTCAATAATGAGTTAGACATTTTTTACAACACATTGCCCGAGTTTGGGAGAATTGTTAAACGTCTGCAATGCTGTCATTAATGTCTATTCTTTATAATACATTGTTTTATATAATATGCGTTCAATCGTTTCTTTACAATTAAGTTTATTTTTATACTACGGTACTTTTTTTGTTACTATTTTTCTCTTTAATATTTTGAATTACTATTTTGTAAAATAATTTCTGTTCTGTAAAATGGTTTATCCGTCAATAAAGATTTATTTATTTAAGTTATTTTTTATGTATTATTTTAGGTGTTGTATTTTATTAACTATGAAAGAAAACACACGTTAGGTAAAAATTAATTAAGATAAAGATGTTTTACGTGCAAAAAAATAAGTTCATAAAACTTTTGCGCGGTGAATAAACAACCAGTTTCTGGTTGAAACACACGACCCTTCAGTTTCAGCAACACTTCCTCGGCGACTTGATAATTGCGACGCCGCAGTAAATCAATGGAGGCGATTTGCATAAAACACATCCTGCGACCATTAAAACTAATTTGCGAGACGATTTATCGTCAGATTATATGCATATAACGGTTGTAACTTTACACCGCGCCATCGCTAAAATTCATTACATTATTACGCTCTACCGGCAGCAACACTCGTCTAGACCGAAACCAAAACTTATCACCGGGTAATAATATTAGTAGAGTGCATCGAAAACAACAAGCTAGGCCCTTGTTTGTAAATCCAATTATCGAGTGCATTAAACTAAAATTTAAGCTGTGGATACACCTCTCCCCATATGTTAATTATCAACAATACGGTTCTTGCACGAATTTAAAAATTGAATAAATAGTATATTGTATAACAAGCATATAATGATAGCTATTAATCACGTGAACGAGGTTTGCGGAACGAGCCAAAGGCAAGTGGAGCAAGTCATTCGATAGAATAATAGCGAGTTATACATCATACTTTGCTCACGACAACAACAATATATAATCAAATACGCGTCAGTCTTAATAGTCGGTTTTGTTTTATAATAATTTGACAGATAATCCATTAATAGTTTTCACATATTGGCTTGATATAGTCAAAAATGTTCAGTATTCCTCAGCACTGGGCCAGGACTACACTAAAGAGAACCTGAAAGTCCGAAACGCGTCTGTGGGTATCTCGTGCTGGAATACTCAACTCAAATTCCATTTTGACAGATAAATGATGACATATTGCGGTTAAATGTGTAATAGGGTTAATTCCAACACAAATATTAACAATCGTTCAACAATAATTAATACTCACACAATCTACCCTTTCGCCTAAGTTACATAGAAACACGCTCTTTGCGCAAAAAACGAACTCTTCCGTTTGGATGGAGTTTTTACAGTGTTAACGTTTGTTCCGCTTTAAAAAACACTTGCGACGGATAGAAGCACAATTACTTAACCGATTTGAGAATGATTTATTTTTACAAACGCGTTTTATGCGGGTTAAACTAGTGAGAACGGCGGAGATGTTGACGTGATTACTTCGTACTTTAATAAAATAAATAGCGTCGACGACATCATCACCACCATGGTCAAATGTAAGACAAAAGAAGCTGATTTGACTAGCACAGCCTTGTTACTGCATAGCGGCAAAAAATCTAACTAGGCAATTATATATTATATGTATTCGTGTTAAAAATCCACATTTATGACGCAAATCCCGTGTTTAGTGTACTTAAGTGTTAAATGCACCCCATTTTCGCTGCCCACATAAGTAAATAATGCACATATTATAAAATTGTCGTGAACAAATTACTATTAAGTACGATTTTTATAATTTCTTTGCATTTACCACAAATCTAAGTAATTTTAACAAAGTTAGAAGTTGTTTGAACATTTTTAAATCATAGTTAAATATGTTTCACCACTTGAAAATTTTGTTCAAGATAAAGTTGTAGAGTTAAAGATTTTTCTATTTAATTAAATAACACTTTTAACATTTTTGTATTTACTTTTTTATTTTTACGGTGACTAGTTTCGACTCGTCAGTGAGCCATTCTCAAACCAAGTACTTAAAATAAACATTAAGGTCTTTATACAGTGTGGAAACTTTAACTGGAATAAAATTCATAACTTCGATATAGGCGATTTTTGCAAAAAATCCCGAAACACGCTAAGTATTGTTTTTTCTTGCCCTCATTTCTATGTATATGCTGCTTGTTTATCTGTTCCCGGAAGAGCGCAGCCACCTCTGACTTTTTTTTCAAATGGAAAGGTATGTCAAGTGATACCTCGTTTGAAAGGTCTCTTCGCAAGTAATACAACACACTATTTATTTCTTGAATATTTACACAGCCCACGTGATAAAAAAAAGAAAACCACTTTTACATTGAACATGTTTCGGCGTAAAGTTGTATGTTTTTGACATGTGTATTGATGCTATGGAACTGCGTTGCTTAGTTACTAGTGATAATAATAGTCACCAAAGCAGTCACATACGCTCGTCAAGTTGTCGAAGTGATTTCTAAAATGCAGTATTTAACCGAAAATCTCCGAATCGAGATTCTGATGATGATCGGTTATGGTAACAGAAGACGAAGTCAGCTTGAGGTTGCTCAGTTATTTCGAGAAGAGCATCCGGATTTATCACCCATTAGCCAAGGTACCATAAGCAAAATTGAGACACAATACAACAATTTGGGTCATGTCAGGGTTGTGCCCAGACAGCGAAATCCCACTGTTCAAGCAGATACCAGGCTAAACGTATTATTAACTCTTCAAGAAAATCCAGTGACTCCAGCCAGGCAACTGGCCCGTGACAACTAGATTAGTCATACTACTGTCCTGAAAATTCTTAGATCAGCCAAGCTGTATCCTTACAAGATGCAGGCACTCCAAGAATTAACGGAGGATGACCCGGACCGCCGAATCGAATTTTGCGAGCAAATGATGAACATGATCGACAATAACCAGATTTCATTAGCATCAATTCTTTTTTCCGACGAAAGTACTTTTACCTTATATGGTGACGTTAATCATCAAAATTGTCGTTATTGGGCTGATCATAACCCTCATTGGATGCGAGAAACTCATACTCAGTTCCCGCAAAAAGTCAATGTATGGGCTGGAATAATAGGTGATCAGATTGTAGGACCAGTATTCTTCGATGGTAATCTTAATGGAGCAACATATCTTACGTTTCTTCAAGACGACCTCATGCCAGCGTTAGCCACTTTATTTCTAAATCCATTAGATCCAGATTTACCTGATGAACGAATATGGTATCAACAGGATGGAACTCCACCCCATTATGCTGTGATCGTTCGTAGATATTTAGACGAAGTTTTTCCCAATAGATGGATTGGAAGAAGAGGTCACATTGAATGGCCGGCGAGATCTCCGGATCTTAGTCCCCTTGACTTTATTTTGTGGGGATATCTCAAGAGTAAGATCTATGTAACCAAACCAAACGACATTGAGGACCTTAAGCAACGTATTAGGCATGAAATACGGCAAGTCACACCAGAAATGTTACAAAACATTAGAGATGCATGTTATCATCGATTTGCACTTTGCCAAGAAAGAAACGGTGCCCATTTTGAACATTTGTTGCATTAAATAGTATTCAAGTTATAAAAGTGTTTTTTTTTATCACGTGGGATTTGTAAATATTCAAGAAATAAATAGTGTGTTGTATTACTTGCGCAGAGACCTTCCAAACGAGGTGTCACTTGACATACCTTTCCATTTGAAAAAAAAAAGTCAGAGGTGGCTGCGCTCTTCCGGGAACAGATAAACAAGCAGCATATACATAGAAATGAGGGTAAGAAAAAACAATACTTAGCGTGTTGGGATTTTTTGCAAAAATCGCCTATATCGAAGTTATGAATTTTATTCCAGTTAAAGTTTCCACCCTGTATATAAGAACCTCAATGTTAATTTTAAGTACTTGGTTTGAGAATGGCTTTTAAGTACTTGGTTTGAGAATGACTCACTGACGAATCGAAACTAGTCATCGTAAAAATAAAAAAGTGAATACAAAAAAGATAAATGTGTTATTTAATTAAATAGTTAAAATGGTTCAGGAAGAACCGCCTCCACCGCGGAGGTTAATATTTTTTCCACAATTTTTTAAGAACTAATTTATATTTCTAACTAATTTTTAAAATGTTATAATTAGAAGAATTTGAAAATGGAAGTAATCTTTTGGATTAGCCATCAAAGCTGTTGTTCCCCCCAAGGAAAACACCCACACCGCGCAGTATATACAAGCAAGATTGTCTAATAGATTCCGACCGCCGCAGGATTTCGTACCCCTAGGGGGGCGACCCCCCTAATTTATTAATTAGGAGCACTTAAAACGGCACGCTCGGATTAAGGGAGAGGAAGAAGGGGGTGGGGGGATTGGAAGGAGGCCTCTTATGCTGAATTATTCCGCGATTAAGCTCCCTCCACCGAAAACGCTAATAATACACGGCCTCCTTACAAATCATCCGCGACTTTTCCACAGCACCCCCCACATCTCGAAAACCCACCCCCTATGCTGACGGGGCTTTCTATAAATTACGCCGAGGTTAATTCGTCTACGAGCAAATTGCTCAATTTAACATTTTCAGACAAAGAGAAATTTTCGTAATTACGTTAAGGATTTCTGAAGAAAATTTTATTATTACAATTATGACTTTAAAATGTGCCTAACCCCTAACTACAAGACCCCCTCTATCGAATGGGACCCTCCCTACCCCTTTCTGACCACGTCTCGCTAATTGGCGCCCAATTCAAATCAACAAGTTTCCTTGCCGCACCTTGTATATCCATTTCTGTCAAAAATGTCTGCCTCTGCCTCTCTCCTGAAAAGGCGCCACTGCTGTAGATCAGTGTCAAAAACTACAACCGACTGCAAACGTTTAAGTCGGTTGTAGTTTTTGACTCTGATCTATAGCAGTGGCGGCTTTTCAGGAAAGAGGCAGAGGCAGACATTTTTGACAGAAATGGATATACAAGGTGCGGAAAGGAAACTTGTTGATTTGAATTGGGCGCCAATAAGCAAGACATGGTCAGAAAGGTAGGGAGGGTCCCATTCGATAGAGGGGGTCTTGAAGTTTTGTTACCGCTGCATGTGAAGCGCTCCTTAATTTGTATCACGACGCCCTCGTGTTTTTCAGTGATGAGGCCTATTTCCACCTTTCCGGCTGCGTAAACAAACAAAACATGCGTTATTGGAGTGGTGCCAATCCCCTTCAACTTCAGAAGAAGCCACTTCATTGTGAAAGTGTTACTGTGTGGTGTGCATTGTCGAGAGTTGGGATAATTGGGCCTTACTTTTTCGATAAAGAGGAACAAACTGTTACTGTGAATGCAGTTCGCTACAAAAAAAAACGATTGGGGCATTTTTTCTTCCAAAACTTAAGGAAATGGAACTTGGGGACGTATGATTCCAGCAGGACGGAGCCACGGCACACAGCGACAACTTCAATGGAACTAGATAAATTCAAATTCAAAACTATTTGAATTCGAGGAAATAAGCTTACGCTTCTTATAGTTTGCACACTTTAAACATAATATATAAAATTACGAAAAAACTATTCGTGAAAATGCTTTTATTTTAAATTGTATTGTTAGTTGGTTTGAAGAGAATTTGACCTAAACGTTACATATACTTTAATAGAGCGTTGTAACAAATCAAATTAAATAAGATTTTAAATATTTCATTGTATAATTCAATATCCGGAGGTGTATTTGCACGGGAAGTAGTTGTTTCAATGGATATTTAACGTCTTAAATTGTCTTATTAATTAAGACACTGTTTGCATTTTCACGAATAGTTTTTTGGTAATTTTATATATTATTCAATGGAACTTTTGAGGAAATGGAACTTGGGAACGTATGACTCCAGCAGGACGGAGCCACGGCACACAGCGACAACTTCAATGGAACTTTTGAGGGAGATTAATTTGGCTCGGTCGCTTCGCTACGCGCTCGAGCCAAATTTTCAGGCTTTTCTAAACTCGAAATTTTACTTCATGCTTTGTCTGGGAGTGGAAGACACTCGTTAGAAGTTTTAAATTAAACAAATGCCTCAACATTTACATGCATCAGAATTTGTATAGTTGAAAGAAAACTTTCTTCGAAAGAAAAATTCTTCATTGTATTCCATTTTTATTGTAAGCGTTTTTTGTGCAATGTTTGAATTTGCCTTTTACTCTCAAAAGTCGAGGACTTCGGTCCAGAAACTACACGGACCGTTTAACTCCAGTAGATCCTTTGTGTCGCCGGCAACCCACTTTTTCCGCCCTTTCTGCGGGGCGTAAATCTGTGCACTGTATAAACACCGTCCGGCCATCCACTAGAGGCACTTTAATTAACCCCCGGGTGATTTTAAAACAAACCCCTTTGCGATTTATTCTCTCTCTTTTTTTCGGCTAGAACGCGGATAATGAATTACAGCCGAGCACCCGCAATTATACATATTTAATTTAAATTGTGACACCGAGCCGTGTATTATTTGTTTCGGCGGCGTTTAGTGTGTACACACAGACACACACGCGGGGTGCAAAAATTCGGGGGTTGATAAATGGGGATAAAAGTACGGTCTGTGCGGTTGTGGAAAATAACGTAAACTGTATCACCTGTTTGCTTTGTGTGCGATTAAGGTTGACCCCATGCAAATAAATATACCTACGTATATACATCTATACAAAATTCAACACGAGTATATTTTGTTAAAAATATATCGTATGTAAATTTATACAACATTTAACACGAGTATACTTTGCTAAAAAATATATTCAAAGGGATATTTACTATTATATGTTTTGTAAAGTTATATCCATTTCTTTTCTCTATATATACTGCCTTTCATGTTATTCCATTCATGGGTCCAATGTTGTCTTTCCCTGCACCAATCAAGTCTTGCTCTGCGATGCTGCGGAGTAAGAGGTAGACACAATTGTGGACGGTAGGATCTTATACCAAAACTGCGGATTCTTCTGTAAACAGTAGCCATGGACACTCTTTGGCCATTTAGAGCCAACCAGTCATTTCCCAATGCCCGCGACATTGTAAATCTGTCCCTTAAAGTTGTAAGACGAAGAGCTCGATCTTCACGCTCAGTGGTGCTTCTTGGACGTCCTGATCCAAGTCTACGTCGATTCTCCCCAGCTTCGGACCATCTAGACCAGCAGCGTACGATCACCGATACACTACGGCCCACCCTTTTAGCAATAGCACGAACCGAAAAACCCGCTTCTCGCATTCCAATAATGCGACCCCTTTCAAATTCACTTAGATGATGATATTGTGCACGCCGACGAACACGGGGCATCTTTTTATGTTTTACAAACTGAAACGTCAAACTACTCAGAGGCTACTTGGATATTAGAAGCAATTACATTCAAAAATCAGCAGCTCTTCATAATGGTGAAATTAAGGAAAAATACCATTAAATAGTAACCAAAACAATTGATTTTTTGATCATCCATGCAGTTCATTTACATGATCAAATTCTGTAAATTTCATTAAAATCGTCCAATAAATACTTTGTGTTCTGATTTTTTTAAAAGGCAGTATATATATAGAGAGAGAATGGCAATGGGAAGAATGCGGAAGGTATGGGAGGAAAGGTTAGGGGGAAATGTACGAATGAAACTGGTATGGTGGGATGCGTGTATAAGGGCAATAATAATGTATGCGTCAGAAGTATGGGGAGTAACTGGGCAGGAAATAGTAGAAAGGGTACACCTGCAGTACTTAAAAAGCATTATATTAGTAGAGGTTACAACACCAAGTTATATAGTGCTGCAGGAGTGCCAAAGAATGACAGTGGAATGGGAGACAGCAAGGAGAGTAGTAAAGTTTGAGAGAAAGATAAGTATGTTAGGGGAAGAAAGGTTGGTAAAAGAAGCATGGGGTGTGAGTTATAGGGATTGGCAGAGGAATGCGAGCAGGGCAAGGTGGAAGACTGAAAGGGAGAGGCTGTATCATAAAGTAGGGTGGTCGTGGCTAGTAGTGGAGCAGAAAATAGCGTCGGGGGAGAGGCTAGAGATAGAGTATGGGAAGAGAGCAGGTGATGTCGAGAGGCAAGTACGACAAGATCGGATAGATCGGAGTAGCTCTAACCCACATTACAGATAATTGCAGGTGATGGTTGGGCCCCCGCGTTATTTCCAACGACTGAACAAGGAAGAGGCTCGGCTACTGGGAACGAGGAAAGAGGAATGAAATGATGGATGGGAGAGGAATATATGAAGTGTGTGTTTTGTGGGATAAAGAAGGATGAATGGGAGCACTGGACGAGGGAATGTACGGGTTTGCAAGTAACGGAAGCGATTAAAGGTATGAGTCGAAATAAAAGTATGTGTGAGAGCGGAGAGGGTATGGGCGCGATAATGGATGTGGTAAATCAAAGGCCAGGGAGGAGTAGCTAGGGAAAGGAGGACATAGGAAGAGGAGGATTAAGCTCTAGTTAATAAGTTAAGAGTGAATTGTTAATTTATTTCTTTTTAAATAATTAGATTTGGAAGTGCTAGGGTTATATGCCAAATAAAGGTTATTTATATATATATATATATAGAAGCACTACGCCCCATGTGGAGTCAGGCTGCTTCTTATCTGAAGCTTTCATGATCCGGTTTTTGTGGGGTGGATCGGTCCCTATTATACCAATTGTTTTGTATTCAATTTTGATTTATAAAATACTTTTAGCTGTATCTACTACTTTTCTCCATTCTTTTCTGTTGCTTGTCCTTGTTTTCCAATTATTAATCCCCATCATCTTGAGATCTTCCTCTACTTTGTCAATTCACCTAGATCTGGGCCTTCCTTGTCGTTTTTTTTCTCCTGGGTTCCAGTTAAGCTAGCATAGTTCTAACATTCCATGTACTTATTTTAATCATATTTCGATTTCTTTTGTATTTTTTTTACTACTTAACCTTCTCATTTCCTTATTCATTGCTTTGGTCAACTTGCATTTTGTATTTGTATCTATAAGTTTTTTGTCATTTGCTCTTTCTGTAAATCATTCCATTCGTAGATTTTCCCATTGATATTAATTTTCTGATATCCTACTTTAACTTGCTTTCCTTTATTCCTCTCCTCCTTTGCTAATGTTCTTAAATCTCGTTGAATAATCCTTTCGTTTTCCGTCATATCATTCTCTATATAAATATTTGATCCCTTTAGTTGATTTTTATTGTTCATTATACATTTTTGTAGTCCCAAGTTTCTAGTTTCACCACAATGATTTTATCTTTTGCTTCATATGCATATTTTATTTCTACGTCGACATTAAGTTTGTTTTTAATAAATAATTTAACTTCTTCTTTCATATTTCTACCATTAATAGAGGCATTTTTTATAACAATATTATTTCTAAATTCTGTATTGTGGAGGCTTCTACTTCGATATACATGTTAATTACACAATGAAACACTTTTAACTTTGTTTGTATAACACGTTTTATTTAATGTGACTGCAGTTTCGACAAATTTAGCTTGTCATTATCAAACATGTTTGATAATGACAAGCTAAATTTGTCGAAACTGCAGTCACATTAAATAAAACGTGTTATACAAACAAAGGTAAAAGTGTTTCATTGTGTAATATTATTTCTCCTTTTAATTTTTTCCTACTTTTCTAATTTATCTTCTAGTAAGTACATTCTATTTGTTAGCTGCTTTCTTTCATCCATCCATTCTTCTTCTTTAGTCTGCTTTTTTTTAATTTCCTTAAGTTTCTTATTTGTATCTTCCAACTCTTTTCTCATTTTTTCAGTTTGCTTATTGTTTTGTGAGAAATATCTTTGCACATCTAAGCGCATTTCCCTTATCTCATTCATAATAGTTTCCATATTGTCTGTATGTACTTTTGATTTTGGAGGTGTCCTTGCTGTTATTTTGCTTTTTAGGAAAAGCTCTTGATCTGCTTGTTCTTCAAAACTAGTATCTTCTACTTTCCTTTTGTCCCTGTTTCCGATTATAGAAAATTATTTCTGTCCGCACGGGCCAAAAAGCGGCCTCAGATGTTTATGATAGGTTTGTGTTATATGCACCCAAATATACACGTTTATTAGAAAACACAAATGCTGTGGATTTATTCCTTTATAAATTGAATTTATTTCGGAGAACGATTTCCCAATGCAATTAAAACAGATTTATTTATTTATTTTTTTCAATCAACGGACGAATCCAGTTACAGATTGATTAAAAGATATGAGACAATATAAAATAAAGATTGACACTAAACAGTAAAGGAAAAAACAGTATACGCAAAATACAATACAATATGAGCGCAAATTATTCGAAATACTCAACAATCAAGTCGAAGAACGCCTTAGAAGATATGCAATTAAAAATGTCAATATCCGGATGAAGTGATAACACATTATTATATAATGAACACATTGAATACACTGGTGACTTGAGCATAATATTTGTATTTGGGATTGATAACTGGAAAAGACGTTTGTTCCTTATATTAACTGGCACATTAATATTAATTCGTGCAAGTAAGTCAGAGCAATCCATACGATTGTTGAGTATTTTATACAAGGTGGTCACTGCATGCGATTTTCGGCGACTTTCTAAGGAGTGTAAGTTGAATTCACGCAATAGTTCAATATAATTATAATCAGTCCCAGGATATGAACCAAACTTCTTGAAGTGAAGATATTTGACAAATTTCTTCTGGATGGCCTCGACCATCAAAGAATAATTTGCGTAGTATGGATCCCAAACGCAACAAGCATATTCAAGTTTAGATCTTACAAACGAATAGTATAGTATTTTAATGGCATCGATATTCTTAAAAGGTTTAGTATTTCGTATTATGAAGTCCAACGAACGATTTGCGGTCGATACTACTTTCATGACATGACTATTAAAATAGTTTATTGTCAAATAACACTCCTAAGTCTTTGAAAGTCTCAACATGGGTTAATACAGAGCCATTAATCATATAATCGAACGTTGTTTGTGACTTATTCCTAGTATAAGACAATGTTTTACATTTTAAAACATTTAAAGTGATGCTGTTGTTCTTGCACCACGTTACTATCAGGTCGAGATTATGCTGAAGATACACACAATCGTCTAAAGTATTTATAGGATGATACATTTTCAAATCGTCGGCAAACATTAACATGTTATGATTAACTACATCAGCAATATCATTAATAAATCAATTAAACAGTAGGTTGGAGCCTTGTGGGACATCCGAAGAAGCAATACATAGATGAGACTTAAACCCTTTGCATTCTACAAATAACAGTCTGTTGGTAAGGTAATTGTAAAGTAAATTACATAGGTTTGTTGAGAGCCCAACTAGGCTTAGCTTATTTACAAGTATACCGTGATCGATTCTATCAAAAGCTTTTGATATATCGGTGTAAATTACGTCGACTTGGATTCGGTTGTCTAAATAATCCGAGAGAGTTTGCGTCATTTGCAAAATGTTGGATAACGTTGATTTATTAGGTCTAAACCCATGTTGCCTAGATGATAATTTGTTATTAATGTAGGGATTAATGAATTTACATAATGTCAACTCAAAGCATTTAGCAACATTTGAGATGATAGCTATAGGTCGATAATTAAGGACATCTCTTTTATTCCCAGATTTAAAAACGGGTACAATGCGCGGACTTTTCCAGCGGTTAGGAACGGTATTGTGAAGGAGACATAAATTAAATATATGAGGTAGAGGAAGTGCAAGCATATTGCGGCAATCCTTAAGTACTACCGCAGGAATACCATCAGGGCCCGCGGTAACTTTATTACTTAGCTTACTAAGGGCTTCAATTACTAAATCATCAGTGACCTTAGAAATGCTAATAAAATCATTTACAGTGTTAAGGTTATTATAAACAGCATTAATAACAGGTTTAGTGGAAACAGTAAATGATTTGGAAAAGTGTGCAGCAAGTGCATTCACTATATCAAGTGGTGAAGATAGAGAAAGATTTTCATATTCCATGACTGGAGGGATAGAGGATTCATGGCGGATGCAATTGATAAAGTTCCAGAACTTGCCCAGTTCCTTGGAAATCTTGGTTTCAGTATCACTTATAAAAGAGGTATAATCAGCTTCGGAAAGCAATTTTACTTCCGACCTTAATTTAGAGTAACGAATTTTAAAAAACTGGGAGAGAGGATGCGAATTTTTTAACTTCAAGTATTTATTATTCTTCCGAATCTTACTTCTAAGCTTACCTGAAAACCAAAGCGGAAATTTACAAGGACTTATAGGAACTAAAGGGACATTGTCATGAAATACTTCATACAATTTTGTATAAAAGAACGAATACGCATTTTCTACAGATTGAATTGTAAGGATATCAGACCAATCTATTGCAAGAATTGAATTGTATAAATCAATAAAATCAGCTTTTTAAAATTGAAAGAGCGATTAGAGACATTATTTTTTAATATTGCTGATGAATGAGCATTACTTGTATCTACAGACAAACCGATATTAAGTTCAAGCGAAGGATGGTGTTTATCTTCGGCAACTAGAGGATCATGAACACGACTTATTACACAATGTGAGCTACTAAAGACTAAGTCCAAAATACGATTGTACGAATTATGAATTATATTATATTGTTCGAGCCCAAGAAACTGAATACAATTATATAAACATAAATTAGGTTGGTTTAGAGTTGGATTAGTTACATACTCACTTAGATTGAAGTCGCCGACAATTACTATATTGCTATTGAATAAAAAATTCAAGTTCTCGAGAGTTGCAGTAATAGTGGCAACCTGATTTAGTGAAACCGGCGGACATGCATAAATATTAATAATGTAAAGAGTGGCGTTCGAAATTAGTATTTTTACAATTAATAACTCGATTTTATTTGTAGAGAGTATAAAGTGCTCAACTGGTATTACTGATGCGTTTATCGAAGAATGCTCAGCCACTAAAACTCCACCCCCGCGTTTCTTCTGAGACAAGATACAATCACGGTCATTACGAAACACATTGTAATTATTTCCAAATAGTTCATAACTGGACACGTTTTCAGTCAGCCACGTCTCAGTAAGGGCTAGAATAGGGAAATCACTAACAGCGGTATTATGATAAACTCGGTTACATTTAGAATTCAAACCGCGAACATTTTGATAGTAAACCTTTACCGATACACATTTATTAACGAAAATTTGTAACTTTAGATAAACTTCAGATAAGTCTTTAAAAAGATCCTTTCACGAGGATCGAACTAGGGATTGCAGTTTGATGGAACGAAGTAGTTGGCTTTTTAACCACTGCACCAAATTGCACACATTAGTTTAATTTAATTCGACTGTATTAGGAACTAATATATATACACATATATATGTATTCAGTTTTTAGGTTCCGTTTAAAGTTTGTATTAAAATCACTTCAATGTATCACTTATGTCGTTTTAATTTTCACAGAACACTGAATGTACGTAACATTGCAAGATTTCCGCACAAGCACATTTAGTCTTTTAATATTATAAGTTCAATATTTGAAAATTTCACAAACTGCACTCTGACCTACACTGACTCGACCACGCGTTACATTTCTTTTACCTATATGTTTCAAAAATTACGTAATTTAGAACAAAGATTAGAACGTAGGGGTAATTCCAATTCACAGCATGTGTATACTTAAAAGAAAAATTCCCTGTGTATCGAGATATGTAGGTATACTAAAACTTACCTGTATGTGTTTTTATGATTTGTATGTCTTTATAGATTAAAAAAATATATTCTACCCCAAAATCTAATTAATTCTGTAGGGATCCTGTACTTTGATGACTCATGTCTTTAACTTAAAGCAAAATAAGAGTTCAATTTGAAGCTTCAAACGAGTGTTTTCCACTCCCAGACTGAGCATGAAGTAAAATTTCGAGTTTAGAAAAGCCCCGTGAAAATTTGTCGAGGGTCGCGCAGCGACCCGAGACAAATTTTCTGGGCTTTTCTAAACTCGAAATTTTACTTTATGCGCCACCCGTATAAAACACTGATTTCTAGTGAGGTTTAAAGATACATAAATTTACAATATTTTAATGTTTTGTACGCGTGACGCATGAAGTAAAATTTCGAATTTAGAAAAGCCCAGAAAATTTGTCTCGGGTCGCTGCGCGACCCTCGACAAATGTTCACGGGGCTTTTCTAAACTCGAAATTTTACTTCATGCTTAGTCTGGGAGTGGAAAACCCTCGTTTTAAGCTTTAAATTAAATTCTATAAGAAATAACAACGAATATCTAAAGATTTAAAGCTGAATTTGGAATACGTATACTTTAAAGAAACACTGTGCAAAACATTTTTATAAAGTTTAATTTAAAGCTTTAAACGAGTGTTTTCCATTCCCAGACTAAGCATGAAGTAAAATTTCGAGTTTAGAAAAGCCCCGTGAAAATTTGTCGAGGGTCGCGCAGCGACCCGAGACAAATTTTCTGGGCTTTTCTAAACTCGAAATTTTACTTCATGCGCCACCCGTATAAAACACTGATTTCAAGTGAAGTTTAAATATACATAAATTTGATAATATTTTAATGCCTTGTACGCGTGGCGTATGAAGTAAAATTTCGAGTTTAGAAAAGCCTAGAAAATTTGTCTCGGATCGCTGCGCGACCCTCGACAAATTTTCACGGGGCTTTTCTAAACTCGAAATTTTACTTCATGCTTAGTCTGGGAGTGGAAAACACTCGTTTTAAGCTTTAAATAAAATTCTATAAGAAATAACAACAAATATCTAAAGATTTGAAAAAAAATAAGCTGAATTTGGAATAATACCTTAAAGAATAACTGTGCAAAACATTTTTATAAAGTTTAATTTAAAGCTTTAAATGAGTGTTTTCCACTCTCAGACTAAACATGAAGTAAAATTTTGAGTTCAAAAAAGCCCCGTGAAAATATTCTGGGGTTTTCTAAACTCGAAATTTTACTTCATAAAACATTAGTTTCGCGTGGCGCATAAAACATTAGTTTCAAGTCAAAGTATCCCACCAAAGCAGTATGATAAATACGTGATTTCAAGTGAAGTTTAAATATACATAAATTTGATAATAATTTAATGTCTTGTACATGTGGCGCATGAAGTAAAATTTCGAGTTTAGAAAAGCCCAGAAAATTTTCACGGGGCTTTTCTGAACTCGAAATTTTACTTCATGCTTAGTCTGGGAGTGGAAAACACTCGTTTTAAGCTTTAAATTATTATTTCTTATAGAATATTATTTCTTATAGAATATAGAAATAACAACAAATATCTAAAGATTGAAAAAAACATAAGCTGAATTTGGAATACATATACTTTAAAGAAAAACTGTGGAAAACTTTTTTATAAAGATTAATTTAAAGCTTTAAACGAGTGTTGTTTTCCACTCCCAGACTAAGCATGAAGTAAAATTTCGAGTTTAGAAAAGCCCCGTGAAAATTGGCCGAGGGTCGCGCCACGCGTATAAAACACTGGTTTCAAGTAAAGTTCAAAGTATCCTACCAAAGCAGTATGAAAAAGACGTATATTTTGAACTGCACATCAAATCAGTGTTTCATACGCGTGGCGCATGAAGTAAAATTTCGAGTTTAGAAAAGCCCAGAAAATTTGTCTCGGGTCGCTGCGCGACCCTCGACAAATTTTCACGGGGCTTTTCTAAACTCGAAATTTTACTTCATGCTTAGTCTGGGAGTGGAAAACACTCGTTCAACGCTTAAAAAACAACGAATTTACACGAGGCTTTTCTAAACTCAAAATTTTGGTGATGATCAAAAAATGGGTTCACACATGGGCGAGGTCAAGGAGGGGGCGAGAAGGGAAATTTTGTTGAGATGAAATAAACAATTAAAAATAATTTTAAATTGCATCAAAAGGAATAATTAGACAAAATTTGAAATTATTTTTGTACAGGGCGGCGCAAAACTACCGATATGGTTTGAAAGTTTAATAACTTTTTAAATTTATTTATATTTTTGATTTTTATTTTAGAATTTTGTGAAGAAAACTTGGGGAATTTGAAATGGAATAGTACACAACAGAACAGCGATCAAAAATTGTTGAATTTTATTTTGAAAATCAACGGTCAATTGTTTTGACGCAGCGTGCTTATCGTCGTTTTTTTAATGTGCGTACTGGACCTTTAGCATCAACAATAAACCGCCTGGTTGCAAATGTTCGACAACATGGTACAGTAAGACACCTTCCATGTACTGGAAGACCACATACGGTCCACACGGAAAAAAAACATCTAACGTGTACAGGACAGTCCAGAAACATCAACAAGAAGACCTTCTGCACAACTGGGGCCATCGCGCAGGTCCGTTCAGAGGATTTTGGCCACATTGCAAATGTTCCCGTATAAGGTTCAGCTTGTGCAAGAATTGAAGCCGATAGACTACCAACAACGGCTTGATTACGCCATTTCAGTCCGACAAAAAGCAGAAGAAAATCGCGATTTCATTAACAATTTGATAATGAGCGATGAAGCCCATTTCCAATTGAATGGTTTCGTAAACGAGCAAAATTACAGGATATAGCCTACGGAGAATCCAAGAACAGTTCATCAGCGACAATAAAACTCACTTAAGTGTACTGTTTGGTGTGGTGTATCGTCTGAGAGGATCATTGGTCCCTATTTTTTTGAAAATGCAAATGGTGCCGCAGTTACGGTTAATGGTGCTGAATATCGAACGATGCTGGACAATCATTTAAGGCCAGGTGTAGAAAACCATGCAAAGTTGTGGTTCCAACAAGATGGAGCCACAGCCCACACTGCAAGGGACACAATGGCTCTGTTACGGGACCTCTTTGGCGAACGCATTATTTCGCGCAGAAGCGATTTCAATTGGCTCCCACGTTCACCGGATTTAACAGCTCCAGACTGTTTTCTTTGGGGTTATTTGAAAGAAAGGGTATACGTAAATAATACCAGAGCTAAAACAAAACATTCGCAATGAAATTCAAGCCATAACACCGGAAATTTTACGAAAAATTATGGACATAAAGAAAGAAAGAGCACGAATATGCGAAGCCGAAAATGGCCACTACTTGCGGGATATAATTTTTCATACTTAAGCCAAAAATATTCCCCATTAATTCACTGTATAACAAAAAAATAATAACAATAATAACCCATTAAATAAAAAAGTTATTAGACACCGCCACTTCATCGCTCCTCTCTTTTTCAACGATCTTTCTCCTATCAAATATACAAAGTGTATAATACAATCCCGGTCAATTTAAAAAAATTAAATCTACTCCAATTTAAACGCCAGTATAAGCTTCATTTAAATAGATAATCGTTTTTTTATTTGCAATTATAATGGATCCATAATATCCTGAAAATGTAAATGTGTTATTTAGGAAGGAAAAATTATTAAATTTATATAATTATATATAATACCTTTAATAGTGTCTAGGTTAAGATGGAAGAACAGTTGGGTATTTATTACCCGATACTAAATCTCACCTCGTGATTTGTGTACCATGATTTTATAGTTTTTTTTTTTTTAGAGTACCTTTATGTTACTGAGTATACAAATAAAGTTATTATTACATTCAAACCATAGCGGTAGTTTTGCACCACCCTGTATGTATATTATTACATTGATAACTGAATTCAATTATGAATATTGTAAACATGTTTCATCAAGTAATTAATGAGAACGAAACTAAAGATAAGTGTATTATTGCAAACAAAAATATTTATATGTAAAGTTACGAAACTTAACGTAGTCACATAAAACGGATCCGAGTGTTAAAGCGTAAGTACCCCCATTTCCCTGCAAGTAAAGGTGTGTTCAGCACCTGCTGTTAAGACAAGATCAAAGTGACATTAAAACGCTTGAACATCTGTCGTCGCATTACAATCCTCCATCGCCTGTCCCCCGGTTTACATCCAACTCGAGCGAGCGAAGGGAATTTTAGATCACAATTTCCCTCTTGCGAATCATCACTCCGTCTTTCCTGCAACCCTTTCAAAACTTTAATTATCCCACGTTGTTGTAACGCTCGGATCTTTCGTGGCGGACATTGGGTGTGTTTTGTTTGGAGTGGAGTGCATCGATGTTACGATTGGGTGCGTTGACCCAGGGACACGGACTAGAATTTCACACGAGAAAGAGAGAATGAGTGCAGACCATGCAAATTGTGTTTGCGGCGTTTTTGCGCTGTGTGGCAGAAATTCAATACACGCGGAAAAGCGCAACCGTTCCCTACGTCACGCGAATTTCAATTCAACCAGCCGGCCTCGTGTTGTGTGTATGCGTGTTATCGCACAAAACCATTTTAAGTGGCTGAGGAACAGATTCTATTCGAAGATTATATACACGATTTTCAACATAATTTATAGAGATTACGAAAGTTCGAGCATTTTTTACAGAAAAAGTCACTGTGGTGGCAAAAATTAGTACCAATTTGACTAGTTTCATTAGTACCAATTGTAGTCACCAATGTTTTATTGTGATTGAGAAAGAACGCCTCTTGGGTGGCTAACATTGGTACTAACTAAACAAGTATAACCTTAAAAACGTTAATAAAACTCAACAAAGTGGCATCTATTTGCTGAATTGCAAAGACTGCCCCAAAGTATATGTAAGTCAAACCGGAAGGTCGTTCCAAGAGAGGATAATAGAACACTTAACTAGCTTCCAACAAAATAAAACCAACTCCACATACACTATCCACCTTTAATCTAACTGTTAACAACCTAACCTAACCTAAGTGTCCACAACCTAACCTAACCTCACTGCCTACAACCCAACCTAACCTAACTGTCCACAACCTAACTGCCAACAACCCAGTCTAACCTAACTGTCAACCGCCGGCTCATAATATTTCGATTTTTGTTGTCGATTCCATGATTTTCAAGTATTTTAAGATAATATTTATTGCATTATTGTTAGTTAATTACATCATTGACACTTTTTCTCAGAATTTCAATTTTTGATGTGCACAAGCTCGATATATTGACGCAGTTTTCGCGACAGGCCCGCCGATTGATGCTGTTGGAAGCAATGCCGGTTGGACTAAGATTACTCGGTTTATTAGGATTTAGGTACATTTTGACTGACAATCATTCTTATGCATTGCCTGTGGTCGCCCGAAAAAATTCCCAAAATCGGATAATTTTTTCGATCAATTTTCGAGCACCCATTTCGCGAGCGAATTGTGCAAAAACTATTTTTTTGATGTGACCCAAATTTGCACAGAATATGCTGCCATTCTTTGACTACATTTTGGTATAATATGAAGTCATTCTGGGATTTTCAGATTTTGAGATATTTTTCCATATCCCCTTACGACATTTTCAAATTAGCATGAAAAAAATGTTTCCCCAAAAAAATCTGGAAAAATTCACGAAAGCTTTTTGATAATATAAGAAAGTAGGTAAAGTGTTTATTTTGCTAAAAAATAAATCATTTTCGGCCCCCGGGGGCCACTTGGGTTGTGCCGGCCCATTTACATAGGATCTTATGCGAACGGTTTTAGCGAGACCCGTCGATTGATGCTATTGAATGCAATGCCGGTCGGACTAAGATTACTCGGCTCACAGATAACTTAAAGTGTTAAGCTTTACAGCATTTGATTCCTAAAGGATTTAAGTACATTTTGACTGATAATCATTCTTATGTATTGCCTGTGGTCGCCCGAAAAAAATCCCAAAATCGGATAATTTTTTCGAAAAATTTTCGAGCACCCATTTCGCGAGCGAATTGTGCAAAAACTATTTTTTTGATATGACCCAAATTTGCAGAGAATATGCTCCCATTCTTTGACTAAATTTTGGTATAATATGAAGTTATTTTGGGATTTTCAGATTTTCAGATTTTTTCCCATATTTTACATTTTCAAATTAGCATGAAAAAAATGTTTCCCCAAAAAAATCTGGAAAAATTCACGAAAGCTCTCGATGGTATTAGTAAGTAGGTAAAGCGTTTATTTTGTCTAAAAATATTTATTTCCAGCCCCAGGGGCCACTTGGATCTTGCCGACCCATTTACGTAGGGTCTTATGCGAACGGTTTTAGCGAGGCCCGCCGGTTGACGCTTTTGGATGCAATGCCGGTTGGACTAAGATTACTCGACTCACAGATAACTTAAAATATTAAGTTTTACAGCATTCGATTCCTAAAGGATTCAATTACATTTTGACTGATAATCATTCTTATGTGTCCGCCTGTGGTCGTCCAAAAAAAATCCCAAAGTCAAACAATTTTTTCGACAAATTTTCGAGCACCTATTTTGCTACCGAATTGTGTAAAAACACTTTTTCTTACATGGCAAAAATTTACAAAGAATATGCTCCCATTCTTTAGCTACATTTTGATGTAATATGAAGTTATTCTGAGATTTTTAGATTTTCGGATATTTTTCTATACCTACCCCTTACGACATTTTCAAATTTGGATGAAAAAAAAATGGCCCCCAAAAATATTGTAATTAGTATAAAATATTGATCATAATACGCTCTTTTTTCACACTTTAGTCCGCAAAAAATTTGCGTGGTAAAATCGTGTACACAAATACACGTAGTTATGGTAATTTTTTTCCGAAGATTTCGCGCAAAATCAAGCATGCGTATTATTCTTTTTTTTTAATTTAATTGTATGACATATGTTTCACATGTATTACAATTGTCAAAGGAAAAGAAAAACACCTATATAAAATACTTAATATAAACATGAAATACCATAAATTAAAATTATAACTAAAATTATTCACATATTTGAGGAGCTTACTTATAGTATGTCATTAAAAGTGTTAGGCAGAAAATCGCTTACTGAGTAATACGCCTTTTTAATTAGTAGTCGTTTTAACACATTTTTAAAGATATTTTAGTGCTTCATTTTTTTGAGGGAAACTGGTAGTTTATTATACAGCGTGAGACATCGATAATATGGTCCCTGTTCATAAAGATATGTATTGTGGAGTGGAACACTTATGCTATCTAAATTATACACGTGTGCGTATTGTAATTAAAATTAACAGTGGTTTGCTAAATTGTTCGATTCGGAATTCGATTTGTTAGCCCCTTTTCTTGATTCACTACTGTTTTCTATTAAAAATCCCGAGGTCTCAACAAAGTTATTTGTTCCGCCTTTTTCACAATAATCAATCAACATTAGCCCCTTAATCCGTCCATCCCTCCGGTCTCTCGTGAATGACGTCATTAGGGGGCGCCGTGAATCAAAATGGGATTAATGAAAACAGAAATTCCATCAGAATGAAATGATAACACGTTACGCTTTGCGAGAGCACTGGCAATTAATATCAATAGAATGTTGGAACATACGAGAGGTGAATGAATGTTGAATGTGGCGCTCATTACACAAACGATCCGCACATAAATCCCGTACACGTTCCACCCTCAACATCCAACACTTTCATTAAACACACACACGCGGGCCAAAGTAAATAATCTGCGAATAAACGGATGGATCAACAAATATTTGTATTAATCAGTTTATTCAGCGATTAATAAAAATATTTCATGTCGATTACAATAGAAATTTATTCTTTACTTACCAAAGGAGAATTTTTAATGTTTTAGTATTTAAGAGATACATGATGGTGATATATTGAAGTACATACCTGGAACAAAAAAAAAGAATATAAGTTATTAATTAATTCAAAATAGCGCGAGCCAATGATTTTTTAAATTATTTGTTTCATCTGAGGCGCATGGCGCCCAGCAATAAGTTGATTTTTGTATTAAATATTTAGGTTACGAAATATTTAGTAGTTCAGTACTGTTCTTCAGACATTGTTTAAACAATCGCTACAAAAACTAATTCAAAATAATTGGGCCAAAGGTACTTGTGATTTATTTAATTATTTGTGTCATCCGAGGCGCATGGCGCCCAGCAATAAGTTGATTTTTTGTATTAAATATTTAGGCTACGAAATGTTTAGTAGTTCATTACTGTTCTACAGACATTGTTTAAACAATCGCTACAAAAATTAATTCAAAATAACGCGGGCTAAAGGTACTTGTGATTTATTTAATTATTTGTTTCAACCGAGGCGCATGGCGCCCAGCAATAAGTTGATTTTTTGTATTAAATATTTAGGTTACGAAATATTTAGTAGTTCATTACTGTTCTTCAGACATTGTTTAAACAATCGCTACAAAAATTAATTCAAAATAACGCGGGTCAAAGGTACTTATGATTTTTTTAATTATTTGTTGCATACGAGGCGCATGGCGCCCAGCAATAAGTTGATTTTTGTATTAAATATTTAGGTTACGAAATATTTAGTAGTTCATTACTGTTCTGCAGACATTGTTTAAACAATCGCTACAAAAATTAATTCAAATAACGCGGGCCAAAGGTACTTATGATTTTTTTAATTATTTGTTTCGTCTGGGGCGCATGGCGCCCAGCAATAAGTTGATTTTTTGTATTAAATATTTAGGTTACGAAATATTTAGTAGTTCATTACTGTTCTTCTGACATTGTTTAAAGAATCGCTACAAAAATTAATTCAAAATAACGCGGGCCAAAGGTACTTATGATTTTTTTAATTATTTGTTGCATCCGAGGCGCATAGCGCCCAGCAATAAGTTGATTTTTGTATTAAATATTTAGGTTACGAAATATTTAGTAGTTCATTACTGTTCTTCAGACATTGTTTAAACAATCGCTACAAAAATTAAATCAAAATAACGCGAAAAAGGTACTTATAATTTTTTTAATTATTTGTTTCATCCGAGGCGCATGGCGCCCAGCAATAAGTTGATTTTTTGTATTAAATATTTAGGTTACGAAATATTTAGTAGTTCATTACTGTTCTTCGGACATTGTTTAAACAATCGCTATAAAAATTAATTCAAAATAACGCGGGCCAAAGGTACTTATGATTCTTTTAAATATTTGTTTCATCCGAGACGCATGGCGCCCAGCAATAAGTTGATTTTATGTATTAAATATTTAGGTTACGAAATATTTAGTAGTTCATTACTGTTCTTCAGACATTGTTTAAATAATCGCTACAAAAATTAATTCAAAATAACGCGGGCCAAAGGTACTTATGATTTATTTAATTATCTGTTTCATCTGAGGCGCATGGCGCCCAGCAATAAGTTGATTTTTGTATTAAATATTTAGGTTACGAAATATTTAGTAGTTCATTACTGTTCTTCAGACATTGTTTAAGCAATCGCTACAAAAATTAATTCAAAATAACGCGGGCCAAAGGTACTTATGATTTTTTTACTTATTTGTTTCATCCGAGCCGCATGGCGCCCAGCAATAAGTTGATTTTTTGTATTAAATATTTAGGTTACGAAATATTTAGTAGTTCATTACTGTTCTTTAGACATTGTTTAAACAATCGCTATAAAAATTAATTCAAAATAACGCGGGCCAAAGGTACTTATGATTTTTTTAATTATCTGTTTCATCTGAGGCGCATGGCGCCCAGCAATAAGTTGATTTTTGTATTAAATATTTAGGTTACGAAATATTTAGTAGTTCATTACTGTTCTTCAAACATTGTTTAAGCAATCGCTACACAAATTAATTCAAAATAACGCGGGCCAAAGGTACTTATGATTTTTTTACTTATTTGTTTCATCCGAGACGCATGGCGCCCAGCAATAAGTTGATTTTTTGTATTAAATATTTAGGTTACGAAATATTTAGTAGTTCTTTACTGTTCTTTAGACATTGTTTAAACAATCGCTATAAAAATTAATTCAAAATAACGCGGGCCAAAGGTACTTATGATTTTTTTAATTATCTGTTTCATCTGAGGCGCATGGCGCCCAGCAATAAGTTGATTTTTTGTATTAAATATTTAGGTTACGAAATATTTAGAAGTTCATTACTGTTCTACAGATATTGTTTAAACAATCGCTACAAAAATTAAATCAAAATAACGCGGGCAAAAGGTACTTATGATTTTTTTAATTATTTGTTTGATCCGATGCGCATGGCGCCCAGCAATAAGTTGATTTTTTGTATTAAATATTTAGGTTACGAAATATTTAGTAGTTTATTACTGTTCTTCGGATATTGTTACTTATGATTTTTTTAATTATTTGTTTCATCCGAGGCGCATGGCGCCCAGCAATAAGTTGATTTTTTCTATTAAATATTTAGGTTACGAAATATTTAGTAGTTCATTACTGTTCTTCAGACATTGTTTAAATAATCGCTACAAAAATTAATTCAAAATAACGCGGGCCAAAGGTACTTATGATTTATTTAATTATCTGTTTCATCTGAGGCGCATGGCGCCCAGCAATAAGTTGATTTTTGTATTAAATATTTAGGTTACGAAATATTTAGTAGTTCATTACTGTTCTTCAGACATTGTTTAAGCAATCGCTACAAAAATTAATTCAAAATAACGCGGGCCAAAGGTACTTATGATTTTTTTACTTATTTGTTTCATCCGAGGCGCATGGCGCCCAGCAATAAGTTGATTTTTTGAATTAAATATTTAGGTTACGAAATATTTAGTAGTTCATTACTGATTTTCGGACATTGTTTAAACAATCGCTACAAAAAATAATTCAAAATAACGCGGACCAAAGGTACTTATGATTTTTTTTAATTATTTGTTTAATCTAAGGCGCATGGCGCCCAGCAATAAGTTGATTTTTTGTGTTAAATATTTAGATTACGAAACTTTTAAAAGTTTATTACTGTTCTTTAGCCATTGCTTTAACAAGCTATTAAGATAATAACTTAAAATAACACAGGCCAAAGGTAGATGTTAGTACTTAAAAATGATTGTAATAGAAAATCTTTTACATATAAATACGAGCAATTGCACCGAACAAATGTTGTTCTGTAGTGTTTATTTAACTTATATTATATTTAAAAAGTTGAAAAATGGATGTATTTATCCTTATTTGTCACTAAAAATAATAATTAAAATTTCTGGACGACCATGGTGGAGTTTATTGCTGGAAATATTGCTAGCTTCACAGATATGGAAATCGCATATTAATTTTAATGTGTTCAAATATTGGTTTCCCTATTTATTTTAGAGACAAAATGTATTTCATTTTTTTGTTGAGGGAAAAATTCTAAATTTATAAATGTTCACACTTAACACTTCACGTTTTTCTAAGTTAAAATAATTAGGAAAAAGTAATGTGTTTTTATAAAAATAATGAGATACCATGGAATTGATACAATTGCGGATATTCCCTGTTTTTTTTTTAAGTTCAATTTAAAGCTTTAAGCAAGTGTTTTCCACTCCCAGACTAAGCATGAAGTAAAATTTTGAGTTTAGAAAAGACCAGAAAATTTGTCGAGGGTCGCGCAGCGACCCGAGACAAATTTTCTGGGCTTTTCTAAACTCGAAATTTTACTTCATGCGCCACGCGTATAAAACACTGATTTCAGGTGAGGTTCAAATGTACATAAATTTTACAATATTTTAGGGTTTTATACGCGTGGCGCATGAAGTAAAATTTCGAGTTTAGAAAAGCCCAGAAAATTTGTCTCGGGTCGCTGCGCGACCCTCGACAAATTTTCACGGGGCTTTTCTAAACTCGAAATTTTACTTCATGCTTAGTCTGGGAGTGGAAAACACTCGTTTAAGGCTTCAAATTGAACTCTTTTAAAAATCAACGAATGTCAGAAAATTTACAGTTAAAATAATTAAGGAAAAGTAATGTGATTTTATAAAAATAACGACATACCATGGAACTGATACAACAATTGCAGATATGCCCAGTTTTTTTTTAAAGATCAATTTAAAGCTATAAACAAGTGTTTTCCACTCCCAGACTAAGCATGAAGTAAAATTTCGAGTTTAGAAAAGCCCCGTGAAAATTTGTCGAGGGTCGCGCAGCGACCCGAGACAAATTTTCTGGGCTTTTCTAAACTCGAAATTTTACTTCATGCGCCACGCGTATAAAACACTATAATATTGCCAAATTTATGTATATTCGAAATTCACTTAAAATCAGCGTTTAATACGCGTGACGCATGAAGTAAAATTTCGAGTTTAGAAAAGCCCCGTAAAAATTTGTCTCGGGTCGCTGCGCGACCCTCGACAAATTTTCACGGGGCTTTTCTAAACTCGAAATTTTACTTCATGCTTAGTCTGGGAGTGGAAAACACTCGTTTAAAGCTTCAAATTAAACTCTTTTAAAAATCAACGAATGTCAGAAAATTTACAGCTAAAGTAATTAAGAAAAAGTAATGTGATTTTATAATAATAATTACATACCATGGAATTGATATAACAATTGCGGATATTCTTTGTTTTTATTTAAAGTTTAATTTAAAGCTTTAAGCAAGTATTTTTCACTCCCAGACTAAGCATGAAGTAAAATTTCGAGTTTAGAAAAGCCCCGTGAAAATTTGTCGAGGGTCGCGCAGCGACCCGAGACAAATTTTCTGGGCTTTTCTAAACTCGAAATTTTACTTTATGCGCCACGCGTATAAAACACAAAAATATTGCGAAATTTATGTATATTTGATCCTTACTTGAAATCAGTGTTTAATACGCGTGGCGCATGAAGTAAAATTTCGTGTTTAGAAAAGCCCCGTGAAAATTTGTCTCGGGTCGCTGCGCGACCCGAGACAAATTTTCACGGGGCTTTTTTAAACTCGAAATTTTACTTCATGCTTAGTCTGGGAGTGGAAAACACTCGTTTAAAGCTTCAAATTAAACTCTTTTAAAAATCCACGAATGTCAGAAAATTTATAGATGAAATAATTAAGAAAATCAAAAAATGACATACCATGGAATTGATAGAACAATTTAACTTAGAGAAACGTAAAGTGATAAACGTTAACGTAAATGAATTCAGAATTTTTCCTTCTACAAGAAAGGTAAATACATTTTGTTTCTAAAATAAATAGGGGAGCCAAAATTTGAATATTTAAAATTTTACATGGGATTTCCTATGTTGCGTCCGCCAAGTCAACACCCGGTATACTTTAATAGAGCGTTGTACCAAATCAAATAAAATGAGATTTTAAATATTTCATTGTATAATTCAATATCCAGAAGGGGTATTTGCACGGGAAGTAGTTGTTCTTAAGTTGTCTTATTAATTAAGACACATTGTTTGCTTTTTACACGGAAAACATTTTCGTAATTTTATATATTATTAATAAGTATGTTACACAAAATCAATAAAGTTATTTTTTCACACCAATCTAAAGACATCAATCATCCTTAAACGGAGCATAAACACTTCCACCAATTTGCCCATTTTCATCCCCCCAAATATATTAATCCCCGAGCGAGGGATGAAACGCATTAAAAACCAAACGCAATTACACACACACACACATGCAAAACGAAAACAATTTCATTTGATAACTCCATCAACCGTCATTACGCGCTTGTTCGCAATTCATCACGAAGATTTCGGCGAGCGGAATTAACACCGGTTTCAGATACTTTCCACTGGGATAATCGACTTCAAAGGCGGCGGTTGGCATTCCGCATTCGCAACAAGTGACCCGTGCGGAGCTGAGGGATTCAGGATAGGGGGGCGGTTCACCCTTGGGCCCCGCGGCCTTTTGATTCTATTTATAGCCACGGATTTTTTCCCATTTCCCATCTTCTGCTTGATTTTGTGAGAATTAAGAGTATTCAGCGGAGAGAATAGGTAATCGTGTTACTGAGACGCTCGACTTTTTTTTTATCAAGGGGGTGAGTTCTTCGGCTTCAACAAACATAATGTGATCAGAGAAAAGGAGAGAGGGTGAAGCTTTATTTTGGTGTCGTGGAATTTTAGTTGTGTTATTTGTGAGGAGTTTTATCCATCTGCTCGATTTTAGTGCGCTCTAGTTTGAGAGTGCAATTAGGGGGCTAATGCAGGTACGGGGAGTTTCAAAGGGATGAAAATGCATCCTCTACCATCCGGTTCGTGATGGATATATTTAGCAGTTGATGGGAGACACAAACTAATTTCTAACCAATCTATGTTTAACGACAAATCCTAATTTCTGGTTTATGAGAAAATATAGAAAAATAAATTTGGGTGAATTACGTAAAGATTATAATAACTTTGAATAAAACACTTTCTCCCCTTCCATCACAAATTTATTCTATACCAAATGTATATTTTGGACACAAAGTGAATAATCTTTAATTTGGTGGGCGTTGACTTTGTGGTACGACTTCATAACAATTTAATTAAAACACTTAACTTTGTTTTACCACTTTTATAAAAAATAAAAGTAGTAAAACAAAGACTTTTAGTAAATAACACACTTGGTTAAGATTTCACTGTTTATTGATTGACACTGCAACAATTATTTCGCCACACAGTGGCTTCATCAGGCAGATGAATAATTCACTGTGTGGCGAAACAATTGTTGCAGTGTCAATCAATAAACAGTGAAATCTTAACCAAGTGTGTTATTTACTAAAAGTCTTTGATATGGAATTTCACCAAGTAACAGCCTCAACTATTAAATTAGTAAAACAAAGTTAAGGGGGTCTTCCGGTATAATTGACCCAAACTTTGGATTTTTTTTCCAGGGAACTGGTAAGAGTTAGAGACCTGGGTTTTTTTTAAATCTTTATTCATCCTTCCTCTACAATTGGGATTTTTGTCGAGTCGAAAAAATCAAAATGGCGCCCAATATGACGGCTGCCCGGCGGAAATGTTCCAAAACTGCGAGCAGCCTAGGGGTCGCTATTCGTCACCTAGAAACAAAATCAGCTCAGTTTCTTGAAGAGTATAGTTCAGAGAATGGAATGAACTACGAAATTTTGAAAAAACTCAAAATTTGACAAAATGGCGGGCATTTGAAAAAAAAGTCGTGTTTTTCGGTCAATTTTTTGACTTTGACAGGCTGTAAAAAATCTTTAAAATTGCAAATTGCACCGAGAGGTTAGTTCATTCCATGAAGAAAAGTGTTTTCAATAACGGAAGCAAAGAACGAAGTCAATTGGTTGAACCGTTCAAACGCTAGAATGCTCGCAGTTTTGAAAAATGTAGTTTCGAGAAAAACGCGTTTAAAGTTTGCGAAACATTTTTTCTATGTAATTCAAAGTATTCGGCGGAAAATTCGCAAACGGTAGTCAATAACTAGGTTTTCGGGGTCGCTGAATACGAATCTGAGGTCAAATTTGAAAAATTCAAAATGGCGGATCCAATATGGCGGACCAAAAAACTCATACTCATTTATGAAATTCGAGATTAAAGTTATACCTGCGCGACCCATACCGCTCGGGACAGCGATGCATTCAAAGGCCTGTAGCGACGTAAATATTTGCCGGATCGAAATATCCTTTTACCCACATATTCTAGACATGTTTAGCTTTGATTTCATACAAAAAAAATCGATATTTTGAAAAAATTATACCGGAAGACCCCCTTAAGTGTTTTAATTAAACAAAGTGACTATTTTAAACTGATAAGAATAATTATATTAAGGTAGGAAATTCACATGTTATTTGGCCATAAGAACAAACAACGATTAATCTTCCACAATAATGAAAATAGATCTTTGAAACTTATACATATTGCACATTGAAGCTTTGCGAATAAACTGACACTATTCTTTTTTTTTAAAAATGTCTCTTAAATTATATGTGCCGTTGAAAGCCAGAGTGGCCCAAGTCAAAAATTGGCGTTTTTGAGATAATAGCGGATTCATATTCTCCATTACTCAAACTACCTCCCTGAATAAATGTAAATTGTATTCCTTCGATGTTTGGCATATAAATGTTGCTTTTAATGTTTGCACTTTAATGAGTTATGGATATTGTTGAAAGCCAGAGTGGCCCAAGTCATCGTCAATCACACAAGGTTGTATTGGGTGCTTCACTGATTGGTCAAATCAATCTCTGCTGACTTAACCAACTATGTAATAATTGCAGTTTACTAAAATCTAAATGGAACAACGAGAAGCTTGCATGCGACCGGTTAAGTCCATTTTTGTTTTCGCATTAATTATTGGTAGCTATCGTCCGATACATATGTATATTTTTACAAAAACTGACAATATCCTACAGCATCATACAAAACTAGTTATATCCTATTAATTTAGAATAAAGAAGTGTCAAATATAACTTAAAATAAGTTTCATGCGCATCCAAGGTTTTAATTATTTATCGCCGTGTTGGATCAGCCCTATTAAAAAAACGTGAAAATTGGAATAACAGAGAATTAAATGTTATTATTATGTTTTATCCGAAATACATTTTGGTCGCCATATTGAATCTTTTGTATCTTGAAATTCTTACATCAAATTTGTAATCAGAGAGTTTAACCAGTGTAGTGTCTATCATTGGTAATCAATAGCGACGAGAAATTGACGACGAAGTGTGCTTTGATCACGGGTGCGTTAAACGTCAGTTCTGCTATTTGCTTAATTATATATTTAAAAATGAGTTCCAGTGAGTCTAGTACTAGTGAAAAAGTGTCATTTAGTGCAAGTGAATGCGAATATGAATTTCTCGAACTTGAAGTTATGGAAACGACCGATTCAGGTATGATTGTAGTGGTATTTTCTCAATTTTGAACAAACATAACCTCCAATATTTATTTTAGAAGATCAGCAAGTTGCTGCTAATACATCAAAACGTAAGGGAAAAAAACGGTTTAGAGAACCGGAAAAAAACATAAAGTCAATCCGTAAACGAATGAGGAATACGGGGCAGGAATACCTCAGTACTACGAACATAGTGGTGCCGGCTAAGAATTTTAATAACATCAACTGCAATTGTAATAAACATTGCTTTGCTAGAATAAGCGAATTGGACAGAAAAACAGCATTTGAAAAATTCTGGTTAATGGGAAACTTTTCAAGACAAAATTCCTTTCTGTGCGGTTTGGTGAAACAAAACAAGACTAAAAGCAATCGTCCAAGAAACCGAACCAGATCTGAAAAAACTATAACAAACTCTTATTACTTAAACATTGGCAACATTTCGGAAAATTTTTGTAAGAAATACTTTTTAGAAACTCTTAAAATATCAAGTGGACGTGTGAAGAGAGCACTAAAATGTGCTAGTTTCTTATCTCCAGGCGAGGATTTGCGAGGAAAACATATACCGGCAAATAAGACTCCCGAAGAAAAAGTGCAGCATGTTCATGCTCACATAAATTCTTTTCCTGCATATCAATCTCATTATACCAGAACTCATAATCCTAACAGAAAATACCTTGATTCTACATTAAATTTAAGACTAATGCACAAGTTGTACATTAAACAATGTACGAATGATAATGTCATTCCTGTACCAGAAGCAATCTACAGGAATATATTTCACCGCGATTTTAATCTACACTTCCACGTTCCTTCAAAAGATACCTGTGTGAAATGTGACTTATTCAAAGCGAAAGTAGACAGCGAAACAAATGAAGAGGAAATACAAAATTTGAATACGCAACATACCTTACACTTGTGTAAAGCTGAAAATGCAAGATCGAGTTTGATGCACGATCGGATGTTATCTATAACTAATAAAACAAACGTTTATGGATTTACGTTTGATTTGCAAAAGGCATTGCCATACCCATCATTGACTTGCTCTATCGCTTATTATAAGAGAAACATGTATGTTTACAATCTAGGCATACATGAACTAAGCGAAGAAGAAACAGGTTTTATGTACGTATGGGATGAAATTACCGCATCAAGAGGAGCACAAGAAATAGGATCATGTATAAGAAAACATATCTTAGAAAACGCAGAAGGAGCAAATCACATTATCGCATACAGCGATGCATGCGGCGGACAAAATAGAAATTTTAAACAATGCCTACTTTGGCTGAAGCTCTTAGCAGATACTGATATTCAAATAATAGATCACAAATTTATGGTTCCGGGTCATTCCTTTCTACCGAACGACCGTGATTTTGGACACATTGAACAATATGCTAAGAATAGGCTAAAATATCTACCTTACGATTGGTATGCAATAATAAAAAAGTGCAGATCCAAAAAGCCATTTATTATTTCTCAAATGAAACAAACTGATTTTTTTTCTACAAAACTATTAGAACAGTCAGTAACACGCCGAAGTAAAAACGAAAATAATACCACGGTATCATGGCTAAAGATTCAATGGTTACATTTTGAAAAAAAACACCCCTATAAAATATTTTATAAAGAAACTATTGACGAAAATTGCCATTTCGAAAGAATTAATTTACTGCCGTGCCGAAAAGGAAAACCCAAAAATTTAAGCAAAGTTGACATACCACCGTTATACGAAGGACCTTTGCCAATCAACGAAAGAAAGAAAAAGAACATGGAAGAACTTTTTGAATTTATTCCACAAGCATATCAACAATATTTCAGAAATCTTATTGGAAATGGCAATGTGGAAGACCTTGGTCCACTTGATCAAGAAGATTAATATTGTTTTTTCTTATTTTTGTTATGTAACTAATTAGTTTCTATTGTTTCGTGATTAAATAATTTATTTTTTATTTCGTTGCCTTGTTTATAAAAATTGGTGATCAAGATTTTTGTGTTCAGAATTTCACTCTGATTGAAAACATCATAAAAATAATATACGGAGCCACTTAAAATTCCAATGATCACATATTTCCGGAAAAACCGGAAGCCGTACTAACGTCAATACTATCCCAAAAAAATTTAACTTTTTGTCTATATTCTCTTTCACAAATTTCATTTCTCTAGGTTCATAAATAGAAAAAAAAAACAGGGTTTCATATGGCGTGAATCTCCGGCACAGGTTGTTTTATCAAAAAGCAAGAAAAAAATTAGATATTTGGAAAATCAGTATTGTTTTCTTCATAGATATTTAAATTAACACCATTTCTATACTAAATTCGCAGAAATCATTCGATTTTGTATTTCGGGATTTTTATATAGCGATTTAACTTTGGGACCTTATATCTCGAAACTAGCTTTTTTGACTTGGGCCACTCTGGCTTTCAACGGCACATATAAAAATCAACTAATGGAACACTCTTAAATAATCACATAAATTCTTGCAATACTTCCATAGAAAACATTATTTCTTCTATATATTGCTTTAATTAATTGAAGTAATTATTATAAATATGTTGTATTAAATAGATTATTCAAAAATAAATTATAAATAAAATTAATCGTTGCTTAGAAAATCTCCATAAGAGCAATGTAAATTTTGATTATGCTTTTAATAAATAGGGGCAGCATCGTGCTATTTTAGTAATATCTTAAAATTATACTGTAACTTCCAAAAACATGTGAAAAGAAATTGGGTTTGATATGTAGAATTCGTGTACGGCATTTGTCGCGATTCGGGTTCCCGGTGCGCGGCCTGTTCATTGCTTATGTTATGTATGAAAGACATTATTAAAATATTTCCCAATACATTCTTTAAATATAAGTGCATTTCTGAATTCATGTTTTGAATAGGAATGTGGAATGCTGGTATATGTTGATTTAAGTGATGAGTCGGAAAAATTTCTTTTTTATTTCTTTACCAAATTAAATGTGCGACACTCGGCGATTTGATTACCGAGGCACTTAGTCAGCTTAGCGTCTAGAGTTCGAATTGGGTTATTGTAATTTCTTATTTTTTGTACGGCTTAGCCTACTCAGCTTGAAGTGTCACCTACCCAGCTTAGAGGGTAGACCTCCTTTTGTGTTCACATCTATTCCTTTTGTGTGCTTCATTGCAATTTACCAAATTAAGGAGTGTAGCACGCGCAAGTCAGATTTTTGATAGTAATCATTTAAATTAAATAACATGAATATATACAGAGAGTTTTATGTAACACCGAACATTTTCATAACGAGAATATTTCTTTTTAGTATACATATGTATACGTTGCACATTTTCTGACGCTCGGTTACTAAGAGAATTCAATTTGAAGTTCTAAACAAGTGTTTTCCACTCCCAGGCTAAGCATGAAGTAAAATTTCGAGTTTAGAAAAGCCTGAAAATTTGGTTTGGACGCGTAGCGCGAAGCGCGGAGCGGCCAAACCAAATTTTCAGGCTTTTCTAAACTCGAAATTTTACTTCATGCGCCACCGGTACAAAACACTGATTCAATGTAAAGTTTAGCGGTGTGTTTTAAGCTTCGTAATATGTCAGTGGTTTGGAGCGGTGGCGCATGAAGTAAAATTTCGAGTTTAGAAAAGCCTGAAAATTTGGTTTGGCCGCTCCGCGCTTCGCGCTACGCGACCAAACCAAATTTTCAGACTTTTCTAAACTCGAAATTTTACTTCATGCTTAGCCTGGGAGTAGAAAACACTCGTTTAAAGTTCTAATTGAATTCTCTTAATAAACCGAGCGTCGGAAATGTACAACGAAATGCATATGTATACTTAAAAGAAATATTCTCGTTATGAAAATGTTCGGTGTTATATAAAACTCTCTGTATATTGTATGTTGCCAGAATTTAACTGTTTGTCTACAATATATATACAGGGAATTCTTCTTTTAGGTGAGCATGTGCATAAGCTGTAAATTTTCCGACATGCGTTGTTTTTTAAAAGAGTTCAGTTTGAAGCTTTAAACGAGTGTTTTCCACTCCCAGACTAAGCATGAAGTAAAATTTCGAGTTTAGAAAAGCCCCGTAAAAATATTCTGGGCTTTTCTAAACTCGGATTTTACTTCATGCGCCACGCGTATAAGACACTGATTTCAAGCGAAATTTACTCGTTCACAATATTCCAGTGCTTTCAGTGTTTAATACGCGTGGCGCATAAAGTAAAATTTCGAGTTTAGAAAAGCCAGAAAATTTGTCTCGGGTCGCTGCGCGACCCTCGACAAATTTTCATGGGGCTTTTCTAAACTCGAAATTTTACTTCATGCTTAGTCTGGGAATGGAAAACACTCGTTTAAAGCTTCAAATTGACCTCTTTTAAAAAACGACGCATGTTGGAAAATTTTCAGCTCATGCACATGTTTAAAAAATTCATTGTTTTCTTAAAAGAGGTAAATTTAAAGTTTAAACGAGTGTTTTCTACTCCCAGGTTAAGCATGAAGTGAAATTTCGAGTTTAGTAAAGCCTGAAAATTTGGTTTGGTCGCGCAGCGCGAAGCGACAACCAAAGTACCCGGGACCGTCAAGCCCGCGATCGAGCTTTGCAGAACGAGACGCCAGCCGAGTTCTGCACCGTAGCACGAGGCGAAGCCGAGTGCTGCAACGGCAAGCGAGCGAAGCGAGCCAAGTACTGCTTAACCAGATTAAGTTGGCCAGACGCGCAGAGAGGAAGCGAAAATGAAACAAGAGAGAGAGAGAGAGGCGATCGGGCGGCCGAGTACAGTCGCTGGAATAAGCAAGCACGTGTTCTTCGCGCGCGCTATTCATTTATAACTCAACAGCGTAGATGGTCGGTCGCTCCCCTCAGCATCAAGATCACTTTTTGTAAATTTGCATACATTGCTAATAATTTTACGAGATTGGCCGGCAAGTGCACGGCCACGAGTTAATTTACTTTGAAAATCCATCGCACTGTCACTTCTTCAAATGAATGTACCACGCGCTCGAACTCTTCACGAAACCTATCGAGACCGCCTATCTTTCGCTCCGCCCACAATTTTGCCACTGCGCAACGGCAAGTTATGATGGTTCTACAGTACGAGCGAAGCGAGCAGTCGAGTGCTGCGACAACCAAAGTTCCCGGGTCCGTCTAGCCCAGGATCGAGCATTGCAAAACGAGGCGCCAGCTGAGTCCTGCACCCTAACCGCAGCACGAGGCGAAGCCGAGTGCTGCAACGGCGAGCGAGCGAAGCGAGTTGAGTACGAGCAAAGCGAGGCGAGCGAAGCGAGCAGTTACTGCCCCGAGCGCCGGCACCACAAAGTCCTTTTAATATATGGACTGCTTCCTTCATCCACCGCATCCTCACTACCACGACAACATTTCAACCTAGCGATAGCGAGCGAAGCGAGCAAGGTGCGAGCGAAGCGAGCAAGGTGCTCGCGCCAGCGAGCTACAGAGTCCTTCTTCTATACGGACTGCTTCCTTCATCCACCGCATTCCCACTACCAAAATGATGATTAATTTCCAACCCCAACAATTCGGTTTACGCAATCAACCACAACCACACGTTTCTCCCTCCATCTCCACCCTACCGCACAGTACCGCATTTGTTGCAGCACCTACCCATCTAGAACTATCAGAGCGCCATATTCCACATCAATCGAAGTCAATTAGTATAGAATAAATTTGTTAAAAAAAGTTAAAAAATATACCGATAGTGGAATTCGGGAGGGATGTTGGGGTTTCTCCAGATCGAAATACTTCGATTTTTGAAATTTTTAAAATTAAGTCCTGTGTAAACGTGTGTGGGACGCATAAATGTTAAGATAAAGTCCTTTCGGAGACTTACCGTTTAGCCGCAAATCGTATTTTAAATTCCAATTTTAAGGTTATATACGTTGGTATTATTGGGGAAATAAGCACTTGTACACACTAATGATATGCATATCTCCATATGCGCCCGTAAGAAAAATGTGATTTTGATATGAGAAAACAAAAACAAAACGTCCGCCAAATAAAACAAGTACGTAATTTTAATGGGCGTAAAAAGTTGTTATAAGAAAGTTTTAGCAGTTTGATTATAAATTTAAAAACAACTGAATTACAGCAACTTCATAATACTTTCACCTTTCGGTTATAAAGCGGAAACGGTTAGAGCGGAAACGGTTAGAGCGGTAATAGTTAGAGATAGATCAATTTTCTTTTCACCATTAAGTAAAATACGAAAAAGTGACTGGTTCGCAAAAAGGATATTTTAATATCTGTAATGGTTAAAGTCTTAGTTTATAATTTTTGTGACAAACCGTTACGAAGTTCTTTTATGTATGAATCTCCTGGAATTGAATTGTGAAAATAGCAAGCCAACTATTTTAACGAAGTTAAATTTATTATTACTCGGTACAAAACTTTACAAAGAGTGTGCTTATAATGATGAGTTGTTGTTTACGTTCGGAAGTGGAAGGGAGGCGTTTTTGGAAGTGAACATGTCTTTTATTATCAAAAACAGTTCCACTTCCTTACGTCATTAGCAAGTAAAAGTTGGTACATCTATACTGCCTTTAAAAAAAATCAGAAGACAAAGTATTTATTGGACGATTGTAATGAAATTTACAGAATTTGATCATGTAAATGAACTGCATCGATGATCAAAAAATCAATTGTTTTGGTTACTATTTAATGGTATTTTTCCTTGATTTCACCATTATGAAGAGCTGCTGATTTTGTAATGTAATTGCTTCTAATATCCAAGTAGCCTCTGAGTAGTTTGACGTTTCAGTTTGTAAAACATAAAAAGATGCCCCGTGTTCGTCGGCGTGCACAATATCATCATCTAAGTGAATTTGAAAGGGGTCGCATTATTGGAATGCGAGAAGCGGGTTTTTCGGTTCGTGCTATTGCTGAAAGGGTAGGCCGTAGTGTATCGGTGATCGTACGCTGCTGGTCTAGATGGTCCGAAGCTGGGGAGAATCGACGTAGACTTGGATCAGGTCGTCCAAGAAGCACCACTGAGCGTGAAGATCGAGCTCTTCGTCTTACAACTTTAAGGGACAGATTTACAACGTCGCCGGCATTGGGAAATGACTGGTTGGCTCTAAATGGCCAAAGAGTATCCATGGCTACTGTTTACAGAAGAATCCGCAGTTTTGGTATAAGATCCTACCGTCCACAATTGTGTCTACCTCTTACTCCGCAGCATCGCAGAGCAAGACTTGATTGGTGCAGGGAAAGACAACATTGGACCCATGAATGGAATAATGTTATCTTCAGCGATGAGTCTCGGTTCTGTTTATGGGCTCATGATGGTCGCAGAAGAGTGAGACGTCGACGCGGTGAACGCAGAATTTTACAATTTGCTGTTGAAAGACATACGGCTCTTACACAGGGAGTTATGGTTTGGGGGGCGATAGCATATGGTAGTCGGTCTCCTCTAGTTTTTTTAGAAGCAAGTCTTAACGCGATTCGGTATATTGACAACATTTTACGGCCAGTTTTAGTGCCCTATGTAAATGGCTTGCAAAACCCTATTTTTCAGCAAGATAATGCTCGACCTCACACAGCGGCCATTACAAGACAGTTTTTTGATAGTGCCGAAATCAATTTGTTACCTTGGCCATCTCGTTCTCCAGATCTATCGCCAATAGAACATGTTTGGGATATGATAGGTGTTAGAATAAGTAACTTACAGCTCCCCGCTAACACTGTAATGGAACTTAGAGGTCAAATTATCGAAGTTTGGAATGAAATACCCCAAGTCGATATTGACAGCCTGATTTCTAGCATGCCTCGACGTGTTAATGAGTGTTTGGGAAAACGTGGAGGCCCAACACATTATTAATTTTTATTCATTTGTTTTTTTGTTTTTCAAGTTGATTTTTTGATCATCGGTACAGTTCGTTTACATGATCAAATTGTGTAAATTTTATTAAAATCGTGCAATAAATACTTGGTGTTCTGATTTTTTTGAAAGGCAGTATATTTCTATAATATAATTAAGAGCACGTTTACTGTGTATTGACGATTTTTGGGAAAACAATTATGTTAAAGGAATGCAATTAATGAACCACTTGCTATTCCAATATTATCTGTGCGATGGAAAAATGAAATATCTTAAATAATAAAATAATAAATATACATAATAATATATACATATAAAGGGGTACATTACATATCTCTTTAAATAAAAAAGTTTTCCAAATGTGGCACCTTCAACATGCACCACCCTGTACAAACTTTAAGAAATTTAAATACCTGTAATATTTTGCAGTTTGTCCATTAAAATATGCAATTTACATTAAAAGTAGTGTGCTTAATGTTTCGCGAATTGTAAATATTTTCTTTAAAACCAATCGTGTTAGTTTTGATTTCAAAGCTTACTTCGCTTAAACAAGAGAATTAATTTTGTAAAAGAAATCTCTGCTCTTTAAAATGTAATTTTTAGGCATTCTTCAGAGAGACTGTGATTTGTTCTATAAATGACGCAGAATTGAAATTTCGTGGATTTAACATTTATAGATGTGACAGATCAATTTTATCGAGTAACAAAAGTCGGGGTGGAGGTGTCTTGATTGGTGTTTGCAATCGGATGTCTTCTAAGAAAATTGCTACACTATCTAGCATAGAGGAAGTTTTTGTATCAATTGCTGGAAAACATATTGTTTCTTCAGTATATATTCCTCCTGCGTCCGATGAACTACATTATAGAATCCATTCTGAATCTATAGAATTAAGTTGTAACTTATACTCTGATCATAAATACATATTCTGTGGAGATTATATTTTGCCGCGTGCTGCATGGGATTTAAATGGGATAAATGTTTTATGTGATGAGAATAGTTCCACAAATGCTCAAATTTTGGCAGAAAATTTGGAATACTATAACCTACGGCAAAAGAATACAATTCCCAAAAATGAGGTGTTTTTTTGGACCTATTTTTTTCTAATATCGTGGATATACATATTTACATTTCAAACGATCCTCTCTCCCGCAGTTCAATGCATCATGAATCATACACAATTGAGATAAAAGAAGATCGGACTTTAATAAACAATATGTTGGAATATGAAGATTTTGTATTTGATTTTAAAGCAGCAAATTATGATGACATTAATATGTGTTTCTCAAGTGTAGTATGGTCAGAATACCTAGTAGACATGGATGTAAATATTTTAGTTGATATATTTTATGAAGTTTGCTTTTCCATTTTTAATAAATACATTCCAGTTAAAAGCATTAAATCCTCCACTTACCTGAAATGGTATAATAATGTATGAATCTCTCTTACGAAAAGAAAACAATCAGCGCATCGTCAATTCAAATATAGCGGCAGAGTTGATGACCTACATACATTTACCTCACTAAGAAGAGAATGTAAAGACTTAGCGAGACAATTATTTAGAAACTATATTAATAATCTGGAAAATGAATTAATTAGTAAACCGAAGAATTTTTGGAATTATGTCCGTACATCAACAAAAACTGATGGCTTACCTAAAAACACGTTTCTGGATGAACGGAAATCGACTTCAGGAAGTAAATGTGTAAACTTATTTGCAGACTTTTTTTAATCAGTATATTGTGGTAGTAAAGTTCATACAGTGCGTAATAATCATGTTTATACTTCTGATAATATAATGTTAAATAGGTTACAATTAAATATGATTGATGTGTTTAATGCTCTGTCATCTTTGCATGACTCTTGCTCTATAGGCCCTGATGGCATTCCAGACTACTTTCTTAAAAGATGTGTTTATTCTTTGTGTCAGCCTATTTATCTTATATTTAAATCATCTTTAGAGGGTGGCGTGTTACCATATATTTGGAAAAAAAGCTATATTGTTCCTTTATACAAAAGTGGCAACCGTGAGAATATCAGAAATTATCGTGGAATTTGCAACCAATCAGTAATTCCTAAAATATTCGACAAATTAGTATCTGAACAACTTATTTGGCATTGCAAACAAATTATATGCCCAGAACAACACGGTTTATGTAATAGTAAATCAACTGTTACTAATTTACTAACATTTCAATCATTCTTTTTAAACGCTTTTGAAAATAATAAACAAATCGACGCCATTTACACAGATTTTTCAAAAGCTTTCGACCGTGTATCGCATGCAATTTTGTTGAGTAAATTGGGGAATTATGGCTTTGGAACTGCAGTTTTAAATTGACTTTCGAGCTTTCTGACGGAACGAACACAATTTGTTAAAATAAAAAACTTTATATCACGGACAATAAAAGTATCATCTGGTGTCCCTCAGGGATCGCACTGCGGACCAATCCTATTTTTGTTGTTCATTAATGATATAGTTAGTTATATCAAAAATAGTAAGTTCTTGCTTTTTGCTGATGATTTTAAACTTTTTCGAACTGTTTCTTTAATTGACGATATACATTTTCTGCAACAAGATATTAATCACTTAAGTGAATGGTGTGCAGACAACGATCTTTCATTAAACTATAGCAAATGTTCAGTCATGTCATTTTGCAGAAGTAAGAATCGTATACTACATAATTATATCCTAAATAACTGTATTCTATCTCGTGTTGGTTCCGTTAGAGATCTTGGAGTGATTTTTGATACGAAGCTCACATTTATGAATCACATAAACCATATTACAAATTTAGCTCTACAATCACTTGGATTTATAAAACATTTTGGCTACAAATTTTCTATTAACACTAAACGAACATTGTATTTGTCATTAGTAAGATCTAAACTAGAATATGCGTCGAATATTTGGTCGCCATATTATAAAAATTCTGTGAACAAAACAAATTTTTATTAAATATTTCATTCACTCTGGGCATATCTACTACTACTACTACTACTCTACTTTATTTCTACCATTTTGTATTAATGTTTATTTTTAGTATTAATGTTTATTTTTAGTTAGTATATTTTAAAAAAACTGTATTTTTCTCTGTAAATAGAATTTATTCTGCTGAGAAATAAACGATTATTATTATAATTATTATTATTATTATTATATCTCGCGTTAATTACAGCAGATCACAAATGTTAGCACTTTTAAATTTAAAATCACTCCATGAAAGAAGGATTTATTTGGATTTATGTCTCTTATACAAAATAGTAAATAGTTTATGCGATTGTGTCGAGCTTCTTAACATGATTAATTTTAGTATCCCTACCAATACTAGATCCAAACTAACTTTTAGAATTAAAATGTTTAAATCAAATTATGGGAACACTGAACCCCTTTCTAGAATGTGTCGATATTGGAACAAAATATGTGATAGTAGAAACATTTGTATCTTTGGTAACACATTTAATAAATTCAAAAAATTATTATTAAATACTGATGTATACGTCTGTTTATAATGTTATGTATTCTTATTATTTTTTTTAGACTTAGATTCATATGAATGTATTGTTATGCATTTCTTTTTTGTTCACTGCCTACATTTGTATCGATTTTCTATTTGTTTTTTATATCATTGAGTAACATGAATTAAATTTATATTGTATTATTGTAAAATGGTGATAAGCCGTCAATAAAGTAAATTAAAAAACTGTGTGGATGATCTGATCAGGTCCTTATGAAAACTGAACACAAATTTAATTTTAAACAATTATTTACAATAAAAAAACTGTTATTCATTACTTCACTTTCTATTTGTATCGTTAGATGTACATTTCGAGACACAAAGTGCTAATTATCAATAACAAAACAGTTTGTTATTAATAATGAGCAATTTGTGTCTCGAAATGTACATCTAACGATACAAATAAAAAGTGAAGTAAGGAATAACAGTCTTTTTTAGTGTAATAATCACTTCACGTAAACTCAAAAACATACAGTTAACAATTATTAAATTAAAATATTGTTACACGCAATCCTTAATAACGATTTTGTTCTGTCGAAAAAAAAAGGTAATTGTTTCGTAAAATATTTTCCACTTCTATTTTTTGCAGGTCTGTTGTTAAAACCCAACAAACTGATTTTATAAAATCCCTTTGCTGTCCAATGCAATAGCCATCCGATCCGCGTTTAAAACCCGTCGTCTATTGTTGGTTCAAAGTGGCGTGAAAAACGCAAAACGGGGTTAATACCCTCTCCTTCCTAAAAAATAGACAAATTAAATCTACCACCTTTAAAACATATTTTTTTTGTATTGTGGAGGCTTCTATTTCGTTATACATCGATATTTGTTTTTGAGTTTCGTGAAGAGTATAATCATAAATAATTAACACTGTTGTATCCTTTCTTCACACTTTATTTTCTAATGGTTAGATATATATTTCAAGTGCTAAGCACTCATTTTCAATAACAACTGTTCGTTATACATGTTAATTTATCAATAAAAACTGTTTTAACTTTGTGTAACACAATTTATTTTTATGTGACTGCAGTTTCGGCAAATTTTCACTTCATGTTCGATAACGGTAAGCTAAATTTACCGAAACTGCAGTCACATAAAAATACATGTGTTATACAAACAAAGGTAAAACGTTTTTTTATTGATAACTTAAAACATCTGTTAATAAATTTGCGAACAGAATTTCCTTTTCGCTGTGATTTATTTCGACTATTAACTCCAGTTGGGAATTAATATTAAAACCACGTACACAACGAATAGATGTGCCCTAATAACAAAACGAAGCGAAAAAAAAAAATGAAAACGCCGCCCCCACAATATGTAATAAAGGTAACACATGTTACAAGGAAAATGCGGATTATCGCGTACGTAAGTTGGAAAAATCGATAGGTTGTTGACACGCTTACCTGCAAACAAAAGACGATGCCAACGCGATTAATGGGGACGAAAAAGTGTCTTGCTTGTGTGTGTGTTATGTGTGTGTTTTTCCGCCTACGTTCGCAACGATTTTCTACTTTCGTATTCAAACATGGAATTAATCTAGAACTGGTCCATGTGTTACTATTTCTCCTGGTTAGAAATTTACATAAATATCGATAACGTGTATGTTTACTGGTGCATCAAATGGGTTATTTATTTACCGAGGGCGGAAAAGGCGCTATTACGGCCTATCCTCCCACTAGGCCGTAACAGAGTCCATTAAAAATTCAATGCCTACTCTAAATTATGTTTTTTAATGATCGCACGGTATTTTAGATAATTTAGGCTCTGTCAAAATACTAATAAAAAGTGAAGTAAGGAATAACAGTATTTTTTTAGTGTAATAATCACTTCACGTAAACTCAAAAACATACAGTTATGTCAAAATAAGTGAATTTTCGGGAATTGAATTCTGATAGTCCGGAAAAGTTGCACGAAGTTCGCGCAAAGGATCTAAAGTTGAACAAATTTACGGCAAACTTATTTTAGACTAAGCATTATGTATTTATTTTAAATGGATATCCGTAAATAAACAATAAACAAGCATCAAATTTAATGCTCAAATGCAAAGTGGCTATCGCATACTATTTTAAAAATGTATTCTGAACTTCGCAATATTTCAGTGTTTTATACGCGTGGCGCATGAAGTAAAATTTCGAGTTTAGAAAAGCCCAGAAAATTTGTCTCGGGTCGCTGCGCGACCCTCGACAAATTTTCACGGGGCTTTTCTAAACTCGAAATTTTACTTCATGCTTAGTCTGGGAGTGGAAATCACTCGTTTAATGATTCAAATAGAACAAATTTTAAAAACAACGAAGGTTGGAAAATGTACAGCTCAGGCGAATGTTTACCTAAAAGGAATTATTTTATTATTTTCTTTAAATCTTTAGATTTTCGTTGTTTTTTTTAAGCTTCAAAGTTCAATTTAAAGCTTTAAACAAGTGTTTCCACTCCCAGACTAAGCATGAAGTAAAATTTCGAGTTTAGAAAAGCCCCGTGAAAATTTGTCGAGGGTCGCGCAGCGACCCGAGACAAATTTTCTGGGCTTGTCTAAACTCGAAATTTTACTTTATGCGCCACGCGCATAAAACATTCAAATATTTTGAAATTCATGTATATTTAAATCTCACTTGAAGTCAGTGTTTCTTTTATACGCGTGGCGCATGAAGTAAAATTTCGAGTTTAGAAAAGCCCAGAAAATTCGTCTCGGGTCGCTGCGCGACCCTCGACAAATTTTCACGGGGCTTTTCTAAACTCGAAATTTTACTTCATGCTTAGTCTGGGAGTGGAAAACACCCGTCTAATGATTTAAATGGAACTCATTTTAAAAACAACGATGTCGGAAAATGTACAGCTCAGGCGTATGTTTAGATAAAAGAAATTATTTTCTTTAAATCTTTAGATTTTCGTTGTTTTTTTAGCTTTAGAGTTTAATTTGAAGCTTTAAACAAGTGTTTCCACTCCTGGACTAAGCATGAAGTAAAATTTCGAGTTTAGAAAAGCCCAGTGAAAATTTGTCGAGGGTCGCGTAGCGACCCGAGACAAATTTTCTGGGCTTTTCTAAACTCGAAATTTTACTTTATGCGCCACGCGTATTAAACACTAAAATATTTTGAAACTCGTGTATGTTTAGACCTCACTTGAGTCAGTGTTTTATACGCGTAGCGCATGAAGTAAAATTTCTTGGGCTTTTCTAAACTCGAAATTTTACTTCATGCTTAGTCTGGGAGTGGAAATCACTCGTTTAATGATTCAAATAGAACTAATTTTAAAAACAACGAAGGTTGGAAAATGTACAGCTCAGGCGAATGTTTACCTAAAAGGAATTATTTTATTATTTTCATTAAATCTTTAGATTTTCGTTGTTTTTTTTAAGCCTCAAAGTTCAATTTGAAGCTTTAAACTAGTGTTTTCCACTCCCAGACTAAGCATGAAGTAAAATTTCGAGTTTAGAAAAGCCCCGTGAAAATTTCTCGAGGGTCGCGCAGCGACCCGAGACAAATTTTCTGGGCTTTTCTAAATTCGAAATTTTACTTTATGCGCCACGCGTATACAACATTAAAATATTTTGAAATTCATGTATATTTGAATTAGAGCTAATGATTCCGACCGGGTAATGAGTTACCCAAGTGCCCGGGTACCCGAATTAACGGGTAATAACCGGGTACCGGAATTACCCGTATTACCCGTATTATACGTATTACAGATTGAATACTATAATTCACATTTGTTATATACAGAATGAATGAGAAATGTCTGTGATACCGTAATTAAAGAGTTAGCAGACAGAATTGTTACAAAATCAGCTACACCATTTTTCGTAAAGTCGTTTGAGAAAAACTTGTATAAAGTTCAGGTAAGTTCTAAAATGATGATTATTTAAACTTACTATTATTTAAACTTAACTTTAGTATGCTATACATAAATAGCACTTTCTCTTCTTCGTTCAGTGGGCGCTCTTTCGCATTACGGGTTTGGGCTGTAACTTAGCACATTTTTTGAATTTTTCCATCAGATAATACTCAAAATACGCGTAAATGTTTGCACTTTCAAAGTAACGCAAAAGAAAAATCGATTTTTTGAAATCTCCAGAATATACGGACTTCTTAAATAAAGCTTAGATTTAAACACGTTACAGCAGTGATTTATTTTTGTGCAAAAACACAAGCAAATTTACATTCTCTGTCGAGAGACAACTTCGTTTTGAAGTAACTATATTTCCTGCTGTTAAAAATACTCGCTCGGAACTCGCCGAAAACGCCGGTATTCCCAAGTATTTTTTCGCTAGACCAGCGATTGCAGGATACGTTTCTTCGTGTGTATTCCACCATTTCAGAGGGTCCATATTGTGTCCGATTTGTGGTTCGGATAGATAGAGTCTGTACTGATACGATGGATCTGACGATTTCGTTGGAATTGAAAAAATAAAATCCAGCTCCGTTTCGTCCTCATTAGCGCGTGTTCCAACTTCTGCAGCGGTAGAAGACGCATATATAATTTGTTGAACGTGAGTTCTAATCTTCTCTGATCCTTCGTCTGTTTCAGAACGCAAATCTTTATATCGAGGATCTAGAAATGACGCCAGTTGTTCCGGTTTAACAATGTCTGTATTTGATGGATTCATGTCGAAGCGTACAGCTAATGATGTGGTCATACTTTCCTTGAATTTCTCAATGGTGTCGCTATCGGTAATTTCCTCTTGAAAATGATTTATAATGAGGCTTTTTATAATAGGCCGCACCGCTGATAACGTTACTGTGTTGTCGCTACAAAATATCTTCATAGTCATCTGCAACGGCTTCAATAATACCAACATTTCTTCCATCAAGCGCCAGTCATACTCCGAAATTTCAAGTTTCAACGCAGTAGCAGGGTTAGTGTATGTTCTGTCCGCTAGTACTCCGCATACAGCATTGCGATTTTGACATAATCTGTCACACATCATGTAGGTCGAATCCCAACGCGTAGGGCAGCTTTGTATGAGAAGTCCTACCTTTAAGCCCAGTTTTACTCGCAACTTTTCCAATGCACCGGTTGCAACATTCGAATGTTTGAAATGGCCTACTACTCTCGCCGCTTTTGTACATACGGCGTTGTATTCTGGCACACTATTTAACCCGTCCTTCAAGCATAATTGTAACGTGTGCGCAGCACAATTAATGCTAAATTTAACATTACTTAATAGTCGTACAGCAGCTTTTATAGAACTGGCGTTGTCGTGTACCACTGAATGTAATTTTTCGCCAAGTTCCCATTCTCCTTGCACGAGCTCTAAAACAGCAGCCAAATTATCTGCTGTGGGGCGACCATCTAAGTTCAGTGTGGACAAGGTAAAATTGCTCAACGTCCATTCCGAATTAATCATATGTTTATGTTCAACAATGTATAACGAAGTAGAAGCCTCTATAGTCAGTGAATTAATCATATGAGCTGTTACAGACACATATTGTTCCTGTGCTCTGTATGACCACTCGTCTGTTGTAATCGCAACAGAAGATGCCTTAGTAATATTTGTTGAAATTCGCTGTCTAATTTCTTCGTAGGCCAAATCTAGCCGTGCGTGAATTGCTTGTGGATATGGTACTTGGTAACCTGGTTCGACAATGTTCATGAATTCTATAAAACCTTCGCTGTGCGCAAATGACAAAGGCAATTGGCATGTTGCAATCATTCGTGCAAGAGCTCTTGATATATTTTCCTGCCTTGAGGGAGAACATTGTTTTGTTGCAGATTCTGATGTCGCTTTCCGTTTTCTTAGAGGTATTTTGTTAGTATCAGCCAAGTGTGACGTAGATGCGTTTGACAATTCATCATTTTCTTTTGATAATGCAACTTCTAAACTAATGAAAAAAAAAACAGTAAGATTGGTATTATGCTCTCGAGATTAGGGAACGAAATGATTATTTCTGCACAAACCTGTTATCTGTAACAATTAGAGCAGATAATTTATGTCTCTGCCTCAGATGTTTATTTAGAGCCGATGGCGATCCATTGTACGATATACTATCTCCACATATTTTGCAATTTGCCTGCAATGCATCTTCTGTAGGAGAAGCATATCTCCATACCCAACTTATCCTTCGTGGCATAATTATTTTTATATCACAAACGATTTCACTGAAACGTCAGTTAACCCAAACGTTAATTTGAATATCAGCTAAGGCCAGCAACCTGATTCTTTTCATTGCGTGTACTTCACTTGTATTTAATACGCTTATTTTCAACGATATATCGAATATATTAGAAGAAACGATTTGATTTAACTGACTGTTCAGTGAGACCGATTGCGATATAATAGTTATTTATTTATCAAGGCACTAAAGTGGATCTTTTTATTACGATTTGGATTTAGTTGACGAGGCCCGTAGGGCCAAGGCAAATAAACCAAAAGAGTAATAAGAAGAAACTTTAGTGCTGAGGTAAATACTATATTTTTTTGCAATCGGCAATGCCCCATTTTCACAAATGTATACAAAAAAATAATGACACAACATCTGACGGTTACGCGTTTGAAGTTGCGGATATAATTCCAAGTTAAGTTGTTGGTTGTTTACCGCTTGGTTCTAACAAACACAGGGCTTCAATGATGTAATCACCGGTTAGAATCCCCAACAGCCACACACTTAAAGTAATTATTAAATGAGTTTTACAGTTTTATTAAATATTATTAACTGATAATGTTTTAATAATAATACCACCTCGTTATATAAAAAACCTTAGAAAGTATTTTGGTGCCTAGTCATTAATATCCCATTTTGGTGCTGATTGCATAAAAAAATAAATATGCCACGAAAGAAAAGTTAGGTGTAGAGATATGCTTCTCCTACAGAAGATGAATTGCAGGCAAATTGCAAAATACGTGGAGATACTATATCGTACAATTTAGGAATATAGGCGTCTTCGGCGAGTTCCGAGTGAGTATTTTCAACAGCAGGAAATAAAGTTACTTCAAAACGAAATTGTCTCTCGACAGAGAATGTTAATTTGCTTGTGTTTTTCCACAAAAATAAATCACTGCTGTAACGTGTTTAAATCTAAGCTTTATTTAAGATGTTCGTATATTCTGGAGATTTCAAAAAATCGATGTTTCTTTTGCGTTACTTTGAAAGTGCAAACGTTTACGCGCATTTTGAGTATTATTGATTGTAAAATTCTAAAAATGTGCTAAGTTACAGCCCAAAACGCGTAATACGGAAGAGCGCCCACAGAACGAAGAGGAGAAAGTGCTATTTCTGTATAGCATACTAATGGTAAGTTTATATAATTGCAAGTTTAAATAATTATCATTTTAGAACTTACCTAAACTTTAAACACGTTTTTCTCAAACGACTTTTCGCCAAACAGTGTAGCTGATTCTGTAAGTACAATTCTGTTTGCTAACTTCTTAATTACGGTATCGCAAAAATTTCTCATTCATTCTGTACATAACAAATGTGAATTATAGTATTTAATATGTAATACGGGTAATACGGGTAATACGGGTAATACGGGTATCACGGGTAATACGGATAATACGGGTAATACGCGTAATACGGGTAGTACCGGTACCCGGGTACTGCGATCCGGGTACCCGGGTATTACCCGTTTATTCGGGTAGTGAGCGGGTACCCGGGTACCCGGGTATCATCAGCTCTAATTTGAATCTCACTTAAAGTCAGTGTTTTTTTTATACGCGTGGCGCATGAAGTAAAATTTCGAGTTTAGAAAAGCCCAGAAAATTTTCCCGGGGCTTTTCTAAACTCCAAATTTTACTTCATACTTAGTTTGGGAGTGGAAAACACCCGTTTAATGATTCAAATGGAACTCATTTTAAAAACAACGATGTCGGAAAATGTACAGCTCAGGCGTATGTTTACATAAAAGATATTATTTTCTTTAAATCTTTAGATTTTCGTTGTTTCTTTTAGCTTTAGAGTTCAATTTGAAGCTTTAAACAAGTGTTTCCACTCCCAGACTAAGCATGAAGTAAAATTTCGAGTTTAGAAAAGCCTCGTGAAAATTTTCTGGGCTTTTCTAAACTCGAAATTTTACTTCATGCGCCACGCGTATACAACATTAAAATATTTTGAAATTCATGTATATTTGAATCTCACTTGAAGTCAGTGTTTTTTTATACGCGTGGTGCATGAAGTAAAATTTCGAGTTTATAAAAGCCCAGAAAATTCGTCTCGGGTCGCCGCACGACCCTCGACAAATTTTCACGGGGCTTTTCTAAACTCGAAATTTTACTTCATACTTAGTTTGGGAGTGGAAAATACCCGTTTAATGATTCAAATGGAACTCATTTTAAAAACAACGATGTCGGAAAATGTACAGCTCAGGCGTATGTTTACATAAAAGAAATTATTTTCTTTAAATCTTTAGATTTCGTTGTTTCTTTTAGCTTTAGAGTTCAATTTGAAGCTTTAAACAAGTGTTTCCACTCCCAGACTAAGCATGAAGTAAAATTTCGAGTTTAGAAAAGCCCCGTGAAAATTTGTCGAGGGTCGCGCAGCGACCCGAGACAAATTTTCTGGGCTTTTCTAAACTCGAAATTTTACTTTATGCGCCACGCGTATAAAACATTAAAATATTTTGAAATTCATGTATATTTGAATCTCACTTGAAGTCAGTGTTTTTTTTATACCCGTGGCGCATGGAGTAAAATTTCGAGTTTAGAAAAGCCCGGAAAATTCGTCTCGGGTCGCTGCGCGACCCTCGACAAATTTTCACGGGGCTTTTCTAAACTCGAAATTTTACTTCATACTTAGTCTGGGAGTGGAAAACAACCGTTTAATGATTCAAATGGAACTCATTTTAAAAACAACGATGTCGGAAAATGTACAGCTCAGTCGTATGTTTACATAAGAGAAATTATTTTCTTGAAATCTTTAGATTTTCGTTGTTTTTTTTAGCTTTAGAGTTCAATTTGAAGCTTTAAACAAGTGTTTCCACTCCCAGACTAAGCATGAAGTAAAATTTCGAGTTTAGAAAAGCCCCGTGAAAATTTGTCGAGGGTCGCGCAGCGACCCGAGACAAATTTTCTGGGCTTTTCTAAACTCGAAATTTTACTTTATGCGCCACGCGTATAAAACATTAAAATATTTTGAAATTCATGTATATTTGAATCTCACTTGAAGTCAGTGTTTTTTTTATACGCGTGGCGCATGGAGTAAAATTTCGAGTTTAGAAAAGCCCGGAAAATTCGTCTCGGGTCGCTGCGCGACCCTCGACAAATTTTCACGGGGCTTTTCTAAACTCGAAATTTTACTTCATACTTAGTCTGGGAGTGGAAAACAACCGTTTAATGATTCAAATGGAACTCATTTTAAAAACAACGATGTCGGAAAATGTACAGCTCAGTCGTATGTTTACATAAGAGAAATTATTTTCTTGAAATCTTTAGATTTTCGTTGTTTTTTTTAGCTTTAGAGTTCAATTTGAAGCTTTAAACAAGTGTTTCCACTCCCAGACTAAGCATGAAGTAAAATTTCGAGTTTAGAAAAGCCCCGTGAAAATTTGTCGAGGGTCGCGCAGCGACCCGAGACAAATTTTCTGGGCTTTTCTAAACTCGAAATTTTACTTTATGCGCCACGCGTATAAAACACTAAAATATTTTGAAACTCATGTATGTTTAAACCTCACTTGAGTCAGTGTTTTATACGCGTAGCGCATGAAGTAAAATTTCGAGTTTAGAAAAGCCCAGAAAATCTGTCTCGGGTCGCTGCGCTTTTTTTTTATAAATTTTTATAAAATCAGTTTGTTGGGTTTTAACAACAGACCTGCAAAAAATAGAAGTGGAAAATATTTTACGAAACAATTACCCTTTATTTTCGACAGAACAAAATCGTTATTAAGGATTGCGTGTAACAATATTTTAATTAAATAATTATTAACTGTATGTTTTTGAGTTTACGTGAAGTGATTATTACACTAAAAAAAACTGTTATTCCTAACTTTACTTTTTATTTGTATCGTTAGATGTACATTTCGAGACACAAATTGCTTATTATTAATAACAAACTGTTTTGTTATTGATAATGAGCACTTTGTGTCTCGAAATGTACATCTAACGATACAAATAAAAAGTGAAGTAATGAATAACAGTTTTTTTTATTGTAAATAATTGTTTAAAATTAAATTTGTGTTCAGTTTTCATAAGGACCTGATCAGAACATCCACACAGTCTCTCTGAAGAATGCCTAAAAATTACATTTTAAAGAGCAGAGATTTCTTTTACAAAATTAATTCTCTTGTTTAAGCAAAGTCACGGGGTTTTTCTAAACTCGAAATTTTACTTTATGCTTAATCTGGGAGTGGAAACACTCGTTCGAAACATCAAAGACACAATATTTTGTCCTGATATCAATCCTGGCTACGCCCATACCAATAATCATTGTTTGTTAGGGAAAAGTGTTAAAAGAAATGACTGCGATGAAGACGAATAAATAAAAGTTGATAAGCGAACGTTATAAATTCACGCAGAATTAACAAGTAAGTTTAACAATTATGAGCATATGCATGTAATCCTCCCCCTCTGACTTTTTAATAATAATACCACCATAATCCCGAAAAGGATCACGAGGATTCCAGGTGGACGGCATCCGGTTTGCGCTTAACCCACGGACACTTGAAAATTTATTAAAGTTCCCCGGTATTAATACGGAATTAGAGGATCCGTCTCGAATTAATTCCGAGACGAAATTATTTCACAGAAGCGAATTAAACTCGCATCTGGATTAAGGTCTGGAAGCTCTTCGACCCCGGAATGTTTTATTTGTTAATTAATATCCGACCCACCCCGCCGCTCTCATCTTCCACCTTGATTAATAAATATGTATATGCAGATTGGAAAGTCGTCCCGTGTTATCGTACATACGTAATTTCCTGCGATTTCCGCACTCGGCACCGGAAATTACCCAAATCGGTTTTCTTGATGATGGCTGTTGGGCTTAGGCGTTTATATGGATTTAATTTCATATTTCATTTTAATTATACATACTATTCATATACCTATGTTAGTAAGGTATTGATTGTAATACCTATTTTTGTTAAGTTATGAGCACAAATAGAATTGAAATACATATACGGGAAAAGATACATTTTCTGGGCTTTTCTAAACTCGAAATTTTACTACATGCGCTACGCGTAATAAACACTGAAAACACTGAAATATTGTGAACGAGTAAACTTCGCTTGAAATTAGTGTCTTATACGCGTGGCGCATGAAGTAAAATTTCGAGTTTAGAAAAGCCCCGTGAAAATTTGTCTCGGGTCGCTACGCGACCCGAGACAAATTTTCAGGGGGCTTTTCTAAACTCGAAATTTTACTTCATGCTTAGTCTGGGAGTGGAAAACACTCGTTTAAAGCTTCAAATAGAACTCATTTAAAAATCAACGAATGTCAGAAAATTCACAGCTAAAATAATTAAGAAAAAGTAATGTGATTTTATAAAAATACTGACATACAATGGAATTGATACAACAATTGCGGATATTCCCTGTTTTTTTTTTAAGTTCAATTTAAAGCATTAAGCAAGTGTTTTCCACTCCCAGACTAAGCATGAAGTAAAATTTCGAGTTTAGAAAAGCCCCGTGAAAATTTGTCGAGGGTCGCGCAGCGACCCGAGACAAATTTTCTGGGCTTTTCTAAACTCGAAATTTTACTTCATGCGCCACGCGTATAAGACACTGATTTCAAGCGAAGTTTACTCGTTCACAATATTTCAGTGTTTTCAGTGTTTATTACGCGTAGCGCATGAAGTATAATTTCGAGTTTAGAAAAGCCTAGAAAATTTGTCTTTTCCCGTATATGTATTTCAATTCTATTTGTGCTCATAACTCCACAAAAATAGGTATTACAATCAATACCTTACTAACATAGGTAAATTCATAGTATGTATAATTAAAATGAAATATGAAATTAAATCCATATAAACGCCTAAGCCCAACAGCCATCATCAAGAAAACCGATTTGGGTAATTTCTGGGCTTTTCTAAACTCGAAATTTAACTTCATGCGCCACGCGTATAAAACACTATAATATTTTCAAATTTCTGTATATTCGAACTTCACTTAAAATCTGCGTTATATGCGTGGCGCATGAAGTAAAATTTCGAGTTTAGAAAAGCCCAGAAAATTTGTCTCGGGTCGCTGCGCGACCCTCGACAAATTTTCACGGGGCTTTTCTAAACTCGAAATTTTACTTCATGCTTAGTCTGGGAGTGGAAAACACTTGCTTAAAGCTTTAAATTGAACTTTAAAAAAACAGGGAATATCCGCAATTGTTGTATCAATTAATTTTCACGGGGCTTTCCTAGACTCGAAATTTTACTTCATGCTTAGTCTGGGAGTACTCTTGTCTTGAAAATAAAGATGTATGCATATGTATACCTAATAGAAAATTCCTTGTATGTATACTTAAATCACCAATCACCAACTACAGACCAATTGCGTTAATAAACAACTTCTCAAAATTATTTGAAGCCATTCTTTCAACGAAAATCTACCAGCACGCGCAGAATTACTTTACGCCTTTCCACCACGGTTTAATCCGAGGTCGATCCACAACCACTAACTTGTTTAACTTTGTACAATTTGCCTCTGAAGTTTTAGATAGACGTGGACAAGTCGATGCTATATACCTAGATTTCAAGAAGGCTTTTGATAGTATTAGCCATAGCATTATATTGCAGAAACTGCCTAATTTCGGATTTTCCCCTTCCCTTTGTCACTTATTGGAATCCTATCTATCCAACCGCAGCCAATATGTTGAAGTTAATAGTTTTAAATCACCGAGTTTTACGTCTACAAGTGGTGTACCCCAGGGGTCGAATTTGGGCCCACTCATATTTATCTGCTTCATTAATGATGTCGTAGTGGGTATTAAGTCGCACATACTTATATATGCTGACGATATCAAGCTTTATCGAGAGATAAAGTCAAAAACAGATTGTGATATTTTATCAAGTGATATTAACCAAATTCATGAGTGGTGTATCATGAATGACCTCCCTCTAAACCTCAATAAGTGCAATTTTATTAGTTTCAATAGGAAAACAAATCTCATCAGTTTTAATTATGCTATTTGCAATGACATCATATCAGGTTGTTGTACAATTAAGGATGTAGGAGTGCTGCTCGATTCCAAATTAACCTTTCATGAACACATTGAAAAGGTATGTAAATCTAGTTACAAAACGTTAGGATTTATTGCACGTAACTCAAAGGACCTCAGGAATATCGACACGTTAACTAAAATGTACGATACATTTGTACGGACCAAACTAGAGCACTGCTCTATTATCTGGTCGCCATACCTCGCTTGCTCAATTAACCAACTAGAGAGCATTCAACGCAAATTTCTAAAAATGATTTATTTCAAAAAACACCGAGCTTATCCTGTTCAAAATTACAATCACGATAATCTGCTTCGAGAGTTCAATATGCACTCAATCGAAACACGTCGGAAACTATCTTCTCTGTTATTTTTACACAAACTACTAAATAATGAAATCGACGATTTCCACTTAATGTCAAAACTTAATTTCTATGTACCAAGATTGAATTCCCGAAGCAGATGTACATTTGCATACACCGTGTCGAGAACTAATGTTCTCCATTATTCTCCCTTAAACTGCATGGTACGACACTGTAACAATGTTCCAGACATGGATATATTTAATGTAACCTCCCTTGATATCAGAACCTCATTGTCACCGTTAATATAAGTCTTTTCTTTTGTTTTTTGTTATCAAATATGCCATATAATTTATCAACTATACTTTATTTCTACCATTTTGTATTAATGTTTATTTTTAGTATTAATGTTTATTTTTTTCATTGGATTAATCTGTTAATGCAGGGAATTTTTCTTTTATAATAATAATAATAATCGTTTATTTCTCAGCAGAATAAATTCTATTTACTGAGAAAAATACAATTTTTTTTAAAGATACTAATTTAAAAAAAACTGTATTTTTCTCAGTAAATAGAATTTATTCTGCTGAGAAATAAACAATTATTATTATTATTATAAAAGAAAAATTCCCTGCATTAACAGATTAATCCAATGACTATTTGCCAAATCAACTGAAATGCGTTGAATTCCATTCAAGTAACATTTTTATTTAAGCTAACACAAAATCAACATAAATGCATTATTTATTTCTGTAAATACCTAAACTATTTAGTAGATGTGAAAATTGGAATTATACTACTTAAACTCACTTTCCAATTTTCAGGCTTTCCTAAACTCGAAATTTTACTTCACACGCCACGCGTATAAAACGCTGATTTATTATGAATTTCACTGTTTTTTACTTAGATAAGTACGTTTACGAATGATAGCTGAGCCAGCTTGAATTTATGTTTGATCTGACGTTAATAAATTTTATAGATATTTATTTCGTCTAACGCAGGGGTCTCCAAACTACGGCCCGAGGGCCACATCCGGCCCGCGGACAGATTTTCTCCGGCCCGCGGAGAGCATACTTGAAAACTCCTTTTAGAGAACATATTTTTGGAGTGGACTATTTTACTTTTTACCACCGGCAACAATGATAATTAGGTTTTGGCCCTCGGAACTTACTGGAGTAATCAGTATGGCCCTAAGCCTGGAAAGTTTGAAGACCTAGGGTCTAACGGATGCATTAAAATTATTAAAAATCGAAATAACTTTCAATAATTTGCTAAAACGAAATGCTTACACAAAAATTACTTACACTATCTTAACTAAAAACTTGATAATTTTGAATTATGTTAAATGTTTCAGTATGAGTTACGTGAAAATGAATTTAATATTAAATAAAACAAGTAATTCTTATTCTCCACTGGTTTATTCTATTCACTAGATCAGTGGTCTCCAAACTACGGCCCGCGGGCCAAATCCGGCCCGCGACTTGCATGAATCCGGCCCGCGATTGTTTGTAATTTTTTTTGTAAATGTCATATTTTGAAATATTGTAACAATTGTTCCTTAAATTTTTCATAATTTTATAAAATTAATTGGATCTTGGCCGACTTTATTATGTAGAATTGTATTTGTGGCCCGCGAAGAAAATAGTTTGGAGACCCAGGCACTAGATGTCCATTTTGTTCACCAAGTAAAAATTTTCGATAGCCGTACTAAACTAGTTTAAACAGTGGAGAAAAAGGATTACTTGTTTCATTTAATATTGAATTATGTTTGGCGAATAAAGCACTAATAACCTTTCTTCACAACCGATGAGAAGTTGGCCATAAATTCTTCAGCCACGGATTTAACCCGGCGCCTCCACAATCGGACATTTCATTATTACATCTTTAAACATTTATAAATCCTTTTTGACGATCTATCCAATTAATTTTACAAATATTACAGTATTCCAAATGATATTAAATAATAAACATTTTAAAAAAATGCCTATGCCACACATATTAACTAGACACAATTCTTGATTTAAACATTTTCAAACTTTTTGACTTTTTTTATTTCCAGCCACGATTATTCATCCAAAAATTTTCAAAAATTCATAACTCCTATTTGTCCCAATATAGAAACAATTTTTTTGTGTCAATTGTTTCTATGGGGTATTGTTAACAATCTTAACCAATCAAAACACCGTGAAAATGAATTTTTAATTTTTTTTTATTTGAAGCCACGATTATTTATCCAGAAATTTTCAAAAATTCATACTTCTATTTGTCCCCATATAGAAACATTTCTTTTGTGTCAATTGTTTCTATATGGTATTGCTAACAATCTTAATCAATTAAAACACCGTGAAAATGACTAATTGTTTCTTTTATTTCTAGCCACGATTATTCATCCAGAAATTTTAAAAAATTCATAACTTCTATCAAAAAAAATCAAAAAATCATTTTCACTGTGTTTTGATAGGTTAAGATTGTTAAGAATACCCTATAAAAATAATTGACACAAAAAAATCTATATGGGGTCAAATAGAAGTTGAAATTTCTAGATGAATAATCGTGGCTGGAAATAAAAAAATAAAAAAAACATTTTTACGGTGTTTTAATTGGTTAAGATTGTTAACAATATATATATATATATATATATATATATATATATATATATATATATATCAGAACTACAGGCCCTAGAGGCCCTTGTCTTTTATTTTTCCTGCGACATTTCTCCACTTTTTACGGTCCTTTGCTATTTCTTTCCAATCCATGGTTCCAGTCTCTTCTATGTCTTTTGTTACATTGTCCAGCCATTTTTTCCTTGGTCGTCCCCTTCGCCTTTTTCCACCTTCTCCTGCATACAGGACTTTCTTTACCACTCTATGTTCTGGCATTCGGATGATGTGTCCCAGCCATCTTACTCTTTGTGATCGGATTATTTGTGTAATTCCCGGTTTCTTATACATATCCCATAGCTCATCATTTGTTCGTCTTCGCCAGGTACCGTCTTGCATCTTAACTCCTCCAAATATTTTTCTCAGCAATTTTCTCTCCCATATCTCTAGTTTTTTTTCATCTCGTTTGGTTAGTGTCCAGGTTTCGCTGCCATACAGAACTACTGGTCGGATTATTGTTTCATATGTACGTATCTTTGCAGCTCTAGACACATTTTGTCCTCTTAAGATGTTACTTAGGGATCCTGCCGCTCTGTTCCCCTTTACGATTCGTTTATCGATTTCCTGCTCTTCTTGACCTTTGTTTGTCAATGTTATGCCTAGGTATTCGAAGTGGTCTACTCTTTCGAAAGTGTACACTCGTTCCGTCGTTGTGATGTGTATAAATTTATTTATCTCGCTTGTATCTGTTCGCATTTCCATATACTTTGTTTTTTCTTCATTTATTAGTAGTCCATATTTTTTTGCTTCGTCTGCAAATCTTTTGAAGGTCTTTTCAAGTTCGTTTTTCGATCTTGTTAATATTGCCACATCATCTGCGTAGGCAATACATTGTGCTTTATTTTGAAAAATAAGGCCGTTGGTTTGGATTTTGGCTTCTCTCATTATTGCTTCTAGTAGCAGGTTAAACAGATTGGTAGAGAGGGGATCCCCTTGTCTTAGTCCTCGTCTGACTTTGAAATACTCTGAGAAGCTTCCATCCACTAGAATTGTGTTCGTTGCGTCTGTCAGAGTCATTTTTACTAGTCTGATCAGTTTATTTGGCATTCCCAGTCTTACCAGTGCTTCATACAGCTTTTCTCTGGAGATAGCGTCGTATGCCTGTTTAAAATCTATGAAGAGGATGTGTAAGCCCAGGTTCTGCTCATAGGTGTTGTTCTGCAGCATCTTTACCGTGAAAATTTGGTCGGTTGTGGATCTGTTTGGTCTGAAACCTCCCTGGTAATCCCCAATTTTTCCCTCTTCGTACCTTTGCAACCTGTTTCTTATTATTTTGGCTATTACTTTGTAGGTCACGTCCAGTAAGGCTATCCCTCGGTAATTTTTACAGAGCGTTTTGTCTCCTTTTTTGAAGATTGGGCAAATAACAGCATTGTTCCATTTTCCTGGCATTTTTTCCTCCCTCCAGACTCTCAATATTACGTGATATATCCTTTTGCGTAGCTCATCTCCTCCATGTTTTAGAATTTCAGCTGGGATACCGTTTTCTCCTGCGCTTTTGTTGTTCCTGAGTTCCTTTATTATATTATTGACCTCTCTTTCCGTTGGTTCCTCTATTTCTTCTTGGTTATTATTTTCTTGTTGGTCTGGTGATAGTTGTGCTGTTGCTTGTTGGTTGCTTTCGTCTTCTTCATTTAGCAGTTTTTCGAAATACTGGGCCCATCTTTGTAACTTGTCCTGTTTCTCTCCAAGAAGGAGCCCCTCTTCATCTCTACAAAATAACGTTTTAGTATTCTTGGTCTGTCTTGTTCTTTTTGCCTCTTGATAAAAGTTCTTTATCTCTCTGTTTGTGTAATAGTCCTCTATTCTTTTCAGTGTCTTTTCTACTTGCTGTCTTTTTTTCTGTCTGCAAATCCGCTTAGCTGTTTTTCTTTTTTCTTCATAGTTTCTTTTTGTTTCGTCTGTGCTGTTTTTATCTCTTTCTATTTTTGCTTTATTCCTGTCCTCTATAGCTTCTTTGCAATCTGTGTCAAACCATTCCTCTTTTCTTTTGGCTTCCACTTTTCCCAAACAGATACTTGTGGCTGTCATCATTGTAGATTGTATTTTATCCCATTCTTCTTCTATCGTCTGTTCCCGTCCGTTCCCTCCTGATAGCCTAGTTTCTATTTCTTCTTCTAGTCTTCTTGCGACGTTTTCATCCAGGAGTTTTTGTGTGTCACATCTTCGTCTTTCTCGTTTGGTTCCTCGCCATGTTGGTAGTTCTTGATTTACATTGGCTATTACTAGGTTGTGGTCACTATCAGCATCTGCTCCTCTGTAACTTCTGCAGTTTTGAATGGCTTTGAGGTGTTTTCCCTCTATGAGTACATGATCTATTTGGTTTTTAACTTTCGCACCTGGGGAGATCCATGTTATCTTGTGAATGTCTTTATGGTCGAAGTGTGTGCTTGCTATTTTCATTTGGTGTTCTGCTGCGAATTCTATTAGTTTTCTGCCATTCTCGTTGCTTTGTTTATGCAGACTCTTCCCACCTGTTATATTTTTGTATGGTATTTCCCTTCCCACTTTTGCATTATAGTCTCCTATTACGATTTTTACATCGTACTTTGGGATATTTTCCAGTATTTCGCTTATTTTTTCGTAGAAATCATTTTTTGTTTCAAGGTCTTTCTCTTCCGTTGGGGCATGGCCATTGATAATGCTTATTTTCCTGTATTTTCCGCGTAGTCTCAAATAACAAATTCTATCGGATACTGCCTTGAAATCTATCACCGCCTTTTTGGCTCTTTTATTTACCATGAAACCAACTCCAAAGTATCTATTTCTTCCCCCACTTTTGAAAAGTGTGCTCGTTCCTATTTCGACAATGTCGTTTCCCACTTGTTTGGTCTCCTGCAAGGCCAGCACATCTAGGTCATATTTTGTCATTATGTCAGCCAAGTTGTTCAGGGCTCCATCCTCGTATGTGCCTCGTACGTTCCATGTCTCAATTTTTTGTTGTCTATCTGGTTTAATTTTATTTATTTTCCCTTTTTCTCTTATTTTACTAACTATTCTCCGTTCCGTTTTCGTCGCCTGGTCCTCTTCGGTAAATTTTATGTTTAATCCTTTTTTTGTAGCTTTTCTGTGCCTGGGGCTGCTTGGACCCCCCCTGCCTCTTTGTTCCACCTGAACTCTTCTTCATCGATGATTATCTTTTGGTACCCCACTTTTACCCGTTTCCCTTTGGATTTCTCTTCCTTTGCTATGCTCCTTATTTCCTTTTGGATGAACATTTCATTCTTAGTTAAATCATTGTCAATGTAGACGTCAGTTCCTTTTAAGCTAGCCTTTGCCTTCATTATTTGCTGTTTTATTTCCCATGACTCTATTTCTGCTAGTATCTTTTGCGGGTCCTTATTAATAATATATGCTTTCTCAATCCTGGTTTTAATTTCTAAATTATCCTTTAAGAACTGTTCCACTCCTTTCCCGATATCTATTCCGTTGCTTTTCAGTCCTGTAATTATGATATTTTTCTTTCTATTTTTTCTCTCTTCTTTTTCAAACTCGTGTTCTAGCTTTTCAATTCTATCTGTTTGATTGTTAACAATACCCCATAAAAACAATTGACATGAAAAAATTGTTTCTATATGGGGACAAATAGAAGTTATGAATTTTTGAAAATTTTTGGATGAATAATAGTAACTGAAAATAAAAAATAATAAAAAAGTCATTTTCACGGTGTTTTGTTTGTTTAGGATTGTTAACAATACCCCATAGAAACAATTGATATGAAAAAATTGTTTCTATATGGGGACCAATAGAAGTTATGAATTTTTGAAAATTTCTGGATGAATAATCGTGGCTACAAATAAAAAAACCAAAAAGTCATTTTCACGGTGTTTTGATTGGTTAAGATTGTTAAAAACACCCCATAAAAATAATTGACACGAAAAAATTGTTTCTATATTGGGACAAATAGAAGTTATGAATTTTTGAAAATTTTTAAATGAATAATCGTGGCTGGAAATAAAAGAAATAAAAAAGTCATTTTTACGGTATTTTGATTAATTAAGATTGTTAGCAATACCCCATAGAAATAATTGACACGAAAAAATTGTTTCTATATGGGGACAAATAGAAGTTATGAATTTTTGAAAATTTTTAAATGAATAATGGTGGCTGGAAATAAAAAAAAATCAAAAAGTCATTTTTACGGTATTTTGATTAGTTAAGATTGTTAGCAATACCCCATAGAAATAATTGACACGAAAAAATTGTTTCTATACGGGGACAAATAGAAGTTACGAATTTTTGAAAATTTCAGGATGAATAATCGTGGCTTCAAATAAAAAAAATAAAAAAGTCATTTTCACGGTGTTTTGATTGGTTAATATTGTTAACAATACCCCATAAAAACAATTAACATAAAAAAAAATGGTTCTATATGGGGACAAATAGAAGTTATGAATTTTTGAAAATTACTGGATGAATAATCGTGGCTTCAAATAAAAAAAATAAAAAAGTCATTTTCAAGGTGTTTTGATTGGTTAAGATTGTTAACAATACTCCATAGAAACAATTGACATAAAAAATTGTTTCTATATGGAGACAAATAGGAGTTATGAATTTTTGAAAATTTTTGGATGAATAATCATGGCTGGAAATAAAAAAAATCAAAAAGTTCTTTTCACGGTATTTTGATTGGTTAAGATTGTTAACAATACCCCATAAAAACAATTAACACAAAAAAATTCGTTCTATATGGGGACAAATAAAAGTTATGAATTTTTGAAAATTATTGGATGAATAATCGTGGCTGGAAATTAAAAAAAATCAAAAAGTAATTTTCACGGTGTTTTGATTGGTTAAGATTGTTAACAATACCCCATAAAAATAATTCACACAAAAAAATTGGTTCTATATGGGGACAAATAGAAGTTATGAATTTTTGAAAATTTTTGAATGAATAATCGTGGCTTCAAAAAAAAAAAAAAAAAAGTCATTTTCACGGTGTTTTGATTGGTTAAGATTGTTAACAATACTCCATAGAAACAATTGACAGAAAAAAATTGTTTCTATATGTTGACAAATAGGAGTTATGAATTTTTGAAAATTTTTGGATGAATAATCGTGGCTGGAAATAAAAAAATCAAAAAATTCTTTTCACGGTGTTTTGATTGGTTAAGATTGTTAACAATACCCCATAAAAACAATTAACACAAAAAAATTGGTTCTATATGGGGACAAATAGAAGTTATGAATTTTTGAACATTTTTGAAGGAATAATCGTAGCTGGAAATAAAAAAATAAAAAAGTCATTTTCACGGTGTTTTGATTAGTTAAGACTGTTGATAATACCCCATAGAAACAATTGACACGAAAAATTGTTTCTAAATAGGGAGAAATGGAAGTTATGAATTTTTGAAAATTTTTGTATGAATAATCGTGGCTGGAAATAAAAAAAATCAAAAAGTAATTTTCACGGTGTTTTGATTAGTTAAGATTGTTAACAATACCCCATAGAAACAATTGACACGAAAAACTTGTTTCTGTATGGGGACAAATAAAATTTATAAATTTTTTAAAAGTTTTGAATAAATAATCGTGGGTGGAAATAAAAAAAACAAAAAGTCATTTTCACGGTGTCTTGATTAGTTAAGATTGTTAGCAATACCCCATTGAAATAATTGACATGAAAAAATTGTTTCTATATGGGGACAAATAGAAGTTATGCATTTTTGAAAATTTCTGGATGAATAATCGTGGCTACAAATAAAAAAAATCAAGAAGTCATTTTCACGGTGTTTTGATTGGTTAAGATTGTTAACAATACCCCATAGAAACAATTGATATGAAAAAATTGTTTCTATATGGGGACAAATAGAAGTTATGAATTTTTGAAAATTTTTAAATCAAGAATTGTGTCTAGTTAATATGGGTGGCATACACATTTTTTTTAAATGTTTGTTATTTAATATCATTTCGAATACTGTAATATTTGTAAAATTAATTGGATAGATCGTCAACAAGGATTTATAAATGTTTAAACATGTAATAATAAAATGTCCGATTGTGGAGGCGACGGGTTAATTCCGTGGCTGGAGAATTTATGGCCAACTTCTCATCGGTGTGTTAATCCATTGATAATGGTCACTTTGTGTCCGAAATGTACATTTGGTTATTCAAATAAAAGTGTGAAGAAAGGTTATTAGTACTTTATTCGTCAAATTAATTTGATCTTCACGTAACTCACAATCAAATTATTTTGAATTATGTTGTTTTTACCTCCACTGGTCGATACAAATAATGGTGGATGCGCCGGGAGATTAAATCAATGTTCAAGTTCGCATTACCTACGATTCCAAATTAACAAATCCAGACCGCACTGTTTGATATTTGACTTGATGAAGTGACCCGCATATCAATCCGCATCGATTCGAAATCGTGTAAACAAGTAGCGGCGTATATGTACGCAACAATAATTGCGCTGAAATCAAATAGGAATTCTGTGGATGTAACGCGCATCCGGGCGAAATTAAACATTTCCTCCGGGACGGCCGCATTATCCTGGAAAATTAAAAACGCGTCCCGGTCATTTGTTCTCCAGACACCCGGAGTAATTCCGCGGAAAATGCTCGTTATCCAGGCGCCCGCCGCTCGTTCCGCCGCCCCGCACAGCCGAACAATTCTCCATTCTTATGGGCCTGCACTTGACAAGTCGATAAATATGGAAATTTCAAGAGCGAAACGCCAACACGCGCAGCGAGAGAACAGAAAATAAAAAAAAAAACATTTGTCCGTGACGCACGCGAAATAAGTGGAGTGGAGGGATACCAATAACACAATTTGCATGAAAATAAATCTCTGGGGGAGATTAGTAAAGCCATGTTAAATTAAGTTGATAATACGCATTTAATTAAATATGATCGAAATAATTTCAGACATATCGGTACCATTGACATTGCTGTAAGGCTTTAGGCTTCAAGTTTGTTTTTTTTTCTTTTCTTATTTTTCTATTTTTCTTTTATAGAACATAGTTGCACATTATATGTATGTTCTAAATTAGGTAGCATAGCATTATATAATATTAAGTATAAATGATTTAACCCAAATTGTTACATTAATAATAATATGTTTATTAATGCCAAAACCATATACATAGTTTACATAGGTCAAGTTATAGATATAGATTCAAACACAGTACCTTGATTTAACAAGGCAACATAGATAAATTAACATTTTAAAAATTCAAGTTCTTAGCAGCAGTATACGTTACAAACAATTACATAACATATTAAAATTACAGTTTAAAAAATCGTTAAAATTATAAAATGCATTCTCGACTAGGAATTTTTTCACTATAGATTTAAAAGATTTAAATTCTATATTTCTCAGTTGAATTGGGAGTTTGTTAAAGAACTGTATACTGTAATAATTTGTTCCAGTTTGACTCCGTGACAATCTAATCCTTTGTTGGTACAGATTTCCTCTCGCTCTAGTGTTATATTCATGAATATCGTCATGCAGGTTATTCTTGTTCATATTCTTTTTCATGAAGAGTAGACATACAAGAATAAACATAGACGGTAGTGTCAATATTTAAAGACGCACAAAATGATTTTTACAATCGTCTTGATAGCCAATTCCAGTAACTATCCTGATTGCTCGTCTTTGCAGAGCGAACAGTCTGTGACGGCTGGACGAGTGACCCCATACTAATAGACCATACGCTAGATGGGCATGTATGAGGAAAAAATAAGCTGAACGAACCATAGCTGGCGATAGGTTATTACAGAGATTTCGTAAGAGAAATGTTGATTTATTCAGCTTGCTAGCAACTACTTCCCCATGATCTGCCCATAATAAGCGCTGGTCTAGATGGATTCCCAGAAATTTGGCATGGGTATCGGTAACGTCCTTGATTGATTTATTCAAGGTGAATGTTTTAGTGACCGTCTTCTCATTTAGATAAAGTCGATTGCATCGAAACCAGGCGGCAGCCTTCGTTAAAGCCGTTGAATTTTTAGTACTAATGACCTCCATATCTGAACCAGAAGAAACCAGCGTGGTGTCATCTGCGAACTGGATTACTCTACCAACTTCAATGTAGTTCGAGAAATCATTTATATAAATGAGGAAAAGTAGCGGTCCCAAAATAGAGCCCTGTAGCACACCTCGATCCAGTGACATCGGTCCTAAATACATACCATTATGGAAAACAACCTGCTTTCTGTTCGTCAGGTAGCTTAGCAACAATTTTTGACTGGTGCCGTGAAAATTGTATATATGTAATTTATCAATAAGAGTATCGTGAGGTACGCAGTCAAATGCTTTACTTAAATCAATAAAATTATCCACCGTTGACTGTCCTGCTTCAAGCGACTCAATGATTTGATTGATCAGATCCATTACAGCGTCAACGGTAGATAATCCTCGACGAAAACCATATTGGCTACCAGAAAACAAGCTGTTTTCCACAAAGTACGCAGTTATTTGTACCGACATTACCTTTTCCAACATTTTTGCAAATACAGGTAGCAACGATATAGGTCTATAGTTGTTCATATCTTCTATATCACCCTGTTTATACATGGGAATCACCTTTGCCAATTTTAATTCATCAGGAAAGTTACTGGTGGTCAAGACGAAATTTATCATATGCGTTAGCGGTTTCACGATGGCAACAGCAACGTTTTTGACCAAATCCATACTTAGTCCGTAAATATCACAGCTCTTTGCTGTAGGATACTGTATGTAACAGCAAACACTTGTATAATTCAATGTCCGTCGGGGTATTAGCTCGGGAAGTAGTTGCTTCAATGAGTGTTTCAAATTAGTCTTTGTAAGACTAACTTGTTGTAAATTGCAAAAAGAATCGCACTTTTAATGTTTAATATAATATTAAGTTCCCTTTAATTAGATATTTGTATTTATCTGTTGGGAAAATAAAGAATAATAATAATAATAATAGACGAGACAATAGAACACATCATAGCTGGATGCCCCACACTTGCAGATTCTGCCTACTTAGGAAGACACAATCAGTTCGCTAAACTAATACACTAACAGATTGCAAACAACAAATAATTTTCTCAATAGTGAGCTACTATCCTACTACAAATACACCCAGCAGCCTGTCCTGGAGTCTGCAAATAAAGTGTTGTACTTTGACCGACCTATTATGACTGATTGTTTAGTAGACTACAATAGACCAGGCCTGGTACTTATAGATAAATCAAAACAAACTGCCACGATTTTAGATATTGCAGTGCCCCTGTCACATAAAATTCAAAAGACGGAGAGGGTAAAAATTCGAAAGTATGAAAATCTGGCCTATAAAATCAAGAACTCTTGAAAACTGAAGAATGTAAAAATATACCACTTGATGATATATCTGGCCTATGAAATGAAGAACTCTAGGAAACTAAAGAACGTAAAAATATTCCTCTTGCTGATATCAGCTGAAGGAATCATAAGCATACACCTTAAAGAAAACATCAAGAAGCTGGGACTGCCTAACAGAATTATTAATATTTGGCAACATGCAGTCTTACTGCAAACATGCCATTTTGTCTGAAAGTTTTGAAACCAGTGAGATAAACTGAATTGTTTCCTCACTAGTATTAACACCGCGCGCTAAAAAGGCTGAAAAAAATTGAAAAAAGATATAATAATAATAACAATAATGCCAGGCCGTGCCAAATATTGACGATGATTGCGTGACGAATAAAAACAACGCAGAGACAAATTCTAGCAGAATCTACAGACGCGGACTTCCTGTCTCTCATCAGTGTGGTTTGTCAAAAAGTTTTAAGAATACTGCTAAACAATTTATTTGGAACGAGGAATAAGCAAATGCGTATCTCAGTATTCACCAATTATATTTTTAGGCCAAGTAGAAGAAATGATGAATTCATTTTAAAGAATTTTGGGCAAAGAAGAGTAAAATACTTTTGCCATTTCATATTTAGTAATACGATTTTACATTTTGTGCAAACAGGACCAAGTTTAATCGATCCGTTTAATTTTTATTAAAGTGTAAATAAAAAAGGGGATTGCCCCAAGGCATACGTTGGACAAACTGGACGTAGCTTCACAGACCGTATTTCTAAATATTAAAAATGCTTTCAATTTAAGAAAACCTACAAGTCTTAATTCTTCCTGAAATCTCACCTAGCGTCTCTTTAGACTTTCTGAAGTCTCTATTAAAACTTTGAATTTGTGTTCAGTATTCCGGCACCACATACCTACAGACGAGTTTCGGACTTCAAGGCACTCGTCAGTGTGGTCCCGACCCAGTGCTGAAGAATACTGGACATTTCTGATTATATCAAGCCAATATGTGCAAACTATTAATGGATTCGATAGCTAGCGCCATCTAAAATGCTCCATAGTGGCATCGTCAAAGACACGAATGCACAAACTGCATATACAGTTCACTGTTTCGTCCACGAACGAGCTCACATATTGGCTTGATATAGTGAGAAATGTTTAGTATTCCTCAGCACTGGGTCGGGACCACAGTGACGAGGCCTTTAAAGTCCGAAACGCGTCTGTGGGTATCTGGTGCCGGAATACTGAACACAAATTCAAGTAGAAGAAATTTCGAGTTAATTTTATAGAATTTTGGGCAAAGAAGAGTAAAATACTCTTGCTATTTTATTTCCAGCAATACGATTTTGCATTTTGTGCAAACAAGACCAAGTTTAATCGGTCTGTTTAATTTGTATTTGAGTGTAAATAAAAAAGGGAGATTGGATGTAGCTTCCTAGACCGTATTTCTAAATATTAAAAATGCTTTCAATCTAGGGAAACTTCCTCAACCTACTTCCTTAAGACTTAATTCTTTCTGAAATCTCTCCTAGTTTCTCTTTAGACTTTCTGAAGTCTCTATTAAAACTCTCATGAGCACTTTTTGTCAATTCTTTTGCAAATCTTTACTGGAAAGAGATTTGCGAAAGAATTGACAATTTTGCATTTTGTGCAAACAAGACCAAGTTTATTCGTTCCGTTTAATTTTTATTACAGTGTAAATTAAAAAAAAGGGAATTGCCCCAAGGTAAACGTTGGACAAACTGGACGTAGCTTCTTAGACCGTATCTCTATATAATCTTTCGCAAATCTCTCTACAGTAATACGATTTTACATTTTGTGCAAACAAGACCAAGTTTAATGTTTATTAGAGTATAAATAAAACAGGAGATTTCTCCAAGGTATACGTTGGGCAAACTGGACGTAGCTTCCCAGGCGGTATTTCTAAATATTAAAAATGCTTTCAACCTAAGAAAACTTCCTCAACCTACTTTCTCAAGTTTTAATTCTTCCTGAAATCTCTCCTAGTGTCTCTATAGACTTTCTATTAAAACTTTCATAAGCACTTTGTTGGTCAATTCTTTCGTAAATCTTTACCGGAGAGAGATTTGCGAAAAAATTGATTATTTTGCATTTTGTGCAAACAAGACCAAGTTTATTCGTTCCGTTTAATTTTAATTAGAGTGTAAATTAAATAAGGGAATTGTCCCAAGGTAAACGTTGGACAAACTAGACGTAGCTTCCCAGATCGTATTTCTATGTAATAAAAATGCTTTCAACCTAACAAAACTTCCTCAACCCATTTCCTTAAGTCTTAATTCTTCCTGAAATCTCTCCTACTGTCTTTTTTGGACTTTCTCAAGTCTCTATTAAAACTTTCTTAAGGGGGTCTTCCGGTATAATTGACCCAAACTTTGGATTTTTTTCCAGGGAACTGGTAACAGTTAGAGATCTGGGTTTTTTTTTTAAATCTTTATTCATCCTTGCTCTACAATTGGGATTTTTGTCGAATCGAAAAAATCAAAATGGCGTCCAATATGACGGCTGCCCGGCGGAAATGTTCCAAAACTGCGAGCAGCCTAGGGGTCGCTATTCGTCACCTAGAAACAAAATCAGCTCAGTTTCTTGAAGAGTATAGTTCAGAGAATGGAATGAACTACGAAATTTTGAAAAAACTCAAAATTTGACAAAATGGCGGGCATCTGAAAAAAAAGTCGTGTTTTTCGGTCGTTTTTTTGACTTTGACAGGCTGTAAAAAATCTTTAAAATTGCAGATTGCACCGGAAAGTTAGTTCATTCCACGAAGAAAAGTGTTTTCAATAACGGAAGCAAAGAACGAAGTCAATTAGTTGAACCGTTCAAACCCTAGAATGCTCGCAGTTTTGAAAAATGTAGTTTCGAGCAAAACGCGTTTAAAGTTTGCGAAACATTTTTTTCTGTGTAATTCAAAGTATTCGGCGGAAAATTCGCAAACAGTAGTCAATATCTAGGTTTTCGGGGTCGCTGAATACGAATCTGAGGTCAAATTTGAAAAATTCAAAATGGCGGATCCAATATGGCGGACCAAAAAACTCATACTCATCAAAATTTATGAAATTCGAGATTAAAGTTATACCTGCGCGAACCATACCGCTCGGGACAGCGATGCATTCAAAGGACTGTAGCGACGTAAATATTTGCCGGATCGAAATATCCTTTTACCCACATATTCTAGACATGTTTTTAGCTTTGATTTCATACAAAAAAAAATCGATTTTTTTTTTAATTATACCGGAAGACCCCCTTAAGCACTTTGTTTCTCAATTCTTTCGCAAATCTCTCTCAAGTGTCTCTTCAGACTTTTTGAAGTCTAAAACTTTCATGAGCATTTTGTTTCTCAATTCTTTTGCAAATCTCTCTCAAGTGCCTCTTTAGACTTTATGAAGTCTCTATTAAAACTTTTATGAGCACTTTGTTTCTCAATTCCTTCGCAAATCTCTCTCAAGTGTCTCTTTAGGCTTTCTGGTCTGTATTAGAACTTTCTTGAGCATTTTATTTCTCAATTTTTTTGCAAAACTCTCTCAAGTGTCTCTTTTGACTTTCTGCAGTCTCTATTAAAACTTTCTCGAGCACTTTGTTCCTCAATTCTTTCACAAAACTTTCTCAAGTGTCTCTTTAGACTTTCTGGTCAATATCAAAACTTTCATGAGCACTTTGTTTCTCATTTCTTTCGCAAATCTCTCTCAAGTGTCTCTTTAGACTTTCTGAAATCTCTATTAAAACTTTCTTGAGAACATTTTTTCTCAGTTCTTTTGCAAAACTCTCTCAAGTGCTTCGTTAGACTTTCTCAAGTCTCTATCAAAACTTTTTTGAGCATATTGTTTCTGAATAGTTTTACAAAACCCTGGCAAATGCCTCCTAAGACTTGCTAAGGTCAATTTGAAGTTTAAAACGAGTGTTTCCACTCCCAGACTAAGCATGAAGTAAAATTTCGAGTTTAGAAAAGCCCCGCGTAGAAAATTTGTCGAGGGTCGCGCAGCGACCCTCGACAAATTTTCACGGGGCTTTTCTAAACTCGAAATTTTACTTCATGCGCCACGCGTATAAAACACTTAAATAATGTAAAATTACAAATATACATCGGACACTTTTTTCTCATTAATCACTTGTTATATGTTTAATTTACACACATTTATTATTATATATATATTTAATGTAAAATGGAGATTTCGGTACAAATAAATAAATAAACAAAAACATTTTAAAATATAATGGTTTGTAAATTAAATTCACTTGATTTTGTTTCACTTATATAAGTGAAACAAAACCAAGTGAATTTAATTTACAAACCATTATATTACAAATATACTGCTACATCAGAATAAAAATAAACTACCAAAGCGCAGAATTGGAAATATACTGCTAAACAAGAATATTTTGAACTTCACATTGAATCAGTGTTTTGTACCGGTGGCGCATGAAGTAAAATTTCGAGTTTAGAAAAGCCTGAAAATTTGGTTTGGTCGCTCCGCGCTTCGCGCTACGCGACCAAACCAAATTTTCAGGCTTTTCTAAACTCGAAATTTTACTTCATGCTTAGTCTGGGAGTGGAAAACACTCGTTAGTGTTAGATATACTGCATACCATAACTTAGATATTTACAAACATTATTTTCAAATTAAACTTTCTTTGAATAATACTATAATTTTTTGTGTATCATAATGGATGAGGAAGGGATGAAATGTTAAGGAAGTTTGGTCGGCGTTAATATGGAACTAAGTCCCGGTGCCGGAGAGAAATTCGCTGTGACGGGACGGGATAAAAAGATATGTCCCGAGGGAACTGGGTCAGAGCCGCACACACGGAGAAGAGGAGGAGCAAAAGTTGTTTTGTTGGTGGAAGCGGGATGCGTTGTACCTTAATTTGGACCGAGACGGCGACCTTATTCGCTAATTCGCATTTTATTACGCTAATCCGGTTCTTGTTCCGTGCACAACTGGAAAAAGTTTACACACGAGAGCAGGGTAATTTCCTGGGAAAAATAAATAAATTTAACTATCAAGTATTCTTACAATTTTTTGCCAGTTGACTCAAAGAGAACTTTTTAGAAATAATTTTTATAAAAAATTAACAACGCAATAATAATATTCATATATTATTTGGTCACATCTTGTTTCGTGCACAACTGGAAAAGTTTACACACGAGAACAGGGTAATGGGTCCTGGTAAAAATAAATAAATTCAACTATGAAGTATTCTTATAATTTTTTGCCAGTTTAACCAAAGAGAATTTTATAGAAATAATATTTATAAAAAAAATTAACAAACCAATAATAATATTCATATATCTGATCAGAAAAACATATATTACAGTGGGGACTAATCCACCCCAACAAATGGATTGCGAGGGCTTCAAATGAAGCGGCTTAACTCCACTAAGAAGTGTAGTGCTATATATATTTAAATAAAACACTGTTTATCACTTTGTTTGTATAACAATTGGATTATTTGGTGACTATAGTTTCGATACTACACGTATCATTATCAAACCGTTATTATCGAAACTATAGTCACCAAATAAACCAATTGTTATACAAACAAAGTGATAAACAGTGTATTATTTATGTTCAACAATGTATAACGAAGTAGAAGCCTCTATAGTCAGTGAACTATATATATTTGACAATATATCTCAATAAAACACATTTCATTTTTTTTTTCGATTCACGTAATTTTAAATAGCTAAAATTTAATTGAAATATTTTTTTACAAGCAAAAAATTAATTCATGCTATTCACATTAACATAAAGAATAGCTAAGACAATTTTTTAAATTTTTAAAAAATTAAAATTTTCACCAGGGTAGAAAAAAATCGTAATTTTCACTCAAAATGTTTTCATTTTAAACAAATCTCAATAAACAGATACAGATACTCTTACCAATATTAGAAACAAGGCAAGCTATTTATTTCTTCAAGAAAAAAAATATTTTCACAAGATTTTTCTACTTATAAAAATTATATCATATTTTTTTATCGTTTCAAGTAATTTTGAATAGATAGAATTTAATTTAATAATTTTTTTTATAACAGAAAAACTAATTCATGCTATTTCTATTAACATAAAGAATATCTGAGATTTTTTTTAAATTTAAAAAAAAAAACTTGTCATCGAAAAATTCCATTTTTTGTAAATATGAAACAAATCTCAAAACATTCACAGTCACTTTTACCAATATTAGAAAAAATGTAAGCTATTGATCTTTCCAAGTAAAAAATCGTAATTTTTACTCCAAATTTTTTAATTTTAAATAAATTTCAAAAAATTTACACACTCCTACACACTCCTACCAATTTTGTTCACAAGGTTTTCTGCTTATAAAAATTTTATTATATTTTTTATCGTTTCAAGTGATTTTGAATAGCTTAAACTTAATTGAAATATTTTTTTTTACAAGAGAAAAATTAATTCATGCTATTCCTAATAACATGAAGGATATCTGAGATTTTTTTTTAAATTTAAAAAAAAAAACTTGTCATCAAAATACTCCAATTTTTGTAAAGATGGAAAAAAATCGTAATTTTCACACAAAATTTTATAATATGAAACAAATCTCAAAACATTCACAGACACTTTTACCAATATTAGAAACAATGTAAGCTATTGATTCCTCCAAGAAAAAAATATGTTCACAAGATTTTTCTACTTATAATAAAAATTACGGAAACCCACTCAAATTAATTTATGATGCTCATACTAAGCTTAATTTATATATATATATATATATATATAATATGTATTAAAACGTATATATATATATATATATATATATATATATATATATATGTATTAAAACGTAGATTTTCGCGGGCGTAACATGTATCACTGTTTCTTCGGGTTTGGTCCCGCGTATTTTCTTGGCTCTGGTCCATTATATTTTTAATTCGACGTTTCGATGACGTCGCAGTCATCATCGTCAGGAATAACTATCAAAATTCCATTGCTCTAGCGAAAATTTTAAAAAAAGACAGACTACTTCCACGCGAGGATTATTAGAGAAACGATAGAAATTGAACCGATCAGTCTAAATCAAAGTGATGATGCTAAAAGACTACCACCAATTTGGAAAACTTGTATAAATTCTGGTCAAAATATATTATCTCCGAACAACAACCAAGAAATTCAAAATCCAACCCCTTCCGAAAATAATATTGAAATTGTCACTACTACATCATTAGAAGAACAAAACAGAAGAGTAACACGAAGCCAAACAAGAAATTCACGCATCAAGTAGTACGTAAAAGTCAAACAAGTGGTTGCTAGAGCAATGGAATTTTGATAGTTATTTCTGACGATGATGACTGCGACGTCATCGAAACGTCGAATTAAAAATAAAATGGACCAGAGCCAAGAAAATACGCGGGACCAAACCCGAAGAAACAGTGATACATATATATATATATATATATATATATATATATATATATAAGAAAAAACTATTAGTGAAAATGCAAACAATCTATTAATTAATAAGACATTGTTTGCATTTTCACTAATAGTTTTTTCGTAATTTTAATACTATGTTTAAAGTGTGCAAACTATAAGAAGCGTAAGCTTATTTTCTCGAATTCAAATAGTTTTGAATTTGAATTTATTGTTTAATTTTTATGTTTTAAAAAATTCGTTATTTAAATTAAAGCTGTGTTCAATTCTAAATCGCCTACTTTTTCAATGAATCAAATCGGAAATGCAATTTATGAAATACAGCAGTTTAATTGCGATAAGTAAAAAATCGAGAAATTTGCTTATTCGAATAAAAAGTTGATTTAAACGTAAATCTGAAAAACAAAAGAAAATTGTTTAAAACAAATAAATTTTGGATTAAATGAGCTACAACCTGATGGCATAAATATATTTCTATCATAAAAATTGTATTAATGATGGATGCTAGAAGTGAAAACTTCATATTTTTTATCGTTTCAAGTGATTTTAAATAGCTAAAATTTAAATGAAATATATTATTTTTACACGAAAAACATTTATTCATAATATTTTTATCCCCATAGAGCATATTTAATATATTTTTTTTAATTTTAAGGAAATTAAAATTGTTATCGACAAATCACAATTTTGTAAGGGGTTGGTATGGAAAAAATCGAAATTTTCACACATTTTTTTTTTTAATTTTAAACAAATCTTATAAAATTAACAGACACTCTTACTAATATTAGAAACAATGCAAGCTATTTATTTCTTCAAGAAAAAAATATTTTTCCAATTATAAAAATTACAGAAACCCACTCAAATTAATTTATGATGCTCATACTAAGCTTAATGTTTACGTTTCAAAAAATAATTGTTATTCAAATTAAAGTTTTTCTAATCCTAAATCGCCTACTTTTAAAAACAATCACATTAGAAATGCAATTTATGAATTAGAGCACTTTAACTGCAATAAGTGAAAAATCAAGAAATTTGCTTATTCATATAAAAAGTTGATTTCAACGTAAATCACAAGAACAAATAAAAATTGTTTAAAAGAAATATACTCTGGAATAAATAAGCTACAAATTGATACTATTAATATATTTCTATCATAAAAATTGTGTTAACGGTGGATGCTTGAAGTTAAAATTTCATATTTTTTATCGTTTCAAGTGATTTTAAATAGGTAAAACTTAATTAAAATAATTTTGTTTAAGCGGAAAAAAATATCGTGGTATTCCTATCACCATAGATAATATCTGAGATTTTTATTTGAATTTTTGAAAAATTAAAATTTTCATCGAAAAAATACAATTTTTGGGTATGGGAAAACTCGAAATTTTCACTCCAAATTTTTTGATTTTTCAAAATTTTCAAAAAATTCACAGACACTCTTAGCAATATTAGAAACAATGCAAGCTATTTATTTCTCCACAAAAAAAAATTTCGCAAGATTATTCCAATTATAAAAATTACAGAAACCCAGTCAAATTAATTTATGATGCTCATACTAAGCTTAATGATTACGTTTAAAAAAATATTGTTATTCAAATTAAAGCTTTTCTAATCCTAAATCGCCTACTTTAAAAACAATCAAATTAGAAATGCGATTTATGAATTAGAGCACTTTAACTGCAATAAGTGAAAAATCGAGAAATTTGCGCATTCGAATAAAAAGTTGATTTCAACGTAAATCAGAAAAACAAATAAAAATTGTTTAAAATAAATATACTCTGGAACAAATAAGCTACAAATTGATACTTTTAATATATTTCTATCATGAAAATTGTGTTAATGGTAGATGCTTGAATTTAAAATTTCATATTTTTTATCGTTTCAAGTGATTTTAAATAGGTAAAACTTAATTAAAATAATTTTGTTTAAGCGGAAAAAAAATATCGTGGTATTCCTATCACCATAGATAATATCTGAGATTTTTATTTGAATTTTTAAAAAATTAAAATTTTCATCGAAAAATTACAATTTTTGGGTATGGGAAAACTCGAAATTTTCACACCAAATTTCTTGATTTTTTAAAAATTCTCAAAAAATTCACAGACACTCTTAGCAATATTAGAAGAATGCAAGCTATTTATTTCTCCACGATAAAAATGTTTTCGCAAGATTATTCCAATTATAAAAATTACAGAAACCCACTCAAATTAATTTATGATGCTCATACTAAGCTTAATGATTACGTTTCAAAAAATATTTGTTATTCAAACTACAGCTTTTCTAATCCTAAATCGCCTACTTTTAAAAACATTTAAATTAGAAATGCAATTTATGAATTAGAGCAGTTTAACTGCCATAAGTGAAAAATCGAGAATTTTGCTTATTCGAATAAAAAGTTGATTTCAACGTAAATCAGAAGAACAAATAAAAATTGTTTAAAAGAAATATACTCTGGAATAAATAAGCTACAAATTGATACTATTAATATATTTCTATCATGAAAATTGTATTAATGGTCTATGCTTGAAGTTAAAATTTCATATTTTTTTATCGTTTCAAGTGATTTTAAATAGCTAACATTTTAATAAAATATTTTTTTTTACACGAGAAAATAGAATTAATGCTATTCCTATCCTCATAGAGAATATCTGAGATTTTTTTTATTTAAAAAAAAAAATTTCATCAAAAAAAAAATTGTAATTTTCACACCAAATTTTTTGATTTTAAAAAAATTCTTAAACAATTCACAGACTCTCTTAGCAATATTAGAAACAATGCTTTAGCTATTTATTTCTCCACGAAAAAAATATTTTCACAAGATTATTCCAATTATAAAAATTACAGAAATTAATTTATGATGCTCATACTAAGCTTAATGTTTACGTTTCAAAAAATATTTGTTATTAAAATTAAAGCTTTTCTAATCCTAAATCGCCTACTTTTGAAAACAATCAAATTAGAAATGCAATTTATGAATTAGAGCAGTTTAACTGCCATAAGTGAAAAATCGAGAAATTTGCTCATTCGAATAAAAAGTTGATTTCAACGTAAATCAGAAGAACAAATGAAAATTGTTTAAAAGATTTATACTCTGGAATAAATAAGCTACAAACTGATACTATTAATATATTTCTATCATGAAAATTGTATTAATGGTCTATGCTTGAAGTTAAAATTTCATATTTTTTTATCGTTTCAAGTGATTTTAAATAGCTAAAATTTTAATGAAATATTTTTTTTTAAACGAGAAAATAGAACTAATGCTATTCCTATCCTCATAGAGAATATCTGAGATTTTTTTTTAATTTTTAAAAAATAAAAATTTTCATCAAAAAAATTACAATTATTGTAAGGGAAAAATTCAAATTTTCACACCAAATTTTTTGATTTTAAAAAAAATTCTTAAACAATTCATAGACACTCTTAGCAATATTAGAAACAATGCAAGCTATTTATTTCTCCACGAAAAACATATTTTCACAAGATTATTCCAATTATAAAAATTACAGAAATTAATTTATGATGCTCATACTAAGCTTAATGTTTACGTTTCAAAAAATATTTGTTATTCAAATTACAGCTTTTCTAATCCTAAATCGCCTACTTTTAAAAACATTTAAATTAGAAATGCAATTTATGAATTAAAGCAGTTTAACTGCCATAAGTGAAAAATCGAGAATTTGGTTATTCGAATAAAAAGTTGATTTCAACGTAAATCAGAAGAACAAATGAAAATTGTTTAAAAGAAATATACTCTGGAATAAATAAGCTACAAATTGATACTATTAATATATTTCTATCATGAAAATTGTGTTAATGGTGGATGCTTGAAGTTAAAATTTCATATTTTTTTAGCGTTTCAAGTGATTTTAAATAGCCTAACTTGATTTTAAATCATTCTTTTTACAAGCGAACAAATTTATCATGCTATTCCTATTACCACAGAGAATATCTGATTTTTTTTTGGAAAAATCAAAATTTTTTGCGAAAAACTATAAATTTTGTTAAATTTTCATCGAATACTTACAAGTTTTGTAAGGAGTAGGCATGGAAAAAATCGAAATTTTCACACCAAATTTTTCAACTTTTGACAAACCTCAAAAAAAATCACAGATACTCTTACTAATATAAGAAACAATGCGAGCTATTTATTTCTCCGGGAAAAATTATTTTTAAAACATTTTTCCACTTAGAAAAATTACAGAAACCCACTTAAATTAAGGTATGATGCTCACACTAAGCTTAATTTTTGTGTTTCAAAAAATATTTATTATTCAAATTGAAGCTTTAATAATCCTAAATCGCCTGCTGTTTAAATAAATCAAATTAGAAATGCAATTTATGAATAAGAGTACTTTAACTGCCGTAAGTAAAAAATCGAGAAATTGTTTTTTTTTTAATAAAAAGTTGATGTAAAGGTAAATAAAAAAAAACAAATGAAACTATTTAAAAGAGCTACGTTCTAGATTAAATAAGCTTCAAGTTGACATAGATAATGTCTTTCTATCATAAAAATTGTATTTATGGTGTATGCTAGAAATTAGAATTTCATATTTTTTTCTATTTAAAATGGGGAAACTCGAAATTTTACTTCATGCGCCACGCGTATTAACTCTGCGCCGGTCGCGCCTTTAAAAATTACATGAGCGGTCGCGTTGCGGCATTTTATGCCGCTAAAAGAAAGTGAAAGAAAGTTGGTATATAAACATATTTATTTTACATAAGTAAATATTTTACATCTGTAAAAGAGGCATTAACAATAAAATATAACAAAAAGGAGCTAAGTAAAAGTAGCAAACTGAGTTGATAATATTATAAAACACTCTTCTTACAATAGGTTTAAATCAGTCTTCTTCTATTGGAGGGTAAAGACAATTATGACACTTGACAATTTTATCACAGTGTGTTTTACATACAAATTGTTTGCACGAATTACAAGTTACAGTAGTCTTATTATTTTTGTGTTTACTGCACAGCTGACAGCGTCCAACATGACTTTGATTCGCTGCTGGTAGCATATTTCTGTTAGATATTTCAAATTTATAGTCCTAAAATTAAAAAAAAAGTCTTGTAGTTTATTTACCCCCAACAACTGTACGAAATTATACGTAATAATAATAAAAGGAAATAAAAGAAATTAGTAATAACTACTTCTAAATTTACTTACATGACCGGTCGCACTGCGGTACGGAGTGCCGCTTGCATGAACCTATCACATTCACAGCCTAATTACAACTAACACGTGCTTCATAAAAATGCCACTACCCCGTCATCTGGCGGTTAACATTGCCGACCAGGAATACAAGGATGAACAGAGGCGTGCCATGACTGTTTTGAACACAATTTGCAAAAAAAACGAAAAAGCGGCATAAAATTCCATTACGCGACCGTCGCAGAGTTAAACACTGAAAACGCTGAAATATTGTGAACAAGCGAGCTTTACTTGAAATCAGATTCTTATACGCGTGACGCATGAAGTCTTATTATTTTTGTGTTTACTGCACAGCTGACAGCGTCCAACATGACTTTGATTCGCTGCTGGTACTTCTTCAACTCGGTACTTTGAAAGAAATTCCACTATGTCCCGAGGAAGAGTACTTATTTTGGCCCTTTCTTTTAGATGATCTTCCATTAGTTGAAATCCCAAGGTTGTCAAAAATGTTCGTCTCCTAGACGGAGCCACTTGAGGCTTGGTATCGGTAAATATAACTATAACAATAACTAACTGCTAGGGGCCACCTTCTAGTAATTCTTTGAGTTGTATAAGAAGTACATTTCTGGTCGACCGTATCAACGCCACATTTTGTTTGATTGTAGTTCAGAATGATGTCTGGTTTATTAGAAGTTTTGTCAATTTCGTCGGTATTATGCATGGTAGATAGTAAAAGCACCGCCTTGTTTTTCTTTGGAATATATGAAACGAGTGTTATTTCATCCTGAAAACCAAATACGCTGGAACCAACTTCACGTGATTTATTAGGTAGAAACTCGGGTGGATTTTCTATTTTGTTTTTTCTTACTGTTCCAATCAGAGTAAGACCATTTTTCAAAAGATATTCAGCCAAAGGAACACTGGCATAATAATTGTCGGTAGTAAGGTTTCTGTTGTATTGCTTTAGAGGATCTACTAATCTCTGTACTATGTCAAAGGGTTTATTAGAAAATTTGTAGGGTCCATTGCGCTGTGTTTCACAATATATCTCGAAACTCCACGTGTAATAAGTATTGCTGTCACAAAGAGCGTAAATTTTTATGCCGTATTTAGCTGGTTTTTGTGGCATGTATTGTACAAAGCCACATCGACCTCTAAATTTATGAAGCATTTCGTCTATAGTTATATTTTCTCCTAAGTTATGATTGTTCATGCAGTTAGTAACGAAATCGTTGTAAATATCTCTAATAGCAGCTAACTTGTCAGTTATTTCCCTATCTTTTCTAGTTGTAATATCGTCGAACCGCAAAGCACGAAGAATAAATAAGAATCTTTTGTAACTAAACACCGCCCTCAGTAAAATCATTCCAGTGCCATCTTTGCTCCACAACTCTTCAACGTTTGTATGTTATGGCTCCCTTTTCCGAAATTATGAAAAGGACTCCAAATAAAGCTTAAATTTTGGAGCTAGAGATCAATTTACAATCTCTAGATCTTCCGTAATTTCTGGCTGGTTTGCTTTGAATATATATATTCGTACAGATAACAATTTTGTATATCATTTCTTTGGTTATAAATTTTAAAAATGACTCTTTTTCATCTAAGACATTTCTTGCTGCCCCTTTGGCACCAGGTACCACCTTGATAATATTTTTAGCTTTAGTTTTACTTGAAGTGACAACAGGAGTGCTTTTCCATATTGATTCGTTGTCTTTTCCAATGTAGAAAATAAAATCTTCTCCTGATTTCAATGTTGGCAAAGTAATTGCAGAGTCACTATCCCCACCATCCATGGACTGTTCTGAGTCACTACTAATTATATCATTTTCAACTACTTCGTTCTCTCCCTCAGATTCATCATCAAAGTCAACAACATCCTCAACATCGTCTGCAAAATTTTCGGAAATCTCCCGCAATTCTTTTTCTGTTAGATATTTCGAATTTTTAGTCTTAAAATTAAAAAAAAATCTTGTGGTTTATTTACCCCCAACAACTGTACGAAATTATACGTAATAATAATAAAAGGAAATAAAAGAAATTAGTAATAACTACTTCTAAATTTACTAACATGACCGGTCGCACTGCGGTACGGAGTGCCGCTTTCATGAACCTATCACATTCACAGCCTAATTACAACTAACACGTGCTTCATAAAAATGCCACTACCCCGTCATCTGGCGGTTAACATTGCCGACCAGGAATACAAGGATGAACAGAGGCGTGCCATGACTGTTTTGAATACAATTTGCAAAAAAACGAAAAAGCGGCATAAAATTCCATTACGCGACCGTCGCAGAGTTAAACACTGAAAACGCTGAAATATTGTGAACAAGCGAGCTTTACTTGAAATCAGTTTCTTATACGCGTGACGCATGAAGTAAAATTTCGAGTTTAGAAAAGCCCAGAAAATGTTCACTGGGCTTTTCTTTCTAAACTTGAAATTTTACTTCATGCTTAGTCTGGGAGTGGAATACACCTATTTAAAGCTTTAAATTAAACTCTGTAAAACAGAGTTTTTCTGTAGAGTATATGTATTTCAAATTCGGCTTATTTTCTTTAAATCTTTAGATATTCGATGTTATTATTTATAGAGTTTAATTTAAAGCTTAAAACGAGTGTTTTCCACTCCCAGACTAAGCATGAAGTAAAATTTCGAGTTTAGAAAAGCCCCGTGAAAATTTGTCGAGGGTCGCGCAGCGACCCGAGACAAATTTTCGGGGCTTTTCTAAACTCGAAATTTTACTTCATGCGCCACGCGTATAAAACACAGATTTCTAGTGAAATTCGAATATACATAAATTTCGCAATACATTAGTCTTTCATACGCGTGACGCATGAAGTAAAATTTCGAGTTTAGAAAAGCCCAGAAAATTTTCACGGGGCTTTTCTAAACTCGAAATTTTACTTCATGCTTAGTCTGGGAGTGGAAAACACTCATTTAAAGCTTCAAATTAAACTTTAATAATATGAAGGCTTATGATGTGGAAGAAAAATTCTCTGTATGATTTTTCAATAGTAGGCCATGGGTTAGAATATTCATATTTCTAACCTATAGCCTAATATTGAAGTTGTAAAAGAAAACTTCTTTGTATATTTTTTTCAATATTAGGCCATAGTTTAAAATATTCATATTTCTAACGTATGACCTAATATTGAAGTTGTAAAAGAAAAATTCCCTATATATTTTTTTAATATTAGGCCATAGGTTAGAATATTTATATTTCTAACTTATGGCCTAATATTGTAAAAATATACAGGGAATTTTTCTCTCACAACTTCATGAGCCTTCATATTATTAAAGTTCAATTTGAAGCTTTAAACGAGTGTTTTCCACTCCCAGACTAAGCATGAAGTAAAATTTCGAGTTTAGAAAAGCCCCGTGAAAATTTGTCGAGGGTCGCGCAGCGACCCGAGACAAATTTTCGGGGCTTTTCTAAACTCGAAATTTTACTTCATGCGCCACGCGTATAAAACACAGATTTCTAGTGAAATTCGAATATACATAAATTTCGCAATAATTTAGTCTTTTATACGCGTGACGCATGAAGTAAAATTTCGAGTTTAGAAAAGCCCAGAAAATTTGTCTCGGGTCGCTGCGCGACCCTCGACAAATTTTCACGGGGCTTTTCTAAACTCGAAATTTTACTTCATGCTTAGTCTGGGAGTGGAAAACACTGATTTAAAGCTTCAAATTAAACTTTAATAATATGAAGGCTTATGATGTGAAAGAAAAATTCCCTGTATGTTTTTTCAATATTAGGCCATGGGTTAGAATATTCATATTTCTAACCTATAGCCTAATATTAAAGTTGTAAAAGAAAACTTCTCTGTGTATTTTTTCAATAATAGGCCATAGTTTAAAATATTCATATTTCTAACGTATGACCTAATATTGAAGTTGTAAAAGATATTAGGCCATAGGTTCGAATATTTATATTTCTAACTTTTGGCCTAATATTGAAAAAAATATTCAGGGAATTTTTCTCCTACAACTTCATGAGCCTTCATATTATTAAAGTTCAATTTGAAGCTTTAAACGAGTGTTTTCCACTCCCAGACTAATCATGAAGTAAAATTTCGAGTTTAGAAAAGCCCCGTGAAAATTTGTCTCGGGTCGCGCAGCGACCCGAGACAAATTTTCTGGGCTTTTCTAAACTGGAAATTTTACTTCATGCGCCACGCGTATAAAACACTAAAATATTGTGAAATTTATGTATATTCAAACTTCACTTGAAATCTGTGTTTTATACGCGTGGCGCATGAAGTTAAATTTGGAGTACAATATTAAATCTATTGAAAAAATTAAGAAATTTAAGGAATGTCTACATGAATATCTGTGTCAGAAAGAATTATACTCCTTAAACGAACTCTGAAATACATCAAATAAAAAATAAATAAATAAAGAAATAAATTTAAAAAAAACGCCTTCTCGAAATAGGATATATTCATGTTGATATGCATTTTTCTCTTAGTTCTTTTTTGTTTGTTTCCCGTTTATTAACTTTGTTTCTATTTATTTAATCTTGTATTTTCTAACTTTGTTTCTATTTATTTAATTTTATATTTTCTAAATTGTATTTTGCTGACACATTTTCATTTATATGTATTACCTTGTAATTACTTATTTCTTGAAAATAAATTAATATTATTATTACTTTATGGTTAAGCAGAACATATTGATGTCATGTGAAATAAGCAATATAACAAACAAATCGATTAATTACTTTTCATCAACGTTAAATTATTCCCAAGGTGAATTTAATTCAGCCAGTGAAATATCTGCTCGATGAAACCGAGCCGAAAACAACAAAGCTTCACGAACAGATCCTCGGAGTCGTACGTCTGCAAACTGCCATAAAGTGTGCGGGGGGTTGGTGAATTGCCCGCCCCCCTGACGAGGAGCGGCGCAATCAGGCCGTGTCATCCGAGTTAATGGTGTGTTCTAGGACGGTGTTTATTGCGAAGTGTGTTGCATTCTGCCCGGATTCACATTAACCGTCTCAATCAGCAGATGGGGGGCTTAAGGGGTGCGCACACTTGAGCCCGATTGGCTTTCCGCGATTCATGGAGAAAATCGAGTCGGGATAACAATGTGCTCATAATTGAGGATTTTCGAGAGAATGCACTTGATTTTAATCGAAAGAGCAAATTTGAAAAAATTGGAGTACACACACACAAGGGAAACTGTTGTATTGTTAATTAGCAAAGAGATATGATGAATTTATTTATCACTTAACCCGTGGTGAAACATATTTAATTAAAATCTTTAATTAATTTTTCACTTAAGCCGTGGTGAAACATTTTTGAATCTAATACTGGTTTTAATTTAAATTTAATTTAAATTTAATTTAAATCATCCAGTATTATATTTAATTAATAATAGAATTTTAATTAAAACACTTGGATTGTTTCACTAATTTTTATTTTTACTTCTAGTTTCGACCGTAGGTCATTCTCAAGGAGATATTTACAAAATTTAAAAGTGTACCGATATATATACAAATATTACAGCTAATATCAGAAAATAAGGGCAGTTGCAATCGGGGAGTGCCAAATGTCTTCGATGCTATTAAGCGTGGGTTTTTCACTTTTTATAGCTCTGTTTATTATTATTTTTATATGTACAAATAAAAATTAGTGGCCGCAAATCTGCTGTATTATTCTTAGACGTCAAAAAGCATTTGATTCTGTCTGGCACCGGGGCTTGCTGTTTAAATGCCCTCAATATACCCCCACACCTGATTAATCTCCTAGACAGCTTCCTTCACAATAGATCCCTTCAAATTAAAATACGCCAATCCTTTTCCAGTTCCTTCACACCTGAACAAGGTTTACCTCAAGGCTCCCCTTTATCACCACTCCTTTATAATCTCCTAGTACATGACATTTACAATCCTGATCCTAATCACATAAATAAATCTGCCTATCCTCTCCTCTACGCCGATGATACTGCGTTAATCGCACATGCCCCCACTCTCCCTAAAGCTCTCAGCACCCTTCAGGGCCTAATCGACACTATTCAAACGTGGTTCGCGAAGTGGCGAATTTCCATAAACCCAAACAAATCCCAGCTCCTGATTCCTTTCCATCGACAAAACAACTCCACCTCCTCAATTACCATAAACGACCAAGTCATCTTCCCATCCGCCACCTGCAAGTACCTAGGTATTCACATTGATCCCAAATTCACATTCAAAACCCACTCCGCAATCCTTAAAACAAAAGTCAAGAATCGGGCGGCCCACTTTAGAAGTCTGACCTTCAAACAACAAGGCATCAGTACAAACACAGTCGTACATATATATAAAATGATCTGTCGCCCTTTACTTGACTATGCCTCAATCCTTTATCACAACCCCCATCCTACCACCCTAAAGAATTTGCAAGTCGCCGAAAGATCGGCCCTTAGAGTGTTGACCAAAATCCGACACCCCCAAAACCCCCTACATAACCCATCCAATACCCTACTTTATGAACTAACAGCAGTCACTCCCATCGAAACCCGACTATCACACTGAGCTGAAAAATTCGCCTCAAATCCTATCCTCTACAATCTCCTTCACCCTTTATGTATCCCTCGAAACCAAAACATCACTCCCAAGCGTAAACGTTTCACCATCACCATTCATGATTTCATTGCATCATTCCATGACATTAGTGATCATGACAGTTTGTGAACAGTAATCATCTGACAGACATTGGACGACACTAACAAACAAGAGGTTTTTTACACAAGAACGGACAAGGACAAACAATTAAAATTCAGGCGGAAAGACCAATGGTCGATAGCCAATTGGCAGAAGAATTTATTTGTTATTTTAGCCATCAGAATTATTTTTATGTTAATTATTTATTGTACAAAATTAGTGAAACAAATCAAGTGTTTTAATAAAAATTCTATTATTAGCAAAGGGATATGCTACCCAATATATTATCTGTAAATCCACATAACCACTTTGCTATTTTTTTGGTTAGTTTTACTATAACTTGAACTTCAAAACTCTTTTTTTATTTTTTTTATATTAGTTACTTACACCGAGTAAATCCCTGGTTGGAAGTAATATTTGAAGCCTGCCTAACTCTATCGTACATCCCTCAGAGATGGGAAAGAGACATATGTGGTGTTCATACCCAAAGCAGGGAAAATAACCCACTCAACACCAAAGGACTATAGGCCAGGATTTTCGAGAGAATGCACTTGATTTTAATCGAAAGAGCGAATTTAAAAATAATGCATTACACACAAGGGAAACAGTTTTATTGTTAATTAGCAAAGAGATATGCTACCCAATATATTATCTGTAAATCCACATAATCACTTTGCTATTTTGTTTTTTAGTTTTACTATAACTTGACCTTCAAAACTGGTTTCTCATTTTTTTATTAGTTACTTACACCGAGTAAATCCCTGGTTGAAAGTAATATTTGAAGCCTGCCTAACTCTATCGTTCATTCCTCAGAGATGGAAAGAGACAAATGTGATGTTCGTACCCAAAGCAGGGAAAATAACCCACTCAACACCGAAGGACTATAGGCCAATCAGCTGGGTGATAGATGGCCTACAATGGCCTACATAAGAGATCTACCCACCTCAGCTATGCTAGAATACCTAAACAAGGTGGGCTGGCTAAACTGAGGATGGGTGATCTACGGGAGGTGGCACAATGGGCCTAATGAGGCCTAAGTGCAGTGCAGAACTGCACACTCCCCTTTGAACCAGAACCAGGTCAATCAGCTTATCGTCCTTCTTACTCAAGACGTTGGAGAGACTAGTTGAAGCGTACATAGAGGAACGCATCAATCCAAACCTTTGGTCAACTAGCCAACACGCTTATACTAGGGCACTAAGGGCACTCCACACCCTTATTAGCCAGGTCGAGAAGTCCATGTGCAATAAGGAGTTTACGTTGGCGGTATTTCTGGATATCGAAGGAGCCTTCAACTTTTTACAGCCAGAAGCAATTCTGTCTGCTCTCAGAAACCTGCACATGGACGAGTCGATATGCCTCTTCATAGGGTAGCTGCTGACGGGTAGGCACGTTGTCTCCTCGCTGGGTGGCTCACACTCAAGAAGAGAGGTTAATAGGGGTACCCCTCAAGGGGGGTTCTCTCTCCGCTACTATGGAACGTAGTCATAAATGACCTACTAAAAGAACTAGAGTCTGTATGGTGTAGGGCAATTGCCTACGCTGACGATGTGACCCTTAAGGTCTCTGGCAAACACTTAAGTATCCTATCCGAACTTATGGAGCAGGCACTCCGCAAGGAAACCCGCTGGTGTGAGAAGTGTGGACTAGGGGTAAACCCCCTCAAAACTGAGCTTGTACTCTTCACCAGAATGCATAAAGTACCGAACTTCAAAGTTCCTACTCTAAACGGCATGAAACTAGTGGTAAAAGAGCGAGCTAAATATTTGGGCATTCTAATTGACAGGAAGCTTAGTTCGAAGCCCAATATTCAGGAAAGAGCACGGAAAGCGCTCGTCGCGCTGTACTCCTGTGAAAATCCACTGCTTTTTATAGCTCTGTTTATTATTATTTTTATATATAAAAATAAAAATTAGTGAAACAAATCAAGTGTTTTAATAAAAATTCTATTATTAGCAAAAAGATATGCTACCCAATATATTATCTGTAAATCCGGACTAGGAACTGAAACCAACCGTGGTTCACTGGATGTACACGGCCGTGGTAAGGCTCATTATGTTCTACGGAGCCGCAGTCTGGTGGACTGCCCTGGACAAAAGGATCCACTAAACTGCACTGGGCGCACTGGGCAAGGTTCAGAGAGCCGCCGGATTACCCCGCCCCCGTTCAGGTCCACCTCCTCTAAAGCGCTAGATATAACACTAAATCTAGCTCGCTCCAGTCGATCTCTACTGCAGATATGCTACAGCTACCACAGCGATCAGAATTAACTCAGTTGTGATATGCAGCACTAGCAAACAGGGCCATGGAAGGATCCTGAATGAGCTTGTCGATATCCCCCTGAAGACTGACAGCTGCACTCCAGAACATAATTTTTAAAATAAGTTCTCCACTTCCATCCCGGACAAAACCAAATGGATAGAGGGCAAGATAGTTCAAGGCAAGGACGTCTGACTCTTTACGGATGGTTCCAAGTCTAAAAACAGAGTAGAGGGAGGAATCTTCTCACAAGATTTCAACCTCAAAAAGTCTTTTAGACTCCCAAACCACTGTAATATTCTTCAGGCAGAGGTCATGGCCAGTGGACTGAGTCCACAAAAATGACCTTCAGGGGATCCGCGTCAGGTTCATTGCTGATAGCCAAGCCGCCATTAAGATACTGAATAGTCAGTACTGCACCTCGAAGGTAGTCAGAGACTGTAAAAAATCGCTAATAGGCTTACAAATAACTGTGACGTGGGACTCATGTGGGTATCTAGTCACAGTGATATCAGGGGGAATTCAATTGCCGACGACCTTGCAAGGAAGGGGGCAAGAATAAAGGACCTGTCCATTGAACTCTCCACCCACATTCCTCTTGTGGAATGCAAAGGACTACTTAGGGACCAGATCATAGCATCGGTCAACCATAGGTGGAGAGAAGAAGATACGTGTCTTATACATTATTCGGCAATTAAGCTCTTTAATGCTCTCCCAGAGAACATAAAAACTTTAAAAAATGACCTAAAACGATTGAAAAGATCCTTATTAAATTTTTTAATTGAGAAGGAACCATACTCACTGCAAGACTTCTTATTATAACTAATTTATTATTATAATTAGTTTTGTGTCTTTAACATTATTATTACTTTGAGTATTTGTGTATGTGTGTGTTTATGTATAGGAATGTAGTGTGAATGTATACTTTACTTATTTTGTTCTGCTTTGTTATTATATTTAGTTAACCTGACGCAATTTTCACTTTGTACAAATTTTGACACTTTGAAAATAAAGACATATTATTATTATTATTATTATTATTATTATAACAAAGGCAGCTATGGCCTATATGGAATACTATAAATAGCAACAGATTAATTGCACTTAGCAGAATCGAAATAAAGAAGGCGGTAGGCATCCTCTCGAGCCACTGCCTCCTAGGCAAATATGCACAAAAGATGGGTCTTGAGCACAACGACTTTTGCAGAGGATGCCTGGATGTGGAAAAGGAATAGATGGTAATCCACTATCTGGGACAATGCCCTGCCCTTTAAGGCAAAATGAAGTACCTTGGCATACACTACGCGAACGGACTAGCGGACCTCACACCTCTAGATGTGAGAAATCTGATCGGGTTTATTAGGTGCTCGGATTGGTTTGGATAGGTCGGGGAGGGAGGTGGCAGGAGCGATGGGACCTAAAGACCGGGCGGACAAATACCCTTATACCACGGGTGGAAACATAGTATAAGAGGAAACACGACTCCACGTCCTATTTCCTAACACAGCTACTAACAGGACACGGGTGCTTCCAGCACTATCTCCACCGCATAGGGAAAGCAGAATTGCCACAGTGCACCTACTGCCAGGAAGGAGAAGACACGGCCTAGCACACACTCTTCCACTGTCCAAAATGGAGCAGAGAAAGGCTTGATCTGGAGGCGACTACCGGAAAATTAAACCAAGGCACCATAATATACTTATTGATTGAATCGGAGGTGAACTTGGCGGCGATGGACAACTTCGCCAAAAGGGTCCTGAGTCAAAAAGATACAGATACGAAAAGAGAGCCAGCGAACAACGAACAAAACAGACCGGAGTCAGTGAGAGATGGAAATTGAGACTACAAAGGCCTGAATCCAACAGCGCCTCGAACACCATAACTGCCGCAGCCTACCTGCTCCGAAGAAATACCAAGAGGCGGTCCCGGAGTAGGACACTATAGGGCAGAAGAGGGTTTTTAGTGGGTCGGCTGGAATAGCCAAGACCATCCCCACACTACCACGTCAACTGGCGGCGTCGTGTCTGATGCTGTGACAGCGATGCAGATTTCTTCCCTTCACAAAAGTGGGGAGGGAGGGATCTGACTCCTTTTTACCCTTTTGGTATCACAAGGGGCCCTTAGGGCCTAAGTGAGCGGTCTAACTGCTGCCATTAAAACCTAGCCTAACCTACACCCGTTTGCCTATAGGTGATGCAATTCACTTTTCAAATTAACACGTAAATATTCCTCTTAGTTATGATTTGAAAAAGAAAACACTTGGTTAATTTTCAGCAGCATATTAATAAAATTTAACCAAGTGTTTTCTTTTTCAAATCATAGTTGAATATGTTTCATCACTTGAAAGACGAGAAACTTGTTCAAGATTCCTCTTAGCTTTTCTGAAATTATTAAAATTCAATATTTTTAATTTAGTACACAGGGTGGATTTAAATTATTGAACAGGCTTTGGAGCAGGATTTTAAAAAGTTAAAAGTTATCCGTTATTTTCTGAAACATATTCGCAAAAAATTGCGATGATTATTTCATATGTTAATATGATTGAAAATATCCAAACAAAATTTTTGAAGATAATGCTGTATAAATCAGGATATAATAACGAGAGAAATATTAATACAATCTGTACAGAATTTCGAATTGATAAATTGTGCTGTAGAAGGTTATTTGCGGATATGTGTTTTTTCTATAAATTAATTTCTTGTCAAGTGGAGTGTACATTTCTGTTGGATCAAGTAGGTTTTCATATAAATACTACAAATCGTTTAACCAGACATATACCACTATTTTCCATAACATTTCACAAATCTAACTATCGAATTAATAGTCCACTCTCTCGCTTTATGCACACGTCAAACAAACTGTCGCTAAATCCAAACTTTCATCTTTTTAGTAAGTCTCTCTGTAAATTCGTATCCGGTCTCAAACGTATTCAGGTTTGTTATTGTATGTAACTTGCCACATCCATATATGTATATATATATATATATAACATGTATGATCTACATTTTGTAATAGCTTTAAGTATTTTGTATATTTAAATATTTAATTGATGAGGCGGATACATGATGAAACTCCATAATACTATGTGAAATAAAACAACACAGTTGGGAGGGTTTCACTTTTATTGTTGAACACTGCAACATGATTCACCACACAGTGGCTTCATCAGGCAGATGAAATAATGATATGCCTGATGAAGCCACTGTGTGGTGAAACATGTTGCAGTGTTCAACAATAAAAGTGAAACCCTCCCAACTGTGTTGTTTTATTTCAAATAGTATATTTAAATGTATAAAAATGGATATTTTCCGTAAATAAATAAATAAATAAATAAATATGTGTATTCACTTAAGCCTATCAATTTGATTTATATTGCTTTATAAGTTTATTAAAAAGGTGTGAAGACAAATTTATATTTAGATTTGTCTGCACACATTTTTAATTAACTTATAAAGCAATATAAAACAAATTGATAAGCTTAAGTGAATACACACACGAAATAATCATCGCAATTTTTTTCTCTCGGCCCGAAAGCCCCAGACTAACTCCAATTTAACGACAGCAATCGATCAAATTAAAGGGCGGGAGGATTACGATCCGGGGCGATTTCCGGATTTTTTTATATATTATTTCTGAGCGGGATATTTTCAGCAGGGGGCGAATTAATATAATCGACTTTCATAAATGACACCCGCAGGAAGGTCAATTTTCGGATAAATTTATTGTGCGGCCGCTGGCGCGCCGTCGAAAAATTGCTGAAGGGAACGATAAATCAGGATGGAAATTAATCCTGTCCGGATGTCTCTGTGCGTAAGTTATCATATTCAGAATGAGAGGGGTGAATTATGAGCGCTTATTTTATAAAAAAAAAGACGCGGATGATAACTGCAAGAAGAGCACTCGGAGTGTTTACTCTAAAAATATGATTTGCATTTATTGAAAAGATATTTAATTTTAATATTTTGCAAATTTCAGGGGGGTTTCTTAAGTTAATTAACTTATTATTAAAGCTAAATAGTAAATTTATTCTAAATGATTTACTTGTGACAATAAATCAACATTAATCTAAACAATTAGAAAACACAAAACAACCATTAACAAAAGACTTATTCTCCTTCTGTAAAAAAAAAAACGAAAGCCACATCCAAATTTGCAAACAAACAAAGTTCATAATTTAGACAAATGCCAAATTCTTCCCGCGAATCATATTGTGCACTTTTTTTATCCTTTCATAATTTTCAGCAGGAAACAATACGCCGATTCCGGCGGCCGACAATGGCGCTTTAACAAAAAAATAAATAAACGAGGCCCAGCGGGTTCATTAGTTAATTCGAATTCGGGCGCATTCGAATAAAATCCGTGAATAATTAACGTTTTGTCCGGGACAATGGAACAATTGTTTGCCGTTTTAATAACTCGTTAAATCCGTGCGGGGGTGTGAGATGAGGCGCGAGAGGCGGCGGGGGAGAGGTGAGGGCATTTAATGGGATGGAACGGCGCCATCCTATACAGACACGTTATGTTCGTTTGCATTATTTATCGTCGAACGTTCGGCGGTCTGAATTTGTTTGTTTATGTGTGCGTTTTATGAAAAGCCGATTTGATCTGTGCTAATTAATTAATTACTTGTAAATTAAGAAAGGTACATTCACGCAGTGTAAAACAAAAGACAAAAATTAATAAATTCAAATTCAAAACTATTTGAATTCGAGAAAATAAGCTTACGCTTCTTATAGTTTGCACACTTTAAACATAATATATAAAATTACGAAAAAAACTATTCGTGAAAATGCAAACAGTGTCTTAATTAATAAGACAATTTAAGACGATAAATATCCATTGAAACAACTACTTCCCGTGCAAATACACCTCCGGATATTGAATTATACAATGAAATATTTAAAATCTTATTTAATTTGATTTGTTACAACGCTCTATTAAAGTATATGTAACGTTTAGGTCAAATTCTCTTCAAACCAACTAACAATACAATTTAAAATGAAAGGAGAGATAGCGACAAATTAGAAGTGAAAGGACTCAGATTAAAACTAATGTCTTAGGCCATCAATAGACGCGTTTCGAGATTTATCTCTCTTCAGTATAGCTTTGCTTATGACTTTTAAAAAATTAGGAATAAAATTAAAACAAACTTACTTGGAAACAGTGTTGTGTGTGGAATGAACAGGTACACAAAAATGGAATGAGTGAAAATTATGGTCGGTATTTATAGGTAAAATAGGGGATTATGTCATTAGCAGGTATGAAGAATGTGAGACCTTATTATTTACCTTACGGTACAGTTCAAACAAGATAAATTCAAATTCAAAACTATTTGAATTCGTCTTAAATTGTCTTATTAATTAAACTACTTCCCGTGCAAATACACCTCCGGACATTGAATTATACAATGAAATATTTAAAATCTTTTTAATTAATTGTGCAAAATTGGATTAGTAGCGATAGGCAAGGCTTTAACCAAGAGGGGGATATTGGGGTTAAATCCAAATATCCCCCCATTGGTTAAGGCCTTGCCTGTAGCTACTAATCCAATTTTGCACAATTAATTGTTCAAAATGGTACATTTTTGTATGTAAAAGCGGTCCCGCAAGAGCAAAAATAACATTTTTACCATTAAAACCCCCCCTTGGCTACAAGTTTTATTTGAAACAATTTTTTTTTTGATATACTTTTAATTAATTTCTCACTTAACCCGTGGTGAAACAATTTTGAATCTCATTCTGGATATGTAATTAAAACCCTAGGTTTGTTTCACTAATTTATATTTTCTCCCACTAGTTTCAACTATTGGCCATCTTCAAGGAGGAATGTAAAAAAAATATCGTAGCTTTTCTTTCTAAACTTATCACAAATATAGGGATGCTACATTACTTTAAGCACACCCTGTATATTATTAACTGTATGTTTTTGAGTTTACGTGAAGTGATTATTACACAAAAAAAGACAGTTATTTTTCACTTCACTTTTTATTTGTATCGTTAGATGTACATTTCGAGACACAAAGTGCTCATTATCAATAACAAACTAACTTGAAATAAAACAACACAGTTGGGAGGGTTTCACTTTTATTGTTGAACACTGCAACGTTTCACCACACAGTGGCTTCATCAGGCACACAGTGGCTTCATCAGGCAGATGAAATAATCATCTGCCTGATGAAGCCACTGTGTGGTGAAACATGTTGCAGTGTTCAACAATAAAAGTGAAAACCTCCCAACTGTGTTGTTTTATTTCAAATAGTATTTTTTATTTATTTATTTATTTATTTATAATATCCATTATTGATACAATATTGACATATATTGCATATCTATACTAATACAATATTGTACATGTATTGAATATTTATATTAACGGATCAATGATATTTATTATTAATACAAGATTGTACAGAAATAAAATATCAATTATTGAATTTTCATTGCTGATTAAAAAACTGCATTATTATTATACTGCATTTATACAATATTGTATGTATAATGAATACTAATATTGTATCAATAACCACGAATTAAATTGTGACAGTATTGTGTTCATATTGATTAACAATTTCAAGTTATAAATAAAGATACAATATTGCTACAATGTAAATCCAAGATTAATTTCTACTACTGGTATCTCTACTGTTGTAATTTATTGAATACGCGATTTACATTTTACCGAATATACAGGGTGGATGAAAAGTTTCCACAATTTTCTTTTTATAGTGATTTGATGATGTTATTGTAGTTTTCTGTTCATTTTAATGATTTATTCGATTTATTATGGAGTTTCATCATGTATCCGCCTCATCAATTAAATATATAAACTAACTTGATATTGATAATGAGTACTTTGTGTCTTGAAATGTACATCTAACAATACAAATAAAAAGTGAAGTAAGGAATAACAGTATTTTTTACTGTATATTATTGTTTATACTCAAATACACGTTTTAATACCAAAATTAAGGCAGTATAAAACTGTCATTGAAAATATCCGTAGAATATAAATACAGCCGCTTCATTTTAATTGTTAATTTCTAAAAGTGCATTCTAGGAAATTATTATTTTATAATGATACATCACTTTATAGATTATAGCCTAACTTCATTGATATTTTATAAAACTAGCATCCACCAGGCTCTAGATGCGAGTTATATGTGTGCGCGCAAAGTTGGTGGTATTTGCAGGTCACATTCCCGGCGCATCCACCGAAATGTCACGTTAAATTTCCCCGCTGTAAACGTATTTACTCCCAAGTTTTTAACCCCGAACTTTCTTGGAATTACCAGCGTAAGGTGATTCGGAAGCAATTTCGCTTAAATTGCGGAAATATCAATTTTACGAGGAAATTTCAAAATTTTATAATACTTAAAATTAGTTTTTCACAATGTTCTCATTAATCACTTGGTGAAACATGATTAAAATAAAATTTGAAATAAAAACACTTGGTTTGTTTCACTAACGTTTTACTTATTATTCCGACTAGTTTCGGCTTCTAGCCATTATCAAGGACATTCCTTGATAATGGCTAGAAGCCGAAACTAGTCGAAATAATAAGTAAAACGTTAGTGAAACAAACCAAGTGTTTTTATTTCAAATTTTACTTAAAATTAGTTTATCAAAAAATTATACATTACATTTATTCATAACTTTGAATGGTTTTAATTGAAATTTTACGTTTGAAACTAATTATAGTTCTCTTTGGATCTACTTGGAAATATATATATATTTTTTTTTTTGAGGGGGGTAAAGATGAAACTCGGTTACGTGCGTGTGCTGGGAATATGTTACAAGGAACATTTATTTGGCCGCCTTTTGTTCGCCGGGATGTGTCTGGAAAATAGAAATTGGGTGCCGGGGCAGACCGTGTGGAACGCATAAGCCCCGGTTTTATGCTCCTTTTCTTTCCTCTCACCTTGCTCATAATACCCCTTGTACATTCCAGATTTACCATCTTGCCTCAAACTTAATTTAGTTCAATAAACTGACAACGGAGATATTTGGCTTTTACTGTACTGAATAAAATAAAAAACGTAAATTTCAACATACATTCCCTTTCTATTAAGTATCTGGATTTTTTGTGTATTTTCAGGCATTCATCGATTTTATAGGAGGGTTCAATTTGAAGCTTCTAACGAGTGTTTCAACTCCCAGACTAAGCATGAAGTAAAATTTCGAGTTTAGAAAAGCCTGAAAATTTGGTTTGGTCGCGTAGCGCGAAGCGCGGAGCGGACAAACCAAATTTTCAGGCTTTTCTAAACTCGAAATTTTACTCCATGCGCCACGCGTATAAGACACTGATCTCAAGCGAAGTTTACTCGTTCACAATATTTCAGTGCTTTCAGTGTTTAATACGCGTGGCGCATGAAGTAAAATTTCGAGTTTAGAAAAGCCCAGAAAATTTGTCTCGGGTCGCTGCGCGACCCTCGACAAATTTTCACGGGGCTTTTCTAAACTCGAAATTTTACTTCATGCTTAGTCTGGGAGTGGAAAACACTCGTTCTAAGCTTCAAAGTGAACTCTTTAAAGAACAACAAATTCAACTTATTTTCTTTAAATCTTTAGATATTCGTTGTTTAGTTAAAAGAGTTCAATTTGAAGACTTTAACGAATGTTTTCCACTCCCAGATTAAGCATGAAGTAAAATTTCGAGTTTAGAAAAGCCTGAAAATTTGGTTTGGTCGCGTAGCGCGGAGCGGCCAAACCAAATTTTCAGGCTTATCTAAACTCGAAATTTTACTTCATGCGCCACGCGTATAAGACACTGATCTCAAGCGAAGTTTACTCGTTCACAATATGTCAGTGCTTTCAGTGTTTAATACGCGTGGCGCATAAAGTAAAATTTCGAGTTTAGAAAAGCCCAGAAAATTTGTCTCGGGTCGCTGCGCGACCCTCGACAAATTTTCACGGGGCTTTTCTAAACTCGAAATTTTACTTCATGCTTAGTCTGGGAGTGGAAAACACTCGTTCTAAGCTTCAAATTGAACTCTTTAAGAAACAACAAATTCTACTTATTTTCTTTAAATCTTTGGATATTCGTTGTTTAGTTAAAAGAGTTCAATTTGAAGACTTCAACGAATGTTTTCCACTCCCAGATTAAGCATGAAGTAAAATTTCGAGTTTAGAAAAGCCTTTTCAGGCTTCGCGCTACGCGACCAAACCAAATTTTCATTTGGTTTGGTCGCGTAGCGCGAAGCGCGGAGCGCCCAAACTAAGTTTTCAGGCTTTTCTAAACTCGAAATTTTACTTCATGCGCCACGCGTATTAAACACGGATTTACAGTAATTTTCAAAATATACTGCTAAATTTTACAAATATTTATTTCAACTAACCGAATCTTGCACTCTTGCATAAGTCGAGCATTTTTTTTAAATATGCAAGTACATGTCGCCCTAAGGTATAATTATAAAGGGCATTAAGGAACAATTTAAAATCTAGGAAAAATCAGCTACTCTTCCAAACATCACAAAGAACTCCCAGTAAAAAAAATATTCTCCCGTTTTTTTTACCGCTTACAAAAATCGATCCAACAAAATTCAATTTTGAGCGTTCGTATTAAACATAATTATTAAACGTCGAAAAAGTAAAATTATACACTCCTCGAAATACTAAAATTGCAGGGACATTTTAAAAGTTAGAGAGATTGTAAAGATAATGAAAAATGCATTCATTTTTTATCTACGTCTTTACTTTAAGTAAGTAAGTAAGTAAGATGAACATGGTGAAACTTTGGCAAAAACATTATCAAAAAATATATACTGTATTCGAGGGATGTCAAAGAGGGTCGGTCACACCCAGTTAATAACTGCATACCATTCGCTATTTGAGTCCAGAATTAGGTATGGTATAATAATATGGGTTCACTCATACTCCAGGCATCGCATATTTGGCCTGCAGCGTCAGTTAATGCATATAATTGCCGGTATTCCATATACTGGTGACTGTAAAGACACATTTATATGTGAAAATATTCTAACTTTTCCGGCACTATATATTGTTGAATGCCTGGTATATGTGAGATCCCACATACATGAATATTCCACATTACAGCATACCTATACCACAAGAACTAAATCTAACCTGGCGTATAAACACCACCGGTTGGAAAAAACGAGAAACGGCCCCAATTACTATGGAGTCATTTTTTTCAATAACTTGTCCGAGAAAACTAGACATCTAGAAATAAATTCATTTAAAAAATACATTAAGGAATTTTTAATTAAAATGACGCCTTACTGCATCAACGAATTCACACAATATAGTGATATAGTTTAAAGGAGTATTTAGGCCGAGTGAATGTTGCTATGAACAAATTGATTGTTGCTTTTAATAATTAAGTTAGGGAATTACATATGTGCTCTAAATCTTATTGATAATATAATTAGTCTAATTTGTTTATTGTTTATTTCTTTTGTATTTGTTTGTCGACGTGTGTAAAACTGTATTGTTATAAGACACAAATAAATATTATTATTATTAAGTTAACGAATTAGGGATTTAATGAGGTTTAATTTAGGCTTAGACACATCTCTATAATTTTAACATTACGTTCTGTAGATATGCCCAAAGATGAAAATTTTAAAATCAACTTTTTTTAAATCGATTAATTAAACAAAAATATCACTGCTAATGTACGCGTCACAGCTTTTTTTATTTCACCAAATGTGAACGAACGTTTAGATTTCAAGAATTGTAGAAATTGTACAATCAAATTCAAGAATATTACTTTGAATAAACTTAATAATGTTTGACATAATTAATTATTTTTTATAAAAAAATGTGTTGAAATACAGAAATTGAGTTAGAAACCAGAGAAATTGTAGAGATAATGTAATAATATGAGCGTTTGTACTTCAAGAATCGTAGAAGTTGTACAAAATAATTCAAGAATATCACTTTAAATAAACTTAATAATGTTTGACAAAATTACTTAATTGTTGTTGAGTTGCGTGAAGATGGTTTTAAATTAATGAAACACTTGTATCTTTTCTTCACTTATTTATTTGGAGTACCAAATGCACATTTCGATCACTATGTGATCATTATCAATGGTTGACAAATACAAACTTAAAAGCTAAAATGCGCTTAATATATACCTGCGGATTAGGAGGAGTAATTACGTAATGAGCGCGGGGGTTATGGAGTTAAGGGAAAACCGGCAATTAGGCCGACATCTTAAATCTATTTTAAGTGTAATTGGAACCAATAATATAAAATAGAAAAACAGAAAAATAAGAAAAATACACAAGTTACAATATACATAAAAACATGAGAACATATAACAAGAAAACTTAAACTTAAACTCGTTCCGTTGTAATGTTTGTATTTTTCTTGTTATATGTTCTCATGTTTTTATGTATATTGTAACTTGTGTATTTTTCTTATTTTTCTGTTTTTCTATTTTATATTATTTGTTCCAATTACACTTAAAATAGATTTAAGATGTCGGCCTAATTGTCGGTTTTCCCTTAACTCCATAACCCCCGCGCTCATTACGTAATTACTCCTCCTAATCCGCAGGTATATATTAAGCGCATTTTAGCTTTTAAGTTTGTATTTGTCAACCATTGATAATGATAACATCGTGATCGAAATGTGCATTTGGTACTCCAAATAAATAAGTGAAGAAAATATACAAGTGTTTCATTAATTGACAAAATTAATTATTTTTCATAAACAAAATGTGTTGAAATTATGCATCTCTACCATTAGTTCGTTCACTGACAGTGGCGTTATATAAATGACATAGTGAAATTCAATAAGTGTTCAATGACAACAAAAAGTCAAATTCTGTAAATTCTAGGGTTCTCGAATTCAAATAGTTTTGAATTTGAATTTATCTTGTTAATTCTAGGGTTTCCATTTTGCTCGAAAATGTACATCAAATATTGTACTCGTCCAAACTCTTCTTCTTAGATTGACTGTACAATTTTGAATATTTATGATATTCATTATTTCATGATTCATCTACAAATAATTGACATTTTGGCATATACATATTTTGTCCAAACTCTCATCCCCTTGACTGTTGACAATTTTGAGTATTTGTGATATTCACTAGTTCGCAACATATTTTATGATTTATGTAAAAATAATTGACATTTTGGAATACAGGGCATTTTTCTTTTGAGTATACATATCCTGATAATTACAGCGATTTTTAGATTTGCGAAAATTCGTTGTTTGCTTAGTCTGGGAGTGAAAAACACACAATTTTGAGTATTTATGATATTAATTATTTCGCAACATAGTTCATGTTTCATGTAAAAATATTTGACATTTTGGGATTCATTACATTTTTCTTTTGAGTATAAATATCCCAATAATTACAGCGTTTTTTAAAGTTGCGGACATTCGGACAAATCGTTCAATTTGAGGCTTTTAACAAGTGTTTTGCACTCTCAGACTAAGCATGAAGTAAACTTTCGAGTTTAGAAAAGCCTGAGAATTTGTCTTTTAATAATAATAATAATAATACTTTATTTCGTGCTATTACATTTTAGTGTACACAGGTCATGGTTCATGTTAAAAATTACACAATTAAGGATAATCACTTACAATGCGATAATATCAATTAAATAAAATAAAAGGTGTATGTAAAACAGTACAACATCTTAAAATAATAAATTAATAATAATAATAATAATAATTTTAGGTATACATATGCATACACTGTAAATTTTACATTCGTTGTTTTTTTAAGATTGCAATTTGAGTTTTCAAACGAGGGTTTTCCACTCCCAGACTAAGCATGAAGTAAAATTTCGAGTTTAGAAAAGCCTAAGAATTTGGATTGGCCGCGTAGCGAAGCGGAGCGGCCAATCCAAATTAGGCTTTTCTAAACTCGAAATTTTACTTCATGCGCCACGCTTAGAAACACTGATTTACAGTGAATTTTAAAAAAACACACACAACAACGATTACAGGCAGCCCAATATACGTTAGAGTTATTGGGTTGCCTATAATCACTGTTTTAAACAATTGGTTCAGCGCAGAATTTAACCCACGTTTTATTCACATCTAAATATTAGATTGTTAAAGCCGTATATTTTAAATTTTACGATATTTCAGTGCTTTACGCGCGTGGCGCATGAAGTAAAATTTCGAGTTTAGAAAAGCCTAATTTGGATCGGCCGCTCCGCTTCGCTACGCGGCCGATCCAAATTTTCAGGCTTTTCTAAACTCGAAATTTTACTTCGTGCTTAGTCTGGGAGTGGAAAACCCTCGTTTAAAAATTCAAATAAAATCTTTTAAAAAAAAAACAACATACCTAAAAGAAAAATGCCCTGTATACATATTTGACTGTACAATTTTGAGTATTTATCATATACATTATTTCGTAACATATTTCATGTTTCATGTAAAAATAATTGACATTTTGGTATTTACATATTTTGTCTCGTGCCTCTCCCTTATAAAAATCCTGGCTACGTCCATAGAAAAAAACGGAAAAATACAGAGTTTCCTATTTTAAAGTACCACCTGGAATATCTTCATATGCATGCACTGTAAATTTTACATTCGTTTTTTCTTTTAAAGATTTCAATTTGAGTTTTTAAACGAGGGTTTTCCACTCCCAGACTAAGCATGAAGTAAAATTTCGAGTTTAGAATAGCCTAAGAATTTGGATTGGCCGCGTAGCGAAGCGGAGCGGCCAATTCAAATTAGGCTTTTCTAAACTCGAAATTTTACTTCATGCGCCACGCTCTAAAACACTGATTTACAGTGAATTTTTAAAAAACACACACATACAACAACGATTGTAGGCAACCCAATATACGTTAGAGTTATTGGGTTACCTATAATCACTGTTTTAAACAATTGGTTCAGCGCAGAATTTAACTCACGTTTTATTCACATCTAAATTTTAGATTGCTAAAGCCGTATATTTTAAACTTTACGATATTTAAGTGTTTTACACGCGTGGCGTATGAAGTAAAATTTCGAGTTTAGAAAAGCCTAATTTGGATCGGCCGCTCCGCTTCGCTACGCGGCCGATCCAAATTTTCAGGCTTTTCTAAACTCGAAATTTTACTTCATGCTCAGTCTGGGAGTGGAAAACCCTCGTTTTAAGATTCGAATCAAATTCAAAAAGAATGTCGTAAAATTTACAGTGTATGAAAAAAAAATTCCCTGGATTTAAAAATCACATTTATGCACACATATTTGATATTTTCTTGTAATAAAAGGTTACCGATGTAAAAATAGCCACGGATTTTTCAGCCACGGATTTTGGCGCCTCCACCATCACACGAATTATGAAACAGATTCCCCAGAATTTCAAAATTTCATAACTCCCAAACCACAAATTAAATTTTTAAAATTTCTTTTCTAGTTGATTAAACAATATATATAGAACAAGCATAAATAACCAGAATGTTGTAACTCTTAATTATTCCTTATTTGAACAATATATTGCTGTCCTGCGTATAGCACCATTTATACGAAATATTAAAAAAATCATATCTCTAAAAACTCCTATTTTATTTTGCAAATTTCTTTACTTATTGTTTACACAATATATCTAGAACGATCATAAATGGTCAAAATGTTCTAACTCTCATTTGTTAATAATAATAATAATAATAATAACTTTATTTATGCCCACAGGTACATAAGTCTATACAAAAGAAACAATAATACATCTAATATTCAAATTTAACAAAGAAATCTTCTATGGAATAAAACGCATTTTCTATTAACATTGACTTAATTTCATACTTAAAATCATTTGGCGTTAGCTGTTTATATGTTTCTGGAATTGAGTTATATAAACGTATTCCAAAATATCGAGTGCTGTTTTGAGTACGTTTCAATCGGTTAAATAAAGGACGTATTGCACCTGCATTTCTTGTTTTTATTGTACTGTTACTTAGATCTTGGTTAGTGCAGTAATGGTCTATGTTTTCATGAATATGCATAAGACATTCCATTATATATATATATATATATATATATATATATGCATTAGTCATATTATATATATAGATGGGAGTGTAAGTACTTTCAGTTGCCTGAAGTGGTCTTTACAATCTTCAGTATAACCCAGATTACAAAGAATTCGAATTGCTTTACGCGGAGCCAAAAATACATTGAGTGAGCCTGGGGAGTGTCCCCAAACAATTATGCCATATCGTATATATGACTCTATTAATGAGTGATAGCACATTTTGAGAGTTTCAAAATCAACAACTGGCGAGAGCCGACGAAGTAAGAATATATTCTTATTTATTGTCAAAACAATCTTAGAAGTATGAGATTTCCAAGTTAATTTACTATCCAGATAAAACCCTAAAAATCTTACCTCGAGAGTCAAGTTTTGATCAGGTACCCTTTTCAAGTTAAACTGTATATTTGTTGTTTTGTCATTATTAAGTAATAGTTTATTTGCAGAGAACCAATTAGTAGCCTGATTGACTATGACGGAGCGTAATTATTTAAATAATAAATTGATTTCCCGCGTATAGCATCATTCATTGCAAATATTAAAAAAATCATATCTCTAAAACGTCTTATTTATTTTCTAAATTTCTTTACTAATTGTTTAAACAATATATCTAGAACTGAAAATGTGTGTTTCCTGTAAATTTTATAAACTAAATTATTCTTTGATTTCGTTATTGTGAGGTCTAAAAAGTTTAGGCTATTGTTTGTTTCCAGTTCAAATGTGAATTGTATTTTAGGCTGAATTGAATTTAAAAATGTTGTAAATATATCTAGTTGTCTAACGGTGCCTGTCCAAATGCAAAAAATGTCATCGACATATCTGGCCCAAAAGTATATAAATTTTCAGATTCAATTATCCCATCCACGTCAAATACAACAAACCAAATTAAACATAGCACTTTCCATTCCTTAATATATAGATTATTAAATATCCCTCTAAACGCCGACAATTTCAAATGTGAATTAAATAATATAAAAATAATAGCAAATAACAACGGATATTCAGAACAGTTAATAGATAATTTATTAAAAAAGAAAAAACAAAGTCAATTACTAAAATATTTTTACGCATCCAATCCAAATTCCAAAAACACCTGGCAAAAAATAGATTATGTGGCAGACCTTTCTGTAAAATTAAAAAATACTTTGAGAAACAACAAATTTGACGTCATTCTAACAAACCCCATTAATTTAAGTAAATTATTAGTGAATAATAAGTTCAAAAACGATAGAATAGAACTATCAGGTGTTTATGAATTAAGATGTAACGACTGTGATGCAGTATATATAGGACAGACCGGACGATCATTCCAAATCCGTCTCGACGAACATAAAAAAGATGTTCTAAATAAAAAAAACAATCAACGGGTATGTCCAAACACTGCATCACAGCCGGTCATCTATACAACAGCAATAATTTTAAAATATTGTATACAGGCAATAAAATCGGGAAAACATGTGGTCAATGACAATGACGAGCTATGGATCTCCCCAATAATGAACGCCCTTATTACCTGATTTTGTATATAAATATCGTGTAAAAAAGTATTCTCTGTACATTCCTTGATAATGGCTAGAAGCCGAAACTAGTCGAAATAATAAGTAAAACGTTAGTGAAACAAACCAAGTGTTTTTATTTCAAATTTTACTCCTATTTTAGTTTACAAATTTCTTTATTAATTGTTTAAACAATATATCTAGAACGAGCATAATTGGTAAAAATGTTCTAACTCTCATTTGTTAATTATTTAAATAATATATTGCTGTCCCGCGTATAGCACCATCCATACCCAATATTAAAAAAATCATATCTCTAGAAACTATTATTTTATTTTACAAATGTCTTTACTAATTGTTCAGTATTCATATATATTTTCATATTTATTCATATTCAACGGGAAACCCCTTTTACAAAAACAAGTTAATGCTTAAATATATCATGTATAAACTATACTAAATTTAAAATACACAATGTAGACAATCTAGATAGTAATGCAATGTATTTGAAATAAATCTAAAACTAAAACTAAATAATTATACTATGCTCACTAAAAAGCAGTTATTTTTTATTGTATTAAACACCGAAATCATGCAAAAAAAAAATTAACAACACTAATATAAACAATATACCTAGAACGAGCATAAATGGTCAGAATTTTGTAACTCTCATTTGTTAATTATTTAAATAATATATTGCTGTCCCGCGTATAGAATCATTTTTACCAAATATTAAAAAAAATCATAAAATATAACGGTCACAGAAACAAATTAAAAATCACACTAACAAATACAGTATAATTTCTTTCATTTAAATATTTGGTGGTGTTGTAATACACTTTTTCAACCAACAATGATTTGATGGTGGTTCTGAATTCTTTAATTTCAAGACTTTGAATGCGTTTTGGCAAATGTGAATATCGTTTTTTTCCTATATAACTGGCGGCTTTTCAAATTATGTTGTATTATATATTTAAATAAATAAATAAATTATGTTTTTCAATTACAAAATAACTTGCACTTCTTGTATTATAGCAATGTGGGTTCGAGGCAGTTTTCTTTTCAAACGCAGACTTGTGTAATTACAAACGTATTACTAAAAACTAACGACAAACATTTATTAAATCATAAAACAAATGACGGCAATAATTTAATAAATGATCGCCTGTTAAAGTGGAGTTTCTAGAGCGGGCAATGAAAACCGACCGTACCGTTAAAGGGGGGGCATTTATCATATTTTCTTTCGGCACACATAATCTGCGGAGCGTTTAAGCTGGAAAGGCCCGGAGTGCATTTTCCTATTGTCCCCCCAGAAATTATCGTAATTTCGCTCTCGGCTCTCTTCGCCGGAGGAATAATTCAAGAGCGTTATGCGCGCCAGAAATGGCGGAATGAAACAAGGGCGTTTATGCACACTTTATTTGGGGTGTTAACGCGTTTAATTCCGTGTGTCAAAACGGGGCCCTCCGCCAGACCGTGAAATATTAAATGCATGTAGTTTCTAACTACCCATTAACCACACTTAAGTTTTTCATTTGGAAAGGATTGTGTGTATTTAGTTTATTAAAGTATTAACACTTTGAATACGATGCCAGTTAAGTGATCCCCAATGATTTGTAATAAGACGGGTGCACCAGCGGCGGCTCGCAGCCTAACTTCAGAGTAGGCCAGAGACCCAAGTTAATATGTATCCGTTATTGAAAGGTGACTTTGTTGTGCAATTCCTTGTATTTATAAAGCGCGATACCAACCTCAAATTTTGTGTGCCTTGGCGCGGTGGCCGACCCTAAAGTTAGGCTGCGAGCCGTCGCTGGGGTGCACATACCGGGTGCTGATCCGACCGCTCGGTAATAGCAATTTACATGTAAAATCACACTTTTGCAGTTTCCTGCTCCCCTAATTATTTTAGAGCGAAAGCATAAGAGATCAAAGTTGTTCAGAATTTAAAATGCTTATGATAGATCCGTATTTATTTTCAAAATAGTACTAATAGTAGAAGAAAACGAAGATATAAATTAGTAATAATTTGAAAAAAATAAGAATACCCATGATTTAAAAACAAAATTTTGCGTCATCAACAACTGACAGTTTTGACTATTCGTAAAATCGCACATCGTTTCGATATTTAAGTGCGCTTTTCAATTAAGTAATTTATAATAATGTCTTGTACAATTGCTGAAAAAAACATATTTCTGAAGTGATTTTATTCCGGTAATAGTGTAAATGAACTACTAATTTAGTATCAATTACCCAATACATATCTGAATCACTTGATAACTGTGGGCAATCCGACGTCATATATACTGATTTCTCCCGTGCTTTTGATACGTTGGACCACAGTATATTATTGCAAAAATTGTCTTTATTCGGACTATCATATAAATGTATTATGTTCATTTCCTCATATCTACATAATAGACAAAATACTGTTTATTACAATGGCTTCTCTTCTTTTACATTTACATCTACTTCAGGTGTTCCACAAGGTTCAAACCTTGGTCCATTGTTGTTTAATTTGTACATTGATGATCTAATTGCAACAATTACATGCCCAGTCTTAGCCTATGCAGATGATTTAAAAATTTATTCACACGTTACCACTAATTTAGATTCTATCAATTTGCAAAACAATCTTGATGTAATTGATAACTGGTGTACATTTAATAAGCTTAAACTAAACTCTACTAAATGTTATGTAGTTTCATACAGTCGCAAAACTTCAACAATTGTTAGTAACTATAACATTCAAGGCACAATAATTGAAAGAAAACGTGAAATTTTGGACCTCGGTGTACTTTTCGATTCTGAGTTGAGATTTTCTAGACATATTAATAATATAACATCGTCCGCACTAAAAATATTGGGTTTTATAATGCGGATATCTAAACAATTCAATAATATAAATGCCATATTATCGCTTTACTATGCGTTTGTTAGATCAAAATTAGAGTATTGTATGTTGGTCTGGTATCCGCATTATATAAATCTCTCACTCATGGTAGAAAAAGTACAGAAAAAGTTTTGAAATATTTATCTTTTAAAAAGAATGATACATATCCAGATCGAAATACTGACTATAATTCTTTACTTACTGAACATAGTTTTGTTTCACTTGTTGATCGTAGGAATGAATATAGTGCTAATTTTATTAAAAAAGTGATTGACAACTCCATTGATTGTATGTATCTACTTTCAAAAATAAATTTGCATGTACCTAGAACTGCCTCGCGCTATACTAACACCTTTGTTTTACCCGTATGCAAAACTAATGTTCTAGTTAAAGCGCCTTTAACACATATGTGTCGTAATGCGAATAAATATTTTATTGATGTATTTTTTAAGTAACCAGAAATCTGGAAATTGAAATTGTCTACTTTCAATATTAAATATTCTTATGTTAGTCATTTGGAATGAAATATGTTTGTTTATTAATATTAATGTTAGATATAAGTTATAATTAAATTTTGTTGCTTGTCCTGTATTGGTTTTTCCGTAGGACAATAAAGTATTATTATTATTATTATTATAAATGAAGTTCGAAACCTGTTTGCTGGTTTATATCCCGATCGGCCGATACCCGCTATTTCCACGATTCAGAAAGTGATTTTGGTATTTACATATTTTGTCTCGTGCGCCTCCCTTATAAAAATCCTGGCTTCGTCCATAGAAATGAACGGAAAATTACAGGGTTTCCTATTTTAAAGTGCCACCTGGAATATCTTCCTATGCATACACTGTAAATTTTACATTCGTTGTTTTTTTTTTTAAGATTTCAATTTGAGTTTTAAAACGAGGGTTTTCCACTCCCAGACTAAGCATGAAGTAAAATTTCGAGTTTAGAAAAGCCTAATTTGGATTGGCCGCGTAGCGAAGCGGAGCGGCCAATCCAAATTAGGCTTTTCTAAACTCGAAATTTTACTTCATGCGCCACGCGTACAAAACACTGATTTACTTTAAAGTTCAAAAAACACATACATACAACAAAGAGTAAAGGCAACCCAATATACGTTAGAGTTATTATGTTACCTATAATCACTGTTTAAAAAAATTGAATCACCGCAGAATTTAACTCACGCTTTATTCACATCTAAATATTAGATTCATAAAGCCGTATATTTTAAACTTTGCGATATTTCAGTGTTTGCTATTTCAGTGTTTATATCCCGATCGGCCGATACCCGCTATTTCCACGATTCAGAAAGTGATTTTGGTATTTACATATTTTGTCTCGTGCGTCTCCCTTATAAAAATCCTGGCTTCGTCCATAGAAATGAACGGAAAATTACAGGGTTTCCTATTTTAAAGTGCCACCTGGAATATCTTCCTATGCATACACTGTAAATTTTACATTCGTTGTTTTTTTTTTAAGATTTCAATTTGAGTTTTAAAACGAGGGTTTTCCACTCCCAGACTAAGCATGAAGTAAAATTTCGAGTTTAGAAAAGCCTAAGAATTTGGATTGGCCGCGTAGCGAAGCGGAGCGGCCAATCCAAATTAGGCTTTTCTAAACTCGAAATTTTACTTCATGCGCCACGCGTACAAAACACTGATTTACTTTAAAGTTCAAAAAACACATACATACAACAACGAGTAAAGGCAACCCAATATACGTTAGAGTTATTGTGTTACCTATAATCACTGTTTTAAAAAATTTAATCACCGCAGAATTTAACTCACGCTTTATTCACATCTAAATATTAGATTGATAAAGCCGTATATTTTAAACTTTGCGATATTTCAGTGTTTGCTGGTTTATATCCCGATCGGCCGATACCCGCTATTTCCACGATTCAGAAAGTGATTTTAAACCAAGCAAAATATGAATCCGTTTTTAAACCCTGTCAGCCCTGTTTAAAGCATACTTCAAATATAGCCGAGGAAAAAGAAGTTGCGCAAGATAATGTAAACGAAATAAACGGTATTGCTGCGGCCGTTGCAAATCCCCGAATTAGTATTCGGCAAATTGGCGACGATTGAAATTTGCACAATACGACCGCTCTTAAAATTTTAAAGAAGAACAACTTTAAATCGTACAAGTTTTCGAACCACTAGGATATTTTTGAGCCAGACAGGTATTCTAGAATGATTTTCTGTGAAACATTAATGGAAATGGCCAATGTGGATAGGTATTTCATTAACAACATTTGTTTCGGGGACCCTCGTGGGTCAGTGAGTAGAGTTCCTGCTCTTGGGCCAGAGGGTCGTGGATTAGAATCCCACCGGGGGTGCCAGTTTCTTATGGGGAACTTGGCACCCTCCGATGCCATGGATGTGTGTGAATGAGTTGTGTCGTCCATAATTAGTTGCATAAGCGTGTAAAGAATTAAATACTTATATGGAATAAATAAAATAAAAATTGATGTTGGCCAATAGTCTACGTTACTAAGGCCAGGCAGAAGCCAAAACCCAATAAAATAAAAAAAAAACATTTGTTTTTTTTGACGAATCGACCTTCACCATAAATGGAGAGCCAAATGTGCAAAATTATCGCTATTGGGATAAGGATAACCCGCATTCGGTGATCGATAACCATTCCCAATATCCGCAGTCAGTCAACCTATGGTTAGGAATATACAGATCTAATATTATAGGCCCCTTCTTCATTGATGGGCACTTAAACGGGGGAAAATGCCTTGAGCTGCTTTAATCGGAGATTGGCCCCGCCATAGATGCTGTCGCAGGAGAAAATGTGGTATGGTTTCAACAGGATGGATGTCCTGCGCATTTTACAAGAGACGTCACTGAGTATTTAAATATTTGCTACCCAAATACCTGGATTGGACGAGGCGGACCGGTGAATTGGCCAGCTCGTTCACCAGACTTATCACCAAACAACTTCTTTATACAAGTTGTCTGCATTTATATAGGTTAGGATAAAAATGCCAAACACTCCGTCTTCTCGGATATGACGTAAAATGCATGTAGGACCCGTGTACTGCCTGGATGTTGCGTGCACGTTAAAGATCCCTACCGGTGAGTTGGAACTCCCACCGGGTTCGGCAAAATTCCCGGATAGCTGTAGACCTAATCTCCGGCATCATGATTGGCCTTAGCAGCGGAAATAGATGACGTAAAACCCAAAATAAAAAAAAAATAAAAAAAAAACTTCTTTATATGGGGCCACTTAAAATCAAAAAATACGGTGCTAGATAGACATGCTAACATCGAGGTTCTGAAAAACAAAATTACAGAAAAATGCAACAAAATAACGAACCGGCAACTTGCAAATGTTCGCAGAAATTTTTATGATAGACTTGGTAAATGTTTAGCGGCTAATGGAGGTCTCTTTGAGCATTTAATTTGATTTTATTAAAAACAACTGATAGTTGTTGATGACGCAAAATTTTGTTATAAAATCATGGGATTGTTATTTTTTTTTCAAATTATTACTAATTTATATCTTCGTTTTCTTGTACTATTAGTTCTATTTTAAAAATAAATATGGACTTATCATATAGCATTTTAAATTCTGAATAACTTTGATCTCTTATGCTTTTGCTTTATAATAATAATAATAATAAATTGTCTTTATTTTCAAAGCGTCAAAATTTGTACAAAGTGAAAATTGCGTCAGGTTAACTAAATATAATAACAAAGCTCTAAAATAATTAGGGGAGCAGGAAACTGCAAAAGTGTGATTTTACATGTAAATTGCTATTACCGAGCGGTCGGATCAGCACCCGGTATATGAAATGCTACATTGAATAAAAACCGAGGAAAAGTAACATAAATTCCGTAAACCGATAACGATATCATACGACATTTACTGCTGTAACGTTTACGACCGTCAACTTCCCGTGTTAAGGAAGGTTGTTGACAAACATATTGATTTTGTTTGCCAGTAGGGGGCGAGCGTGTGTGTGTGTGTGTGTGTGTGTGTTGCGTAACACGGGTGTAATCAGGCCCTGTGCCGTTCACAAGGCGATAAAGTCCCTTAATTAAACCCCGACGCGTTTGGGGTGCGGCGCCCTCGCACATCTTACACTTGGATCCGGTGCTACCGGGAGGGCGGGCTGGAACCACCCCTTTCACGCTCGGATCGCCGCCGATCCGCATAATATGCTATTCACACACGAATTGGTCGTGGCATAAATAACGGGCCACCTTTGCGGTTACCCATGGCACACTATCCGTTCGCGTCCCATTTAACCGGAAGCGCAATCCGCAATCCACGGGACCGCATTATTAATCCTTGTGCGGCCGTCCAGAGAAAGCGAAAGGAATTGGAGAAAGGGAAAGGGTGGGGATGTCGATGGATTCCGGTTAGAAGATATGGCTCTGAAAGGGTTGATTGGTGTTTATAGAAATTTGGGGGTGTGCGCCTAAATTAATTATTACGCCCGCAGTGACGAGTTTTAGGGGATGAGGGTGAATATTTTATTTGATTTTTATATTAATTGTAAATATCAAATTTCAGTGAAAAATCACCAGGTATAATAAATACATTCAAATATCGGTTCACATTTAAGATTTCAAAGCTACCCCCTCCAGAATCTCTCCTAAGGGTGACTGCATGTTAATGTATCTTCTGTATTTTATACACTTTTTTTGTACATCTATTTATTATTTATCTATTGTAACTTGACTTGTGTAAAACTTTTGTTATAACATCAATAAATTGAAATTGAAATTTAAATTGAAAATTGATGTCGATGGATTCCGGTTAGAAAATATCGCTCTAAAAGAGTTAATTGGTGTTTATAGACATTTTAAGTGTGCGCCAAAATTAATTATTACGCCCGCAGTGACGAGTTTTAGGGGATGAGGGTGAATCAATATTTCTATAGTTTATTTGATTTATATTTTAATTGTCAATGTCAAAATTTCAGTGTAAAATCACCAGGTTTAATAAATACATACAAATATCGGTTCACATTTAAGATATCAAAGCTACCTCTTCCAGAATCTCCCCTGAGGGTGAGGGGTTGGATTTTCTTACAGAATTGGATGTCCCCCTCCAAATCATTAAACTTTTATTTTAATTATGTTTCATTGGGTACATGGTTCTGAAGATATTTCAGGTGGTACTTTAAAATGGGACACCCTGTGTATTAATTTTTATGGAGATAGCTAGGATTTTTATAAGAGAGAGGCACGAGACAAAATATGTATATACCAAAATGTCAAATTTTCTACGCGTGGCTTTTCTAAACATAAATAGTAAATATCGATCAGCAGTAAGTATTTTAAACTTTACTTTAAATTAGTGGTTTATACGCGTGGCGCATGAAGTTAAATTTCGAGTTTAGAAAAGCCAAGTGAAAATTTGTCTCGGGTCGCTGCGCGACCCTCGATAAATTTTCTACGCGGGGCTTTTCTAAGCTCGAAATTTTACTTCATGCTTAGTCTGGGAGTGGATGACACTCGTTTAGTTTTCGTTAGATTTTCAATATAATAAGATTTATTTATAAAATGTTCATGAAATGTTTAATATTTCGAGATTTTCGTCAATTCGTCTCGATATGTTAAAAATCTAACGAAAACTAAACGAGTGTCGTCCACCCCAGACTAAGCATGAAGTAAAATTTCGAGTTTAGAAAAGCCCTGCGTAGAAAATTTGTCGAGGGTCGCGCCAGCGACCCTCGACAAATTTTCACGGGGCTTTTCTAAACTCGAAATTTTACTTCATGCGCCACGCGTATAAAACATGGATTTCAAGTGAGGTTCAAATATACTAAGGTTCACAATACTTTAGTGTTTTATACGCGTGGCGCATGAAGTAAAATTTCGAGTTTAGAAAAGCCCCGTGAAAATTTTCTACGTGGGGCTTTTCTAAACTCGAAATTTTACTTCATGCTTAGTCTGGGAGTGGACGACACTCGTTTAGTTTTCGTTAGATTTTCAACATAATAAGATTTTCATTTATTTATAAAATGTTCATGAAATGTATAATATTTCGAGATTTTCGTCAATTCGTCTGGATATGTTAAAAATCTAACGAAAACTTAACGAGTGTCGTCCACTCCCAGACTAAGCATGAAGTAAAATTTTGAGTTTAGAAAAGCCCTGCGTAGAAAATTTGTCGAGGGTCGCGCCAGCGACCCTCGACAAATTTTCACGGGGCTTTTCTAAACTCGAAATTTTACTTCATACGCCACGCGTATAAAACACGGATTTCAAGTGAGGTTCAAATATACCTAAGATTCACAATACTTTAGTGTTTTATACGCGTGGCGCATGAAGTAAAATTTCGAGTTTAGAAAAGCCCCGTGAAAATTTGTCTCGGGTCGCTGCGCGACCCTCGACAAATTTTCTACGCGGGGCTTTTCTAAACTCGAAATATTACTTCATGCTTAGTCTGGGAGTGGACGACACTAGTTTAATTTTCGTTAGATTTTCAACATATCAAGATTTTCATTTATTTATAAAATGTTCATGAAATGTTTAATATTTCGAGATTTTCGTCAATTCGTCTCGATTTGTTAAAAATCTAACGAAAACTAAACGAGTGTCGTCCACTCCCAGACTAAGCATGAAGTAAAATTACGAGTTTAGAAAAGCCCCGCGTAGAAAATTTGTCGAGGGTCGCGCAGCGACCCGAGACAAATTTTCACGGGGCTTTTCTAAACTCGAAATTTTACTTCATGCGCCACGCGTATGAAACACTGATTTAAAGTGAAGTAGAAAAAGCACTGAAAACCAACCCAACTTCGATGTTTTTTAAAAATTCGATGTTTTCTTTCCTATCCATGCTGTAAACCTTCAGATATTCGTTGTTTTCTTGTAAAAAAACGTCGGTCCCCTGTAGTCCTTCGGTCTCCGAAGACCATGATTGGTCCTTCGAGCTGTAGCCTTTATAAAATGGTAATACACTTAGTAATCTAGAGCCTGGGTCTCCAAACTATCTTCTTCGCGGGCCACAAATACAATTCTACATAATAAAGTCGGCCAAGATCCGATTAATTTTATAAAATTATGAAAAATTTAGGAAACAATTGTTACAATATTTCAAAATATGACATTTACAAAAACAAACTACAAACAATCGCGGGCCGGATTCATGCAAGTCGCGGGCCGGATTTGGCCCTCGGGCCGTAGTTTGGAGACCACTGATCTAGAGGAATCCTTCAATTTGAAACTTTTAAGAACGAGTGTTGTCCACTCCCAGACTAAGCATGAAGTAAAATTTCGAGTTTAGAAAAGCCCCGCGTAGAAAATTTGTTGAGGGTCGCGCAGCGACCCGAGAAAAATTTTCACGGGGCTTTTCTAAACTCGAAATTTTACTTCATGCGCCACGCGTATAAACTCCCGATTTAAAGTAAAATTAAAAACACACTGCTGATAGATATTTACCAAGATATCACAAATTCAATATAGCTTATTCAATCCTAAACTTATTTCTTTGCAACAATTTTCATTTGTTTCTATAATTTAGGTTTCAAATCAACTTTGTATTCAAAAAAGCAAATTTCTCGATTTTTGACTTTTCGCAGTTAAACCGCTGTAATTCATAAATTACTTTTCCGATTTTATTTTTTCAAACAGAATGCAATTAAGGATAAAATAATCTGTAATTTGAAGTATAAACAGTTCTTCAAACTTTAAAATTGTGCTTACTACGGGCGTCCAAAAATGAATTTTATTGGGTTTATCAATTTTCCGCAGTTTTTAATAGTGAAAAAAGTTGTGGAATTATATTTTTCTTGCGGAAATAAATAACTCACATTGATTCTAATATTAATAAGAGTATCTGTGATTTTTTTTAGATATATTTAAAATTTAAAAAAAAAATTGGTGTGAAAATTACTCATTATTACCCAAAATTGTACAGGGTGACCCAAATTCGATGTTTTTATAGGGTATCTGAGTAACCCGAATAGTTCGACAAAATCTGATATACGTGTCATGTCCACTTTTTCAGAGAAAATAACAATATCATTAACAGATCATGGCTTGCTTGATTAGTTTAGGAGATATAGGGCGTTTTTCAATTGTTGGCTATTTTAAAATATGTTTTCTTCTCAATAACTATAAGATATACAAATAAATAGTTAAGTAATTACTTGTGCAGTTTTCAACGTAGAATTCAGTGGCGTACTCATTTTTTTATTTTAACTTTTAATTTTAGAGTTATGATATAAAGTTGCATTTTTTTAAATGAAACACTCTGTATGTTTGTATGTTATTTAATAGCATTTTTAATTAGTTTTACATTGATATACATATTTAACGAAAATTTGTAAAAATACGCAAAGAAAAACGATTATATTGAAAACTAACTTAGTTTATATATTAATTTTATAACTTTTGAAGACTTTTGCGATCAATTACTGAGTCTACGGATCCCTTTATTTTAAAAAAAATAATACCAACACCTCTGTAATTATAATACTATGTATTATCAAATATTTATCTAAAAGCTTCAGAGCTAGAAACACAATTTTTTAATAATAAAAAAAAAATTGGTATAAAAATGTAAAGCTAATTTAATATGCTATTCAATGACATACAAATATATAGGGTGTTCCATTTAAAAAAAAATCAACTTCATATCATAACTCGGAAATTATAAGTCCAAATAAAATAATAGGTACGCCATTGCATTCTACGGTGAAAACTACAGAAATAATTATTGAACTCTTTTGTTGAACATCTTATGGCTTATGGCTCTTGTTACGATCAAACAATAGTATAAATGCTCCATTAACACAACACACAACATTTTTGGGACTACATATAGATTGTAGTCTAAAATGGTCAGAACATGGAAACATGCTAGCAAACAAATTAGCTCGAAACATATTTGCTTAGAAATACATCAGATTCAGTTACAAATAATGCATTACGAGTAGCATATTGTGCATTAATTCAGTCTCATTTAAAATATGGGCTATTTATATGGGTCATTCTCCAATTAAACACCGAATATTTTTCCTACAGAGAAAGGCAATTCGAATTATTACAGGGATAGGCTACAGAGATGATTGCAAAGAATGTTTTAGGAGGTACAAGCTACTAACTCTACCTTCAGTATATACTTTAGAGTGTCTTACATATATCAAAAATAACTTAGATAATTTTAAATCGCACGATTTCAATCACATGTATAATACAAGAAATAGACGGGATATATATCCAAAAAGATTGAGGCTTACAAAAGCAAAAACAGGCAGTAACTACTACTCCATAACATTTTATAATATATTACCGTTGAATGTCAGAGCGCTTCCATTGAAAAATTATCTAAATGTTATTAAAACATATCTTATAAATAAGGCGTATTAATAATAATAATAATCATTTATTTCTCAGCAGAATAAATTCTATTTACAGAGAAAAATACAGTTTTTTTTAAAAGTATTATAACTATGAAGAGTTTATTTATATCTGAAGGTTTTAAAATACAGAAATTGATTTAAAAATGTGAAAATGTGATTTTAACACTGCACTGGGGAGCACATTAAAATATTTATATTATTTATTTAATTATAATTCACTGTTTATGTCAAATCTCGCATATCTGTCATCTGAATGTTCATTTTAAGCTCTACTAACGTATGTAAACTATATTAGTTTTTAAGTTCCTCTACTTGACATGTGTAAATTCTATATTTTTTTAACATGAATAAATTATTGTAATTATTATTATTAAGATAAAGACATATTTTAAAATAGCCAACAATTAAAAAACGCCTGATATCTGCCAAACTAATCAAGTTAACCATGATCTGTTTACGTCATTATTAGTATCTCAGAAATAGAGGTCCTGACGTTTATATAATTTTTTTTGTAACTTTTCAGGTTACCGAAATACCCTATAAAAACATTGAATTTGGGCCACCCTGTACAGTCAAATATGCATACAGAGAATTTTCCTTTTATGTATACCTACATATGCATACACTGTAAATTTTACATTCGTTGTATCTTTTTAAAGATTTAAATTTAAATTTTTAAACGAGGGTTTTCCACTCCCACACTGAGCATGAAGTAAAATTTCGAGTTTAGAAAAGCCTGAAAATTTGGATTGGCCGCGTAGCGAAGCGGAGCGGCCAATCCAAATTAGGCTTTTCTAAACTCGAAATTTTACTTCATGCGCCACGCGTGTAAAACACTGAAATATCGTAATGTTCAAAATATACGGCTTTAGCAATCTAATATTTAGATGTGAATAAAACATGAGTTAAATTCTGCGCAGAACCAATTGACTGATTTTTTTCCGAAAATCGATATTTATTTTAATTCGTTTTTATATTTTGTAAATATTCTACAAACATTTCTTTTATAATTTAAATTCGATTTTATATTTTGGAAATATTCTGCAAACAATTTCCAAATTCAATTTCTTTAATATTTTTAATTCGTTTTTATATTTTGTAAATATTCTGCAAAAAATTGGCAAATTCAATTTCTTTTATAATTTTAATTCGTTTTTATATTTTGTAAATATTCTGCAAACAATTGGCAAATTCAATTTCTTTTATAATTTTAATTCGTTTTTATATTTTGTAAATATTCTGCAGAGGCAAATTCAATTTCTTTTATAATTTTAATTAGTTTTTATATTTTGTAAGTATTCTGCAAACAATTGGCTAATTCAATTTCTTTTATATTTTTAACTCGATTTTATATTTTGTAAATATTCTGCTAACAGCTGGCAAATTTAATTTCTTTTATAATTTTAATTCGATTTTATATTTTGTAAATATTCTGCAAACAATTGGCAAATTCAATTTCTTTTATAATTTTAATTCGTTTTTATATTTTGTAAATATTCTGCAGAGGCAAATTCAATTTCTTTTATAATTTTAATTAGTTTTTATATTTTGTAAGTATTCTGCAAACAATTGGCTAATTCAATTTCTTTTATATTTTTAACTCGATTTTATATTTTGTAAATATTCTGCTAACAGCTGGCAAATTTAATTTCTTTTATAATTTTAATTCGATTTTATATTTTGTAAATATTCTGCAAACAATTGGCAAATTCAATTTCTTTTATAATTTTAATTCGTTTTTATATTTTGTAAATATTCTGCAGAGGCAAATTCAATTTCTTTTATAATTTTAATTAGTTTTTATATTTTGTAAGTATTCTGCAAACAATTGGCTAATTCAATTTCTTTTATATTTTTAACTCGATTTTATATTTTGTAAATATTCTGCTAACAGCTGGCAAATTTAATTTCTTTTATAATTTTAATTCGATTTTATATTTTGTAAATATTCTGCAAACAATTGGCAAATTCAATTTCTTTTATAATTTTAATTCGTTTTTATATTTTGTAAATATTCTGCAGAGGCAAATTCAATTTCTTTTATAATTTTAGTTTTTATATTTTGTAAGTATTCTGCAAACAATTTGCTAATTCAATTTCTTTTATATTTTTAACTCAATTTTATATTTTGTAAATATTCTGCAAACAATTGGCAAATTCAATTTCTTTAATAATTTTAATTCGATTTTATATTTTGTAAATATTCTGCAAACAATTGGCAAATTCATTTTCACTTTATAAAATAATTCTCATTAGCACGGAAACAAAAAAATTAAATTGACAAAACACACAATAATATTAATACCAGAATCGAACCACAACATTTCAATTTTCATTAAGCATTAATTAGCATAACCAAAAGCACACAATTAATTCGTTGTTAATATTAGTATTCCCATTGTGCTGGTAATACGATAAAGTATTCCACGTAGCCGATTATTGTCCGTCAATTACCCTGCAGGCGCGTTTCGGAAAACAATCAGTGGCGTGCGCAAACACGTTAATCCACAATTTCCCCGCCTTTGGAACGTTTCTATATCGATGCACGGCATGGCTAATAAAGATTAAAAATACAGCCCACGTCTGAAAATGCAGGAAAAATCGCCATTAAAACTCAAGGCGCCGAAAACATTAGCATTACTGGCACGTTTGAATCGCGTAATTACGTAATCGAAACATTGTTATTCACACTTTGTATTGTTTGCTGTTGTATGGTATACAATACATTATACTTTGCAAGGAATAATATCGAGTTATTTACGTTGTGTATCTTATGGATTGATGAGAAATCTTAGAGATTTGTTTTGAGGTTGAATTAGAAATTAGAATAAGAGTTTATAAGGTTATGCAAAATAAGGGAACAGATTTCAAACATACATTGTTATTCACACATTGTATTGTTTGCTGTAGTATGGTACAAAATACATGATATTTTGCAAGGAATAATATTAGTGTTTTATACGCGTGGCGCATGAAGTAAAATTTCGAGTTTAGAAAAGCCCAGAAAATTTTTTCACAGGGCTTTTCTAAACTCGAAATTTTACTTCATGCTTAGTCTGGGAGTGGAAAACACTCGTGCAAGTCATTAAATTGAACTCTTTCAATAAAACAACGAATATTTAAAGATTTAAAATAAAATAAGTTGAATTTGAAATACGTATACTTAAATGAAAAACTCCTTATAGAGGACAAATTAATTTAAAATCGTATTTGTTTAGAATTTTTGGAAAATGATAATAATTGTAGTTTCAAATCAAATCATGTAAACAAAACTGAATTACAACAAAAAGCAGATTTCCTCGAAACTTTTAACAATCACAAGAAATGAACATAATTTTTATTCACGTAATTTTCCCGGGGTTTCCCTGAATTACATATTAAATTACCGCCGGTATAGTATATTAAATTGTTGCCCCGGCTGACCGAATTTATTTACATTACTCACACGACCATGATATATAATCGCACCCTACTAATATATTACATTTTCACACACACATACACACATATGCATGAGCGGCCTGTTGGGCCAAAGGGTTTGTTAAATGTGTTTTATTCACCGCCGTAATTTATAAACAAACAGCGCCGTATTACTTTTTTCCATGGAATGAAGGTAATCAGAACAAACAAACACAAAAAATACACACAGAGGAAGATAGTAAAAAACATTTTAATGGATACGAAATACAACCCTATTTATGTTTGTATCGCTTCATATAACAGAATTCGTGCAAATTTGAATAGCATCTAATTATATATTCTTGCAAATCTAATCATAAATTTCTGCAAATTTGTATAGCATCGTATCATTAATTCCTGCAAATGTGTATAGAATTAAATCATAAACTTCTATAAAGTTTTTTCGGGAAAAGCGGCAGAATTAAAAAAAAAATATTTGTCTTTTTAGACAGAAAAACCAATATTTCGCGGGATTTTTCCTAGCTTCTTCAGGGCAAGTTAAAACTATTTCTGGGCTTCTGTAGATAAAATTAAACATTTGCAGATATCAAACATTTTATGAGTATATGCGACAATTTTTTATTTTATCTAAAGAAGCCTATAAATAATTTGAATTTGCCCTTAAAAAGCTAGAAAAAATCTAGCGAAATATTGGCTTAAATAAAAATAAAGTTTTCTGGCTAAAAAGACAAATATAACTTTTGAATTCTGCCGTTTTTTCCCAAAAAAGTATATAGAAGTTTTTGATAACTTGACGGCAAAAAACTAATAAATGTCATTTTGTCAAAAATTCCTGCAAATCTTTTAAACATTTGAGTTTTGAATTTATTATGATTTTTTTTGTAATGCAGCATTAATTTTCTGTTTTTAGTTAAATTTCTTCCTATTAAGGTATTTTGTTTGTTTCTTGCAAATATAACGTTTAATAATTTTGCAATTTTCATAATGGAACATTTTGATTTCTTGTGTTTTGCTGTGTTAATTGTAAATATAAAGAATGCAATTTTAGAATATTTCAAATTTTTTTTATTTTATATTGAGGCGTAAGAAGCATATGCTTATTTTCTCGAATTCAAATAGTTTTGAATTTGAATTTATCTTATATTGAGGTATTTTGTTTGCTTCTTGCAAATGTAACGTTTAGGAATTTTGCAATTTTGTAATGGAACATTTTAAATTCTTGTGCTTTTCTGTGTTAATTTTAGCACAGAAAATTAACACAGAAAAGCACAAGAATTTAAAATGTTTCATTAAAGAAATTAATTTCGTTTATTTATACTTTTACTATTTATTGCATTTTATGGTGAATTTTATAGTGAATTTTTTGTCATTAATTTGTGGTCCTAATAAAATATCTGTGATACAAACTAACTAGTCCAATTTCTTTGTTTATAATTGTTTATATTTTTTGTGTTACTCATGTTAATTACTATTGTCAGGTTGCTTTTTGTTTGTTTTTTATTCTGTTTTTTCTAAATAAAAATAATGTAATGTTATAATATTTGAAAAGTTGTTAAATTTATATTTTATTAAATTTTTTTTTGCTTTGGCTTGGCCGTAGTATATTTACCATTGGCCAACATTATTCTATATATATAACTATATACGTTATTTTTATTAATATACTTATAATCTAAACCAGTGGTCTCCAAACTACGGCCCGCGGGCCAAATCCGGCCCGCGACTTGCATGAATCCGGCCCGCGATTGTTTGTATTTTTTTTTGTAAATGTCATATTTTGAAATATTGTAACAATTGTTCCTTAAAGTTTTCATAATTTTATAAAATTAATCGGATCTTGGCCCACTTTATTATGTAGAATTGTATTTGTGGCCCGCGAAGAAGATAGTTTGGACACCCAGGATCTAAACCATCCATCTTATTCATACTAGGAAAATAGGAGAACATAGACACTTTCTTCTCGCCTAGGGGCTCATCAAGGCATTTAAGTAAGACAAACAATACTAAGACACGGCTAAACGGGTGACCCACAAAGTAAAAACAACAAAGGATTCTCATTCAAAATTCATTCACTCAATTTTATAACTTATATCCTAATATTAATATTTTGAAAATATTCAAAAATCTTAATATAGACTTTATTTCATTGAAATTGATCAGAAATTATAAGATTAAGCCCTTAGATTTTTTTTATAAACTCTCTTTATAAGCACCATTTTGAAGAAAAATGTATACTATTATTTTTTTCATATTTTTTCCAGTAAACATAAAAAGAAAACACGAATTATTTACACACTTCAAATAAATTTACCGAATTTTCCATAGCAGATATTCATAACTTATGTAAATAGTTGAAATACCATCAATCTTCTGTGACTGGTGGAAAGGGTCTAGTCAGGGTTGCCAAATCAGTAATTTTGTCATCAAATCTCGTGTTTTTCACTTTCGGATTCAGACAAACTGTTTGTGACTAAGACGTGGCTATATTTTACTGTTCGTCGGACAATTTTAGTGACAATCTAGTAATTTACAGTTATCCATTAAAATTAGATGAATTAAATGTAAAACAGTTGAATCTGAAAATGTTGAAAAGACACTATAATCTAAGTATTTGTTCATCTGCCCGATGAAACCACTATGTGGCGAAACAATTGTTGCAGTGTCAATCAATAAACAGTGAAATCTTAACCAAGTGTGTTATTTACTAAAAGTGCTAAGTATTTGTAATCAAAAGTAACCTATATACCTGCAACCTAACCCAACCTAAGTACTTGTCATTTAATGTAACTGCGCAATTACTAACTATTGTAGTAACTATTGTAGTAACTATTGTAGTAACTATTGTAGTAACTATTGTAGTAACTATTGTAGTAACTATTGTAGTAACTATTGTAGTAACTATTGTAGTAACTATTGTAGTAACTATTGTACATGTCATAGAAACCGAAACCATTTTACATAGGCGTACGCACCTGGAATGCCAATTGGGTTTAATGAAGTGTTTTATTTGCGTTATGAACATAATGTTGCTTTAGATAACCGTAATTTAACCTTACTTTTTTAACTCTGAATCAAACTGACCTAACTTAATTTATGTTATTAAATGTAACAGTTAATTGGCCATTCCAAATGTTATCCATCATAAACTTATATCTTTAATTAATTTCTCACTTAACCCGTGGTGAAACATTTTTGAATATAATACTGGATATTTAATTAAAACACTTGGTTTGTTTCACTAATTTAAAATTAGTGAAACAAACCAAGTGTTTTAATTAAATATCCAGTATTATATCATAAACTTAGTTCAAACATAACTTTTCATCAAACTTAATAAATACACAAGCTGTTATCTAGCCCAACTACATACATGAATGTTTTTTTTAAGCACGCATATGAGTTTTTTTTAACAGTTCAAATTGAAGTTTTAAACGAGTGTTTTCCACTCTCAGATTAGGCATGAAGTAAAATTTCGAGTTTAGAAAAGCCTTAAAACTTGGTTTTGTCGCGTAACGCGTAGCTCCGCACAGTATACGATTTGGCCGTTCTAGCGGGACAAAATTCAAATTATTGAAATATGAAAATTACAAATGCATTACTACAAATGATTCATATATATCAGAAAAAGATTCCTGATACAGAATTATTTCAGTTTACTTTCAATTTCCTGCGATATCAAGAAGCAAAATTGAAGTAAACAACTAATTTCATTTGTTGTTGATTAATTTTATTATCAATTATTTCAAAATTGCATAGTTTGATCATAGCTAAAGAATATTTTCTCTTTGGTGTCTTTTTCTGCAAAAACTGTAGCTACAATATCATGTATTATTCGTGTAAATATAATATAATATAACAAAAATATAATAGCTTAATCGATTTACAAAAAAACAAATATAAACATTTGATAAAAACATTAATATGTTTTGTGTCATACATCGTCATAAACTAGTACCTGTTTTCTAATGATCCTCGAGATGTCTTATTGACAATAAATCTTGTGAAATTGTTCGACTTTTTGCGATTACTAAGACATTTAACATTTTGTTATGTGTAAAAATTAAGTGAAAACGTCTGGTTTACTATCAACATTTCTTAAAATACTGTTAATTAAAAATAAATCTTTAAATAAAATTTTCAAGTTTCATAAAAATCTAAAAAATGTATATATTAACCACAAACTTACGCCGCTTTTTTAAGGTTAGAAATATGTCCTTTTGTTCAAATCAACTTATCCGATACTATTTTAAATGACACAAATACATTTTTTTATGTATTTATTTTAAATAAGGATTTATTAAATTATATCAAGTCTATTATTGCGTCTATGCTGTAAATCTTCAGATATACGTTTTTTTTTAAAGTTCAGTTTGAAGCTATAAACGAGTGTCGTCCACTCCCAGACTAAGCATGAAGTAAAATTTCGAGTTTAGAAAAGCCCCGCGTAGAAAATTTGTCGAGGGACCCGAGACAAATTTTCACGGGGCTTTTCTAAACTCGAAATTTTACTTCATGCGCCACGCGCATAAAACACTGATTTCAAGTGAAGTTTAAAATATTCTTAATCAACAGTATATTTTTAATCCTGCTTTAGCAATATTTTTCTTAATACTGATTTTACAGTGTAATTTAAATTTCACAATATTTCTTGATTTATATTCGTGGCGCATGAAGTAGAATTTCGAGTTTAGAAAAGCCCGAATATGGATTTGGACACTACGCGTGAAAATCCAAACGCTCAAGCTTTTCTAAACTCAAAATGATACTTCATGCTTAGTTTGGGAGTGGACGACACTCGTTTAAAGCTTCAAATTGAACTCTTAAAAAAAACGAATATCTGAAGATTTACAGCGTATACTATTATTACTTTATGCTTAATCTGGGAGTAAAAACAGTTGTTTAAAGCTTTAAATTAAACTATTTCATAAAGACAACGAATATCAAGGATATTACTTAAAATAAATATTCCCCCAAAAAAAGTTTTATAAAAGTCAATTGCTTGTATTTAGAGTAAAAGTATATACAGTGATACATATTATGAATAAGAAAACTTCAACAACATGAATTGAGCGTCAAACATAATGCTAAATGTATGCAAAATGAACTACAAGAAAACATATTTGTTTTGCTGATAATACGGCTCAAATCTCTTTATGAATTTAATTAGTGACTCATTTAAATAATTTTATTAAAAAACGATCTATTTTTATATTAATCCAAAATTAATTAATAAATGATCCAAAATGGACCATTAAAACTAGTCCATGAATTTTGTCCCGCTAGATTGGTTTAATCGTATACTGTGTTCCGCTTCGCTACGCGACCAAACCAAATTTTCAGGCTTTTCTTAACTCTAAATTTTACTTCATGCTTAGTCTGGGAGTGGGAAATACTCGTTTAGAACTTCAATTTGAACTGTTAAAAAAACACACATGTGTACTTAAAAGGGATATGTATACTTAAAGAAAATCAATTATACACTTTAAATAAATTTAGGAAATTTCCAATAGCAGATCTGTGTCATTATATCGTATTATAATTTTTATTCACAAATAATTCATAACTTTTGTAAATAAGTAGAATTTCACCAATCTTCTGTGAATGGTAAAGCCCCCCTAAAGGCCCTAGTTGCCAAAACAATTGAACAAGAAGACAACGAACAGCCTCATCTCTCCAAGAATTCATCTCCTATTTTAATTGAGACAAAATGTGCATCGCAGATTTGTGTAATTAACCGAATTCAAAACTATTTTTAATAAATTTGCTTACGCTTTTAGTTAGCAGAAAAATAAATACTAAATTTAAAATTACGATAAAATTCGTATACAAATTGTATTGTAATTTATTAAATGTAAAATTACGACAACATTAGTATTATATGTAAATTTTATCGATATTTTAAATTTAATACTGTATAATTAATTATTTCATAATTAATACTATTTTAATTTTAATGTTACTCTTTTTCCTAGCAAATCTGAGTAATAATTTCGTCTCGTTGATTGTTAAAGCACTTATTTTTTGAAAATCCATTATCACTTAATATAATAGCAGACTATTTATGATTTTCAACTTTTTATTTAACTCACTACAATTGTTTTGCTACACTGTAGCTTCTTCAGGTGAAGAAATATAATACTAATTTATATTTCTTTACCTGAAGAAGATACAGTGTAGCGAAATAATTGTAGTGAGTTAAATAAAAAGTTGAAAATTATAAATCGTCTGCTATTATATTAAGTAATAATTTCGTATTAATTATTTATTTATTTTATTTTATTTATTTATTTATACGGAAAAACCCCTTTTAACAAAAATAGAGCACTAATAATTCAAACAACAATCAAAATTACATTACATTAAATAATACTATTAATATTATTAATTCGAGCCATTTAATAAATTAAAACTATTCACAAAATAATATTAATTTTTAAAAAAACTATTGATTACCTTACACCCAACAGCCGATGACCGGACTATTGCGCAATAGTTATTGAACTACACGCATTATTTATTGTATAAATAGCTGTAATTGTTGTAAAATAAACCAGTTTAGTTTCGACTGAATTCAAACAAATACCTTAAATAAGAAAAATCTCCATAACCTTAGTTTCCATTTTAATTTTACTCTTTTTTCTCGCAAATCCGCGTAATTATTTCTTATTATTAATTAATATTCATTTTTAAATAACTATTGATTACCTTAAATAAGAAAAATCTCCATAACAGTAATTTCCCAATAACCAAAAAGTCACAATTATGCACACACTTTTATATTAAAAGCGCGATTCTTTTCACTCATTTTCTTCTTTCAATACGCATTTAATAGGTAATAAAATACAAGCACATTTTCACACTTCGACGTATCACTCACTATTAAAATCAAAACCGGTTTCAATCAACCAATTCCTATTTTTATAGCATCGAAAGCACAAGAAAATGTGGCGATTTACGTTTTTCGACCAAGCGGTTGGTTTTTAAAAAAACGTTTTTATTTAATTATATATTTTTTATTACACATAAGTACTGAATTACAACAACAATACGCGCAAATACTAATTACAGGCTGGAACTCTATCAGGAACTATCAGGAACTATCAGGAACTAACTACAATAGCGTGCATTAGATTATATATAAGAGTAAATGCGAATAATGCAAAGATAACATTTAATAGAATAAGCATAATTATCTATCATAAGGAATGCATTGAGAGAGATACGTAACTGGCGAATCGAGGCGAGCGGATCGTACGATTTTGATAAGAATTAAAAAAAAAAACATTTCTGCACGCAATTGTGTTTACACATTTATACCATTAGTATTTATTCTTAATTAATTTTTATATATACAACATATTTATATCCGAAATATTTAAAATAACAAAATATTAAAAGATAATAAATTATATACAGAAATTAAAATGTATTCTATAAAATCGCTATTGAGTATTCATTCTCTTGTAAAATGTAAAAGTCAATTTTGATGTGTCGCAAACGCTACAAATATCGCTTAAAATTTGTATAATCGAGAAAAAAAGTTTTTCGAATAAAAACTCCGGTTTAATAAAATAGAAAAAATCATTTACATTTTTATGATACAGGGTATTCTTCTTTTAGTTACACACATCACGATTTTTCGTTGTAAATTTTCAGACATTCGTTGTTAATACAAACATTTTAATTGAAGCACCTAACGGGTGTTTCCAAACCCAGATTAAGCATGAAGTTAAATTTTGGGTTTAGAAAAGACTGAAAATTTGGTTTGGTCTTATCTAAAGATTAGGTAGGATAGAAAGATCAGGTAGGATATGAGGATCAGGTAATATTGCTTGATCAGGAAGGTCTTCTTTATTATCTGCCCATTTATATGTTCAAATTTTAACAAAGTTTTAAATATAAGGAATTTTTCTTTTAGGTATACATGTAACGATTTTTCAATGTGAATTTTCAGACATTCGTGATCTTGCTAAAAACTTTCAATTTAAAAACACTAACGAGTGTTTTCCACTCCCAGACTAAGCATGAAGTAAAATTTCGAGTTTAGAAAAGCCTGAAAATTTGGCTCGGGCGCGTAGCGAAGCGAAGCGACCGAGCCAAATTAGGCTTTTCTAAACTCGAAATTTTACTTCATGCGCCCCGCGTACAAAACACTGATCTATAAATCATAATTTGTCAAATAAATTGTTACGAAGCAGAGATTTTCCAAAAAAAAAAAAAAACGCTACAACCTGCAACTTTACAACACATACAGGGATTTTTTCTTTTAAGTATACTATTTAATAAGACAAAAAAAATCTTCATTCGAATCTTCACAATGTTTCAAAATATTTTTGACGATTTGAACCCCTTTAGAGGGTTCTTTCTTAAATATTCGAATCGATTTATAAGGATTCAAATGACCTACGTTTGGATTCGACTACAAATCCTCTTAAAAAAATTCAACGAATGATTCGAACAATGATTCGAAATATCTTTGATGATTTGAACCTCTTTAGAGGGTTCATTTTTAAATATTCGAATCGATTTATAAGGATTCGAGTGCCTACGTTTGAATACGAATCCTCTTAAAAAACTTCAACGAATCCGAAACACGAAACCTGTTTCACTAAAGTTATTTGAATACTTCAGTGAAAAAGTATTCGTGATTAGGATTTTTTTATATTTATTCGAGAGGAATGTCCTCTAAAAGAATTCGAATCTAAGGTTCGAGTCCTGAATCATTCGAATCCAAGATTCAAATCCTAAATAATTTTATTAATAATAATAGTTTATTGCCCAACAGACTACAGCCCACTTACAGAGCAATTTCACAATAATATAAAAATTACAAATAAAAATTCAACAAATGATTCGAACAAGTTTGTAACGTCATTTTTAATGTGTTTGTAACGTCAGTTTTAATGTGTCTGTAACGTCACTTTTAACCTGTTTTTTGTATTTTATATTGACCTGTGTAAACTTCATGTATCTAGCACCAATAAATTGATTTGATTTGATTTGATTTGAAATGATTCGAAATATTTTTGACCATTTGAACCCCTTTAGAGGGTTCATTTTTAAATATTCGAATCGATTTATAAGGATTCGAATGACTTACGTATAAAACACTAAAATATTGGGAAATTTATATACATTTGAACCTCACTTGAAATCAGCGTTTTATGCGCGTGGCGCATGTAGTAAAATTTCGAGTTTAGAAAAGCCCAGAAAATTTGTCTCGGGTCGCTGCGCGACCCTCGTCAAATTTTCACAGGGCTTTTCTAAACTCGAAATTTTACTTCATGCTCAATCTGGGAGTGGAAAACACTCGTTAGAAGCTTTAAATTAAACTCTACAAAAACTAACAACGAATATCTAAAGATTTAAAGAAAATAAGCCGAATTTGGAATATACATATTCTTTTTCTATTCTATTTCTTTAAAGAAAAACTCTATAAAACTTTTTTTATAGAGTTTAATTTAAAGCTGAAAAAATCTGAAGTTACAAAGCCTAAGATACGTAATGTACCTTCTTTTTTGAAAAATGTAGAGGTTGCTAATTCCTTCTTAAACAACTCAGCCAGCAGTGTTGCCGATCCTAATCTGGTCTCATGGTACACTAAAAACTCACATCCCAATGTAAAAAATAAATTCAGGTTTTCTCTTGTTGATACTCCTGATGTCTCTAAGTTACTATTCAAAATTAAAACCAATGCAGTTGGATCGGATGGTCTTAGTGCGACAATGATTAAAATGTGCTCTCCAGTTATTATCCCGTATATTACACATATCATAAACTGTTGTTTAGAACAAAGCGTTTTTCCACAGCCTTGGAAGTTATCAACTGTTATTTTAATACCAAAAAAAGAAAATCCCGTAAACCTGAAAGATCTAAGACCAATTAGCATCCTACCCGTGTTATCAAAAATTTTAGAATCTATTATGAAAGAACAACTGACAAATTTTGTAGAGGCTAATAACATCCTGCCCACAAATCAATCAGGGTTTCGAACAAATTACAGCTGCTCTACAGCTTTACTGAATGTCACCGATGATATTATCAATGCAACCGATAGAGGATTACTCTCTTGTCTAATCCTTATTGACTACAGTAAAGCATTTGACACAATAAATCATAATGTCTTATTAGCAAAAATGAAATTCATTGGTTTAGAGTCAAATGCAGTAAAACTTTTAAGTAGTTATATCTACGGCCGCCAACAACGGGTTAAAATTGACAATATTACTTCTGATGTATCAGATATGAATGCCGGTGTTCCTCAAGGATCAATTTTAAGTCCACTGTTATTCTCGATTTACACGTCATTTATCCCTGATACATTAAAATTTTGTACATACAACTTATATGCAGATGATACCCAGCTACTATATTCATTTCCCTTTAAGGATATAAGGACAGCAAATCTAAATGTAAACCTTGACTTAACTAATATCTTAACAGCTTCCCGACAACACTCCTTACTGATTAATCCTAGTAAAACTTCAGCTATACTGTTTGGTCCAAAGAAAATACTAATCGCTGCCAAACGTGTCATTTCACTGAAATTAGATAATATAGCGATACCGTTTGTAGAGTCGGTGCGTAACTTAGGCTTAGTTATCGACTCTGATTTGCGGTTTAAATCTCATGTCAGTAAATGTATTTCTAGAGCTTACAATAATTTAAGAATGATATATGCAAATAGAAAAATTTTAAGTAGAAACACCAAACGACTTCTCTGTGACACTCTGGTACTGAGCCAATTCAACTTCTCTGATGTGGTTTATAGTGCTTGTTTGGATAAGATAACGATAAATCGTATACAAAAAGTTCAAAATTCTTGTATACGGCTTATTCTAGGAATAAGAAAATATGATCATATTTCAGGTAAAGGCACTGAACTGAACTGGTTGAACATGGCTAACCGAAGAATCCTTCACTCTTGTTTGCTCTACTATAAGATAATTAATCTTCGTAAACCATCTTATTTATATCGCAGAATTGTGTATCGGACTGACGTTCACAACGTTAATGTTAGGTTCCGGGGACTTATATCGCCACCAAAGCACAAGTCTGCTATTTATACGAGATGTTTTACCTACAACATTTATAAATTATATAATAAAATTCCCCAGCACCTAAAACACTTAAAAATTAACACTTTCAGGTTTCACTTGCGTTCTATGTTGCTACTAGGTGAGCTTTAAAATTGAAATTAACTCGGAATTAGTGATGTCTAAATATGTTTGTATCTAACCTCTCACATGTTGCAATTATATCTAAGTTTAATTTTTAGTAGGTTAAGTGGAAGATCAGTAACAGGTTAAGCTGACTGAACTTCGCCTACACTTATAATAATATATATCTTTTGTATTTTTTTTTCTTTCGGTTAAATAAAGACATTTATTATTATTATTATTATTATTAAATATATATAAATTTCCCAATATTTTAGTGTTTTATACGCATTCTGGGCATTTCTAAACTCGAAATTTTACTTCATGCGCCACGCGTATAAAACGTTAGATGTAATATTGTTAAATCCATTACTGTTATTAACATTCTGTATACATTTATAATACAACATAAGATTTTATAACTAACATTTATTTGGTGTTTCTGTAATAAAATCGATATTGTTATGTAGTTCCTAAGCACAAAATACTCATATATCTGACTAAACAACATCATCGGATCGTTATTATTAATTGACATCCACTCACTCCATATTAACCATAAACAACTGCGAGCAAAGCAAACTCCACGAGGTTACATTGTATGCAGTATAGTGTACAATTTCCGATAAGGGTCAGAGGTGTGTTCTAAGCCACCCCCGGGGGCCTCCCGCTCCACCCCTTCGCCCCCGCAGAACATTTGTTGACGGCAGTTTGATGGAATAGTTCACTGAACTAAACTAGTCGAATTGCGAATTTCAGGACTTTCACCACCCCCTCATCCGGGATGAATTTTTTTTCTTCTTTTTTCCCTCCACTCAGCCACTCCACCCGCCATTCTGTATAATCCAGATGGAGAAGTGCCGTCCCGGCAGATGGATTTCTGCAAGTGCGGAGGGCATCTCGAGTGCGACTCGACACCCTCGAAACTCTTATCTGTATTTCAGCTCCTCCGGACGACTCGCGTGAAACGTAAGCGGTGTCTATTTTTAGTTGGCGAAGAGGATTTGCAATTGTAATTAAAGCGATTATACGCTGATGTCACCTTTATAAGTTTTCATTTTGTAAAAAAAAAGAATGTTTGAAATGTAACAAGGGTAGATTTAAATAGTACATTGTACAACGAGCATATATTAATCACGAGAACGAGGTTTGCGGAACGAGCTGAAGGCGAGTGGAGCAAGTCGTTCGAGTGATTAATATCTATTATATGCAAGTTACACACTATACTTTGTTTACGCAACAACAATATATAACACAACATTTATTATACCGAGTGTCTGGGATAAGGGGCGAACATAGGGATTTAACATGTAAAATTAAATATGCGTAATTATTAGCTCCCCTATTAATTTTAGAGAAAAATCGTAAAGGAATATTTTTTAGAGTATTAAAAACTGTATTAAATGTATCAATTTAATTTGCGTTTGTACCAAAATTCAAAGCTGAAGGCGAGTGGAGCAAGTCGTTCGAGTGATTAATAGCTATTATATGCAAGTTACACACTATACTTTGTTTACGCAACAACAATATATAACACAACATTTATTATACCGAGTGTCTGGGATAAGGGACGAACATAGGGATTTAACATGTAAAATTAAATATGCGTAATTATTAGCTCCCCTATTAATTTTAGAGAAAAATCGTAAAGGAATATTTTTTAGAGTATTAAAAACTGTATTAAATGTATCAATTTAATTTGCGTTTGTACCAAAATTCACCTCAAAAATAATAGAAATAATTTGAACAATGTACCATTTAATAAAAACCCCTGCCATGAGTTTGACAAATGTCATGTAATAGTGAAAATAATTTCGCTACTCAGATATCAATTTACGCATTATAATTGTTATGAATAATAATCTGAGTTATTCCAATGAAGAGAGGGTATTCATTATAAAAACATTTTACAGTGGCGTCAGTTTACGCAGAGTTCGTGACTTATTTTCGGTTAAATTTAACAATCGATCAATTCCGTCTGTATCAACAATTACCAAGTTTGTGAACAAGGTTGAAAATACAGCAAGTGTAGCGGCAGGTGATTCAAGAGGTATTTTAATAGTCCAATTTCAACAAATATTAATTCAAAAACATTAACCTTACAGGCAAACGGAACAGAAGATGCAACAATGAATTGGAAGAAAGAGTTTTGGGTTTGATAAATGCTGAGCCAACAACTAGCATACGATGTATTGCTCGTGAGTGCAACGTGTCTAAATTCTCTGTACATAAGATTCTGAAGAAGCAAACATCAATGTCATCAGGAGATACTACTAGTGGATGAAAAAAAACAGGCGTGTAAAAAGTTTCGGTCTGTGTTTGATCAATCCTGCATTACTTCACAGAAAGTAATGCAGGATTGATCAAACACAGACCGAAACTTTTTACAGTCTATCTGTTTTACTGATGAATGCACGTTAACTCTTAATAACGAGCCCAACACACAGAACACGCGATACTAGAAAATTCACGGATACGCTTACAAACTAGAACCCAGTTCCCGCAAAAACTAAATATTTGGGCTGGTACTTTTAAGAATAATATTATTGGGCCATTTAAAATTCATGGAAATTTAAATTCGAATTCTTATTTAGACCTTATAATCGACCAGGTTGGCCCTGCGTTAGAAGAAGTTGCACGTGAAAATCAGGAGATATGGTATCAGCATATTGAATGTCCGGCCCATTATGGTTTAAATGTGAGGAAATATTTAAATGCTAATTTTCCCAATTGTTGGATTGGTCGCGGTGGCACTATCAAATTGGCCACCAAGATCTACTGATTTAACACCATGCGATTTCTTTTTATGGGGTCACCTGAAAAACAAAATTTATAAAAAACGCCATCCAAATATTGAATCTTTGCGGGAAGCAATTTTTGTGGATTGCAGATTAATTACAGATATGCACTTGGCTAATGTAAGGCAGGCATTTTATAACAGATTGGGTTATTGTTTACACCAGAATTGAGAAATATTTAAGTACTTGCTCTAACATTTCCCATTGGACGTAGATACAGTAAAATAAAAATTTGAACAAAAATATATCACGATCTGTTTGTAATCTGACACCACTATAAATTATCTTAGTAATGAATAAATGATCTTTCTTCCACTAATCAAGTGTTATCATTATGATTTATCCCAAACGACAAACATGCATTAATTATTTTTCATCATTTAAATTTCTTTGGTAGCATTTCGATAATATGAATTCTGGTACAAACGTAAATTAAATCGATACATTTAGTACAGTTTATAATACTCTAAAAAATATTCCTTTACGATTTTTCTCTGAAATGAATAGGGGAGCTAATAATTACACATATTTAATTTTACATGTTAAATTCCTATGTTCGCCCCTTATCCCAGACACTCGGTATATAAATGTATCAAATACGCGTCAGTCTTAATGGTCGGTTTTGTTTTATAATTATTTGACAGATTGACAGATTTGTCTCGGGTCGCTGCGCGACCCTCGACAAATTTTCACAGGGCTTTTCTAAACACGAAATTTTACTTCATGCTTAGTCTGGGAGTGGAAAACACTCGTTTAAAAAGTCACATTGAATTCTTTTAAAAAACAATTTTCTGGGCTTTTCTATACTCGAAATTTTACTTCATGCGCCACGCATATAAAACACTGATTTCAAGTGAGGTTCAAATATACATAAATTTCACAATATTTTAGTGTTTTATACGCGTGGCGCATAAAGTAAAATTTCGAGTTTAGAAAAGCCCAGAAAATTTGTCTCGGGTCGCTGCGCGACCCTCGACAAATTTTCACAGGGCTTTTCTAAACACGAAATTTTACTTCATGCTTAGTCTGGGAGTGGAAAACACTCGTTTAAAAAGTCACATTGAATTCTTTTAAAAAACAATTTTCTGGGCTTTTCTAAACTCGAAATTTTACTTCATGCGCCACGCATATAAAACACTGATTTCAAGTGAGGTTCAAATATACATAAATTTCACAATATTTTAGTGTTTTATACGCGTGGCGCATGAAGTAAAATTTCGAGTTTAGAAAAGCCCAGAAAATTTGTCTCGGGTCGCTGCGCGACCCTCGACAAATTTTCACGGGGCTTTTCTAAACTCGAAATTTTACTTCATGCTTAGTCTGGGAGTGGAAAACACTCGTTTGAAGCTTCAAATTGAACTCTTTTGATAGAACAACAAATGTCTAAAAATTTAAAGAAAATAATCTGATTTTGGAACACGTATACTTTAAAGAAAAACTCCCTGTATAGAAAATAAGTTAAACAAAGTGAGAGGGTTAAAAGGAATTTGTTCAGGTGAAATCCTGTGTAGGGTTTCTTTCTCTAATCTTCCACAAAATCCTAAGTATAGTGAATAAGTTGTATTTATTCTCGACTTTTTAGTTAGGATCCGCAAATTACGCCTGAATATAAGACTACAATTAAGTAAAGACTTTTTTTCAGCAGTATCGAGAGACTGCTAAAAACAAGTCTTTACTTTATTGTAATCTTGTATTCAGGCGTAATTTGCGAATCCTAAATAAAAAGTCGTGCAAGCTTAAAACGCAACCCAATATACAATTTCTATACATAATGTATATATTTTTTTTTGTATGACAGGGGAAAATCCATTTACGGACGAAGTGTCGGACTCCCTCCAAACTGGAGGACTACCGACTAAAAACCCCTCCCACTTACCGGCTTCGACTGCATGGTCATTAGCCGGTTTGTTTGTGTTATTTAAAAAGAAAAACAAACAATAAATTAATTAAAACACTAAGCAAATCATAAATAGAATAAATAACCCTAAACCTAATATCAGGCAGGTGGTGGCCGAGCGGTAACGTCGTCGGGCTGTATCGCTAGGCGAGCCACAAACGCGGGTTCGATTCCCGTGCACGGGGAGACTTTATTTAAAAATAATTTCTCGTCGTGTCCCTGGGTGTGGTGTGAATGTGTGTGACGTCCAAATATATGTTATGTTATAGTATTTAACATTATTAGCATTGTTAAAACGGTTTTTACTGGCGGACAGAAGGATATGACTGGCGAGTCGCTAGACGAGCCAGTCACCTTCTGGAGCCAGTAAAACCCGTTAACTTGCGTATATTGTTATATATTTTATTTGTCAATCATTTGTAATTAATTAAAATACAATTATTTGGTAAATTTAATCAAATTGGAATTACAAAAAATATGTAGTAAGTTATGAAACATTTCCGTGGATACTTATGTTGTTTATTTGACTAAATCAAATTAAATTATTTCGCAATTCGTTTAACATGAGCGTGCCTCCGAAAGTGCCTGCAGCAATTACTGAGGCAGCCGCAAGAGTTGTTTCAAGTTTGCTGCCAGTAAAGTCAACGACGGGATATGAGCGGGAGTATACGGACTTTAAAATATGGCAGAAAGAAAGTGACGTGATTGGCGTGACAGAAGATGTGGTATTGGCATATGTAAGTCACCTTGCTGAAAAATTTAGCCCTAATTCGCTATGGACGAAATGGTCAATGTTAAAAAGCTGTTTAAATATGAAGGAAAATGTTCCAGTTCACAGGTATTCAATGTTAAAATATTAAAAAAAGTGGTGTTCATTAATATTTGTAGGTTTCAGAAAGTAAATGCATTCCTCAAAAGAAAGAATGAGCGGTATACTCCAAAAAAAGCCAAAGTATTAAGTAAGGGAGAGGTGGAACGTATTTTGTTAGAAGCTCCCGATGACCATTGGTTGCTTGCAAAAATTGTAACCATATTTGGAATTTTTGGTTGTTGCAGCTGCGATGAACTTCTCTCCTTAACTATAAATGATGTAGAAGACACTGGAAAATACATTGTTGTAACTTTGCGACAAACTAAGAATTTAACAACAAGAAGGTTTACAGTTACGAATGATGGCTGTAGTTTCAAACCCTGCACAAACATTAGAAAATATATATCTCTTCGACCAGCGGGAAAAGAATCTCTACGATTTTTTTTGACTTACAAAAATGGAAAGTGCATTTCGCTTAATGCCGGCCAACATACTATTGGTGCAGTCCCAAAGAAGATAGCAAACTTTTTAGGTTTAAAAGAACCAGACTTTTTTACTGGTCATTGCTTTCGCCGAACTGGGGCAACCATGGTTGTGGATGCAGGGGGAGATATTTTGGCTCTCAAACGTGCCGGCGGTTGGAAATCTACCGAAATAGCCACAAGTTATGTCGATGATTCGATTAACAAAAAAGTGGAAATGTCTAGAAATTTATTTTCTGATGAGCCTTGCAGTGCGAATACGATGCCTTCTACATCAAGTTTTGCTCCTAGTGTTATGCCTTCATCAATTTGTGCGCTAGCTGGTTCGATATCAAGTTTAGCTCCAAATGTTATATACCTTCATCAATTTGTGCGCCAGGTGGTTCGATTTCCATTACTGGAAGTACAAACTGTATATTTAATATATATAATACAAATAAAAGAGATTAATAGTGAATAACTTGTGTTTTATCGTTGCAGTGCATTATTAAAATAATAATTAAGAAAATATATTTTTTCTTAATTATTATTTTAAGAATAATAGTATTTATTGTATTTATCTTTAATAAATTCAATTTACGAAAAACTATAAATTACTATTCCAGTACTAACTTGTTAAATTTTAACAAGTTAGTATACTGACTTGTTAAAATTTTACAAGTCAGTAGCTTGAAAACATAACCTTACTTGTTTAATACTGTCTATTGATAAATTGACGTTTACAAATGAGAGACAAATAAAATTAATTAATATAATCATCGTTAGTGGCTGAATGGCTAGAACCTATGCCAAACAAACAAAAAAAAAACCTAATATCACAGACACTGTGGTGGCAGGGTTGTAAAAGACCCTGTCACCGATCGTACATAAAATGGACAAACACATCTTAAACCTAATATCACAGAGCGGACGACATCGGGGCATAATGTATATTAAGTTGCGTTTGGTGCTCTTAAAGTTGTACAGTTTTGTTGATAGAAATGCTTGATCCAATTAATATTTCTATCATTTCAATATACCATTGCTATTTTTATTAGTAAACATTGAATATGCATTCCGATTTTCCTCTAGACGCTGAGCATTGCTAATCCAAGTTGACCCGATTAACTCAACCGTAATTAACCGAGTCAATGGAATGAATTGGCAGTGAGGCCGCAGGATTACAAAAAGTAAAACGAAGCCAACCTAAGTGGGATGTATACGTCTAAAGCAAGAAAATTCCTTGAAGCCGGAACAAATTTAATATTGTCGTGTAAAAGCAAAGAATTCCCGGCGTGCGCTCGCAAATGATTGCACCCTCGACTCAACAACCCACCCCCATCCGTGGGTTAGGTTAGGTTGGCGTTCCCGCTCCGGCCGCGCGGTGAGTCATAACGATGGGGCCATCCGACTATTGATTTCCGTCAGAGCAGTTAGTGCCAACGTGCGGCAACTGAACTTTTCATTCAAATTGAATCCCCACGACCGCCCCCTGCACAGCGCAATCATCCCTAATTGGTTGTATCGACGAGTCCTGATTTTCATCCTAATTATACCTTGCGTACGGATATTTTTTCTCTGTATATATAGATTTTTGGAGTGTCGTAAGAAAACGCTTTAGCGATGCTGAAAGGGAGGCGGCGAATGTTAATTATGAATGTGCGGATAAATGACGGCGGAAAGGGACCGTTAGGTCGGGGGTTGATGAGGGTTATTACGTGGAATGGTTTCAAATTTGCGCGCTGGAAACTGCGGATGATAGTGGAGATGTTGAAAACGTTCGAACCCTGGGGGTTGTGCGGAGGTCACCGAACAACTAGGAAATGTGTCAAGGTTCAAAGTTCACTGCAGCTTTTTTTTTTGTTTAACTATCTTTATTGCAACACGAGAAGCTTTACACGTCGCAAAACTGTCTGTTGCCGCCAATTCAGGTCTTTGCCACCACGCTCAGAAAAAAAGATGCTGAAAATGACGAATATGCGGAGACTGTCCGTTTTTTGGGTATCCATCTTGATTCTAAATTAACATGGTTTGCTCATGGCGATTACTTAAGTGGAAAATTAAATAAGTCGGTATTTGGTTTAAGAGTATTATTAAATAAAGTATCCCGCACCATTCTGAGAACAGCATACTATGGAACTTTCCAACCGATGTTAAGATAGCCATAGATTTTCCAGCCACGGATTTGCCCGGCGCATCCACCATCGATCGTAAATTAAAATAAATGTTTTTCTTAATTTGAGGCATATTATTAATGAAACAAAGAAAACTAAACTAATTCCAGCCCTAAAAATAAAGCTCATTCAAACTTAAATTTATTTTCGTATATAGGCTTTATCAAACAATAAAATGACCAGATTTCAAACTTAAATTAAAAGTATGTAGTTGCGATTAAAATTATTTCTTTTAACTCTGACGTGTAGCTTAAAGCCTAACTAAGCCATTTAAGCTATAAAATTTTGGCAAAAATGTTAAATGAATTTTTTATAAATTTTTTCCATCCGAACGACTCGAATAAAATGACCAGATTTCAAACTTGAATTAAATATATCTAGTTGTGATTAAAATTATTTCTTTTAACTCTGACGTGTAGCTTAGAGCCTAATTAAGCCATTTAGGCTATAAAATTTTGCAAAAATGTTAAATTAATTTTTTATAATTTTTTTCCATCCGAACGACTCGAATAAAATGACCAGATTTCAAACTTGAATTAAAAATATGTAGTTCTGATTAAAATTATTTCTTTTAACTCTGACGTGTAGCTTAGAGCCTAACTAAGCCATTTAGGCTATAAAATTTTGGCAAAAATGTTAAATGATTTTTTTATAAATGTTTTCCATCCGAACGACTCGAATAAAATGACCAGCTTTCGAACTTAAATTAAAAATATGTAGTTGTGATTAAAACTATTTCTTTTAACTCTGACGTGTAGCTTAGAGCCTAACCATACATACTTTTAATTTAAGTTTGAAATCTGGTCATTTTATTACATGCTTTTGGGAGGACTATCTATTTGTGTTTGATAAAGCCTATGTACGAAAATAAATTTAAGTTTGGATGAGCTTTATTTTTAGGGCTGGAATTAGTTTAGTTTTCTTTGTTTCATTAATAATATGCCTCAAATTAAGAAAAACATTTATTTTAATTTACGATCGATGGTGGACGCGCCGGGCAAATCCGTGGCTGGAAAATCTATGGCTATCTTAACATCGGTAACTTTCCACTGTCACTTAATATATGGCATCCTTGTTTGGGGCCATGCATCTTGTAGGCATCGGATCTTCAAATTGCACAGACGAGCAGTAAGAATAGTTGCAGGTGCTAAGTATCAAGAAGAATGTAGAATTTATTTTAAGCAATTGCAAATACTAACCCTACCATGTATCTACATCCTTGAATGTTTGATGCACGTTAAACGTAATATTGCAGCTATGCCAGTACGTAATTACTCATATGAGACCAGAGGAAAATCTGACTTGAATTTGCCACAATCGAGATTACAGAGATCCCTAACTGGAACAAGATATCACTGCATTAAGTTCTTTAATCACCTATGACTAATCTTCCGCTCAATAAATTCCGAGAAGTGCTCGAAGAATTCCTTCTCGAGCATGCTTATTTCAGCACAGATGAGTTTTTTGATAATGACATCTAACACTTTATTTTTGGAC